>CM070034.1:32306278-32331075 GCA_036250615.1 Ptychadena robeensis | reverse complement strand
TAGCAGCTGCAGCGCTGGACGAGGTGCTGCCGTCCCGCACGCTAGGGTGGTTAAACTCTCTAAAATCTAAACTCTAAAATCCAATTATGGGACCCCAAGAAATCTCCAAGAAATTCCCTGAATGTCTCTTCCCCTTTGTAATCTTTTGGTAATCTTGGATTCCAGTCTTGCTGTTTGTTTTCTGGTGACATTGCTTGGACTTTTGTTCATGTCTGGTCTGGTGTTATGACCAGAATCATACCTTAGTTGGGGATCTTGGAGACCCTTTTAACCTTCTGAGCGTTCTCCCCGAATTAACTCGGGCTGAGTTTCATGCATCATGAAACTCAACCCCAGTTAGCCGGAGGAACGCCCGAGGTCTCGCCGTCTTCTGACGGTCCCCGGTCGGCTTCCGGGTCCGCCCCCGATCGCGTCACTGGTGACGTGAAGGGGGCGGGGGTAGGCGGCGCCATAGACCTCCATGTAAATGGAGTTGCGTCGCCTTTCTCCAGCATAAGTCCGGCGTCTCCAGTGACGCCGGGCTTATGTAAACAACCTTCAGCTGAGCAGGCAATCGCGGCGGAGCACACTGTGCTCCGCCGCGATTGCCCGTGGCATGGTTTTGAAAAAAAACCTCAAAGCAATGAAACGCTCAGAGGGTTAAGAATAGTACACAGAAGGCACATTAGCTGTCAGTGTAATTTTGCATGGGGTAGTAAAGATGTTGCTCACCAGAGGAAGGCGGTTTGTAGAGCTTTACACAGGGATTCATTTTTTGACTTGTTATTTAAAAATGTCTAACATACGTTGTGGTGTTTTTATTTTAAATAGGGGGCACCCTGGCTCACTGCCTCTTTAGTCTGCCTAGGCCTTATTCCTAATGGGCCAGCATCCTTAAAGCGGACCTACCACCTCGGGATCTGCTTCCTATTATTGGCACCTCCGGTGGCAGAACAGAGGTTAAGAAAAAAAAACTTTACTGGTGAAAAGTTCGCCCAGTGGACAGTTTGCTGTGAACATAGCAGGTTCGCAGTTCACAATGCCGGCGAACATTATGGGTGTTTTACCCTCCCCCTATACCTTAACAAGGAGACAAAGTGCTACCCCACACCCTATAGTCATGTGGGACAGTACAGCCAATAACACTTCCTTTCGCTCCTGGAGGATACCCCCCCCCCCTTATAAAAGAAGCCCCCAGTGGCCATTTTACATTTATGCGGTGTCTCTAGTACTAGATAGATAGGGAGAGCTGCTGCTGATTGAGGGATGGCTGAGCTACTTTGCTATTATACTTAATCCAGTGATCTGTAGATATAGCTGAGGTGTTCTGTTACATGTAATTCATCATTACTGAGCCACAAAAGTCCTTCTCTGGGGTGGGGTATGCTGTATTATGCATGTCAGAGAGATCTGACTAAATGTGATGCGCTGTAGAAGGTGCTATCAGGTAAATTTTGGCAAAATCTTTCATCTACATGTGATTTCCGGCCATTAGACCTGAAGTAAAATTCCTTATTTTGGGGGAGAAGTTTAGCCATTGATCCCCTTCTGGTATGACACTGTCCAGGTGGTTGCACCCTTTTGACTTTTTTTATATTTATATTTTGGCTACAAATATGACCTTAAGGTTTGATAGGTTCGCCCTCCATAAAAGTCAATGGAGGTTCGCCGTTTGCATGTTAGCGGCGGGTATTTGAAGCAGTTCGATTCACCTGTTCTCGAACAGCCGCATCTGATGATCACTACTGGTGAAATCTATTAAAATGTGGGAGCGCCCCATCCCTCCCGTGAGGTGCGGAAGCAGCCGACCCCATTAATGATATGACCCAGCACATGTCTGGTTCTGCTTATCATGTACATGATAAATCAGCCCTAGGATCCTGTGGCTCTGATCCTGGCCTGTTTTTGGATCTTGACATTGTCATCAACCCTGGTTTGTTTTCACTTCTTAGTGAATATTATGCATGTACAGTCGTATCCCAGGTTTATTTCACAGCTTTTTAAGAATTACATGACTTTATGCCCAATTATATATCTTGAACAAATGGTTTATGATACAGATACAGGCTCATATAACAGACATTTTTTAATTTATTACATCTGTACTCCATTCAACTAGCAGAATGTTTCACTGATGGTACCAAGCACAAGGAATTTAAGCAAGAAATATCTGGAGACATTCTAGCATAACATTTAGTTTTTACAACATATGGGTACAAAGTACTTTTCAGGATTTATCATTTGCATGTTAGTACTTTATACAGAAAATTAAAAGCTAGACTGTTCCCAGCAGTACTGCCTTTTACGCTGTTTTTTGCAAGGGGGGAATTAAGCAGGAGTGTATATTTTAAATTACAGAATAAATTATTCAAAACTTGTTGAGTTAAAGATAATTGAAATATGTTGCATCAACCAAATGGCTGATTATTGTATTATGGCAATAGCAGCAGTGTTTAATTTTAGACCCTGACCTGTCAATGTTTTGTAGGCATGTAAGAGGTGTCCTGCTGTAAAGCTTTAAAGGTCTGTAATGGGGGGTCAGCAGACGGAACCAGTGAGCCCAGCAGGGGATACTGAAAATTGACAATACAATAGGTTTACATTTCAGAGGTTGAGTTTCTGCACTCTTTCAGCTGAAAAGGGTTTTTATATTATATTTATAGGAACATCATGCAATCCAAATTGTATTTTCAGAGCAGAATCCCATTTGGGAATGTGGCTGGAGCATTTTGTAAAAAATTTTGAAAGTTTGCAGTAATGTTGAAGCATACATTTTAATACCATCACAATCTGTGTACCTCAGCTACTCATGACAAACCATAACAAATATTTGAGCGGTGAAGCATTAACTCTGGAGTGCTGAAACAATTTTTTTTTAAATCACAGTTTCCATGAATAACCATGATGATTAGCTTAGCTAATGACATAATTATATATTACATAAGAACATAATATGTAGAAGGGATCATATACTCATTAGACTTGTTAGATTATATACTCTATCATATACTCATTAGACTAAAGTTGTTTTAACTTTGTTGAATTACATAAAGGAGAAAATAGGGAATAAAAGCACCAGGGGTGTACTGTATATATGTGGGGATAATATGATTGCTCAAACTAAATACATGTAGGATTATGTTTTAAGCAAGAAACCAGATTGGTACAACCTACTGGACAGACAATTTTGTTGGTCAGACTCCAAACTATTGGCTCAAACAAGTCTAAGGTCTAATACCAAAGATGAGCCTTCCCAGGGTCCAGATGGCCATAGGTCAGGACAAATCACTATGGCCAACATGGCGTTATGGGCTCTGTTGGCATCCCTTGCGCTAAGCGCATTCCTTGACGGGGATGTTGATGGAGCCCATCCAGACACCTGCCTACCGCACTGACTGTCTTCACGTCTGTGGAGCCGATCTACTGGTCGGTAGGTTAACCTAATGCAGTACGTCAGCCTCCGGCTGGTGCACCAGAGAGTTTGTGCCAGGTGTGCTTTTCTTTTTTGTAACCATGAAATACACCCTCAGAACACATTGCTGTGATTCCACACTTGTCAGCTGTATCTAGTTTCCTTATTTCCCCAGCTTACAAAAGTCAGGTTTAACTTTGGAATGAAACAGCACCATCATAGTGTAGCTACCATATGTCAGGTCCCCGCTCGGCAACCCTCTCGGTCAACCCCTCAGCCTACCTCAGCATCACCTGCTACACCTTCCCCGCAAGGGGACACCGCCATCGATTCCAGGGGGTCATCAGGATCCTCTGGTCTCCCAGCCCGTCCCGCGCATGCGCGGGCGCGGCAATCAGCGCGTGCGCGGCATTGCGCGCATGCGCGCGCATGCGCGAGCGCCAGCGCGAGAGAGAGCCATCACCTGAGTTCTAATACACTGGCAGGAAGTGTGTCTCCAGGGTGCGCCCCTCCCTGAGGGGTGGTCCTGGAGACTCACTTCCTATATAAACCCAGTCAGTCCAAACAAACATCGCTGGATGATTGCAGCTTGCTGTTTGACCCATGCTCTTTAACATTATCTTTGAATTTGACTACCCGGTACCTGACCCCGCTTCGTATTTGACCACCCCTGATCTCTGGAATCCTGACCTTCGCCTGTTTACTGACCACGTCTCTTGTCTGCCGCCTGCCTCGACCTTCAACTGGATAACGTTTACTCTCGAACTCTGCCTGCCTCGACCATTGCTTGTGACCTCGACCATTCTTCAGTCATCCCCCTTAAAGGGACTCAGCCAAGGACCTGTTGCCACATCTACCTGGAGGGGTAAGTTGGGAAAGCAGGACCTGGCCAACCGGGTGCGGGAAAAGTCCACAGGTTCCCCTCAAGGGATCCCTGCCTATCTCCCGCTAGGGGGGCTCTGGGAGAAGACCCCCGGTTGGCTTAGACTCCCTGCTCCTGACGCCCCTGCGCCAATCCAGGTTGTGTGCCACAGAACCTAACACCATATAATGAATTAACATAGAACACGAGTCTCTTTTTTCCTTACAACAAACACATATGCAGTCATAAATTCTTAAAAGAAAATCCCATGTGATGCAATAAGCTCTGTGACTTGAAGGAATTTGAGTTGTAATGACTTCATTTAAAACTCTGACAGTTGAAAAATCATCTGAGTACATGGCTGTTCATGTGACTTCTGTTCAGCCTACTAGTCCTCTACATCTACTATAATAATAATTAGGAATAAAATACATGTGTTCTGTCTGCATTACATCATATAGGGAAGTGCCTATAAAGGGAATTCCAGCAGAGAACAAGCCTGTCTGAATTTAGAGGTTGAAGGTCTACTTTTCTTATTTAATTTACTTTCTATGCTTTCTATACATTTCTATGTAAAAAAAATCCACATTTTTTTTAATTCTTAAAAAAACATAATTGCATATACAAACATGAACCTATATAAAAAACAACAACAATTTTTGTTCATATTGGGTATAGCTGTGTTTGCCAGGGTAAGAGAAATATTTCAACGTCCCTCTTTTTTGGTTCACTTTGATCTACAAAGGCCTACAATTCTAAATTCCTATATGGTACCCAGAACTTCTAGACTTGATTTTGCTGTCTGTTTTACTGTTGTAGACTTTCTATCGTAAGACAATGTTCCCAGAATGGGTTGTGAGAGAAAGTCCAAATAAGAAGTAAATAAAACCTGACTGGGCTTATAATCCTTTCCTGTTTACTTTACAACTAGCTAGAAAGTATGTGATGGGGTTGTTTATGGGTTCCGTCCATTAAGGAAGCCAATAATAGCAAGGAAGTACAAATTGCACATGTTCCAGGAAAAGTTGATACCTTGGGGAATTCACTGTTTGCAGAAAATGTGTGCCCCGTGGTTCACTTTAGTCCTGGTTCACACCTATCTGCATTTTATCCATTGACATAAATGTCAATTGCAATTTTAGGACCATTTATATGCATTGCACAACACATGGATAGGAATGAGCAAGGCTTTAAGCCAACTATTCCATCCCTGGTATAAAACCACAAAAGTTATAAACTTTCACATTACCCAGCGTGAATATATGTTGCTGATGTTTTTATTAACATTAGGATCAGTGATGTTTTTTATTAGCATAATGTCTTAAATTAAAAAATGATAAAAAGTTTGCTTTAGCTTTTCATTGTATGAAAATAAAATATATTAAAGGCCCGTTCTCCAGCTCCCTCCTCTCCAAATGGAAGAGTGTTGAATGTTTGAAGAAGAGTTCCATGTCCTCCTTGGAATAATGTGTGGTATAACAGGAAGTAAGGTACATTTATACCTATGCTTTTTTTAGGTGCGTTGGTTAACACATGCTAATTCATAAAAAGTGAAAACATATTGTACCCAATGGGCTAGTTCACACCTGTGAGCTGTAGAGCAGGTTGTTGTGGTACATTGTTAAATAAAGTTACATGTGAGCTTTTGCACGTTATAGCTAATATTTATCTGAAAATAGCAGTGCATGAAAACGCATGTAACTATTGAGTTGCATATAGTGTATGATTCAAAACACATAGTAGCACATTTTCTATACAAGATGTAAAACAATTCAAAAACACACCAGAAAGGCAAGTTTCCCCAAAGTGAATGGATATCTCCCTAGGTCATAACCAAAACTGTAGATGAATGATTCCAGTGGAGATATAGACATCAATAAAAGCTTTACATTTTTATAAGAATTTGTATTTTTTATTTCTATTGTAAGGGTTACACAGTACTTAATAATTACATCCTTTAGAAACACCATAAAGTAAATTGGTTAAATATATTGTGAACCAGCAATACCTCTAGGACACGTTAAGAAATGCTTTTTTTTATATATATATCTTAATTAATCTTTCTTTTTTTTCCTATGTATACATGTGCAATGAATATATTATATTGTATCAGAGACTTACCCCTCCTACCGATTGTACATAGCTGCTCATGGGTAATTCAGACAAACTTGTAAAATCAGACTCTTTCTAACTATCATAATATGTTCAGAAAGAGACTCTATCATTAGTGTATAAACATATTTTATTGTTCCTTGCTTTCTGACACTGGCAGTTGGCTTTGCTGGAGAGAGTGAGACAAAGCCCAGACTCCTGGCACTGGACTTTTGGCTTGGCTGGAGGCATAAAGGATACATACTCCATGGTACAGCACACATTGTTGGAACATTCTGAATATTAACTTTATATGTGAATGGCTGACAGTTCTGTTTCCTTCATTTTCTCTCTAAAACCATGGTTGTGTCTTATGGTGCAAACATATGGTAATTACACATATATGATTAGGGTATGTCCTTGCTTTCATGGTTACACTAATTGTTCATTTCTGCTTGAAGCTGAGTTTCATATATCCATAAACATGTGTTTTCCTGAAGTGACTGAGGCTATCGCTGCATTTGTTGTTTACTTCCATAATTACACCACCATAAAAACCACAATGAATTTACCACACCGAAAGTTTTATTAAAGTCATTTTGCAACTAGCACAACACCATTATAATGTGATAGTAGGAAGAACTATTAAAGAAAATATAGGAAGAACTATGGAAACCAATGTATTTAGTAAAACTGTAAATATAAACAGAACCAGTTAAATTACCTCTTTCATCTAGCACAAATTTCGCGAATATAGTGGCAGGTATTCGCAATTTTTAATATTCAAGATATTATGTACTGGGAAGCTTATGGCCATGCATTGTGATATATACCACATGTGACCTTCATTATGAAGATAATCGTGATGCGATATACTCTTTGGAGATGGTTCCATACACTCAAATTTCCATACACTCGAATTTTGTATTTGCGAATATTGAATTGAATATTTTCTAATGTTCCTATTTTCCAAGGAAAGTTGCTTCACTGTAAAAGATACTGATAGACAGAATGTGAGAAGTGCCCTATCACATTTAAAAATTGTCTACATGTTTGAAGAGGAGCCTTTTAATAAAACTATGGCAGCTGAGGCTCGCAGATACATTTTGACCAAAGTAGAGCTCCAGAAAAAACATATCTGAGGTTGTCATGTTTATTGTAGCATCCATATCCAATACATAACTAAAGCTGGGCATAGAGATTTGATACGCTGCAAATCGACTGTTGGCCGCAATTCTAACGCGCCCACCATAAATCGCTCCATAAATTGATGGACCAAAGAACGAACATGTCCGTATTTCTTTGGCCGATCTCATTTTGACCTTTGGTCCCCATACAAAGTATATGGTGGCACACAAAGGGTGCTGATTACATCATCACCCGTGGTCGATCTGTCGCGAAATCAACCGCCCATCGCAATGTCTATTCTGGGCTTAAGAACCATCTCCAAAGAGTATTAAACTTCATATTCATATGAGGATATAAATGTAAATGTCTTCAGAACCTTTCACATTGTCATGGTGCCAATAAAAGTAGAACACACCCTGTGTTTTATTGTGCCCCAAAGGCAATGCTTCTCGTTATATTGTGGTTACACCAATATCCCCAGCATTAGCAGAGCTTGTTTACCTCATGGTCTGCCAACCCAGATCAATCCTCAGTCCTTATTATAAAAGGTTGTAAAAATATGGTGGAAAAGGAAAAAATATTCTCTTCCAGCAACCTCTGCCCAGACGTTATCAGTAGGACAGTAGGAAATGTATGATCGCCTGGTGTGTCATTGTGTTCTGAGTAATTTGTTATGCTTGCCAGGGGAAATTCTTACTTCCAGCATCCTATAGGTATTTCTTGATTTAAGAACCTGAATTTAATTCATCTGTCCTGGAATATATCCTGCATGCACTCATTTTTAGAGTGAGGTGATGGAACAGTTAAAGTGTTAAGATGACAAGTCTGATCTTTTTCTTCTGTATTTCTGATTGTGGAGATTTCCCTTCTTATCCTGTCCCAAATACAAAATAAAAATAAATCTCTCTATAATAGAAGGACATTTCCTGTTAGACAGTTGACAGCCAGTGTTCCCAATAAAATACCTTCCTGTTTCACTGCCTATTCAAAAGTTCAGATTTTACCTTGTTTACAGTCACAGTGATGAATGAGAAACAAAAATGTCTCCTGATAGACCAAAATGAAAAATGTCTTGTCATCTGGACCCCTTGGATTCAATATTCCTATCCAGGGCTAGATGCAGCATCCCATGGCTATCTTTAACCGCCCTAGCGGTCGGGATGGCACCATCTTGTCCAGCGCTGCTACTCCTACTATCACACTGGAAGAGATGGTGCCATCCAGTGAACATCGGGGCACCGGGAGCGCATACTTACAGTTTTGTGCTGTCCTGGTGTCCCTGATGTGACATGCTGCCAGCTCCTCTGTCTCTCCCCCCCCCCCCTTCAAGTGACGTGAGTTTTCTTGTAAAATCTCGCCAGAATAAAAAGTCTCTGGTGCCCCAGATGTGCCCATTAGCAGTAAGCCTCTCTTCCCTGGTGTGATTTTACCACATCCATCACAGCAGGTTAGAGAGGGTTAACTGCAAATGGGCACATCTGGGGCACCAGAGACTTTTTCTGGGCGAGATTAATACATAGCAGCATAGCTTTGTGCCCTGGTTTTTGTGTTTTCTCATTAATTTTATTTAAAAAATAGTTTTTTTATTTTACATAATTGTTTGTATCAAACATTATTATATTCATGATTTCTATATGACCATTGTACGGATATATTTTGGGAAGTTACAGGCCTACAACATAAGGAAAATGTACCATTGAAGTCTATGGTGCACTTTTGGTACAGAAATCTGGACCTCAGCAGTGCGCTAGGGAGGTTAACATCCACATATTTTGTAATAAAGGTTGTTGCATCCTTCCTCGCTTAATCTTAGCCAAAATCCAGCTTTCTTACTGACGAAAGGTCTATGACTTTGGGCAAGGTTGAGGATTCATCCATCCATGGAAGGAGCTTGTGACCAAGTTATTGATACCCCAATTTTTGTAGGTTGTACATTTTCAATATGTTTTTTGTGTCCATATACACAATCCTAAATTTGCTTATTTACTTACCGATACCTTGACTATACTTTTTGGACTGTTATGTAAACCAGTTGTGTTATACGTGATAGACTAAAGCTCCCCATACACATTTAGATCACTCCATACAATTTCTATTAAGATCTACCATCAACTTTGTAGTGCCGGGTCCTCCCTGATAGAATACATAGTGATTGGAAGGTATATATCACTGCTATGTAGTGCCGGGTCCTCCCTGATAGAACACATAGTGATTGGAAGGATTAGAAAGGTCCTTATATTACATGGTTTTGGTAGAAGAAAAATTGATTGTACAGAAATTGTATGGTAAGATTGTAAGGTGTATGTGGGCCTTTATTTTGTTATGTTCTCTTAAATGTATTGATAATGTGTAAAGCCCCCCATACACCTTAAGATCGATCCATACACTCTCCATTAGATCTACCAACAACTGTGTAGTATAGTGGCCTCCCTGATAGAATACATAGTAATTGGAAGGTTTAGAAAGATCCTTATATTACATGGTTTTGGTAGAACAAAATTTGATTGTACAGAAATTGTATGGAAAGATTGTGAGGTGTATGGGGGCCTTAACTTTTACCTTTTGAAACCAATAACTACTATATACTAATCTTTTCAACTCTATTTTAAATTACATTTGTTCAATGCACACAAAAATCTAACAAATATTTGCATTTTAATTTAGAATTACTTTTACTGTCTTCATAAGACTGCCTATTGTATTCTTTTTATTGGTATTGGTATTATATTATGCTATGTTAAATAATAAAAGCGTACTTGTTAAAGGAGAGGATTCCCCCAACTTAACCTTGCTTAACTTGAAACCTTTTTTGTGGTAATCTCAGCGCATCTTATGTTAGAATACAATCTGGGTCACTATGTGGGATTACAATTGCTGTAAATTCAATGAAAAAAAAATGTGTTAAACATGGAATTTTGATTTTTTTTTTACTTTCAGTTTCTCACTGGAAAGTCTGAATTGCAATGCTCCTCCTCTATTCTCTGGCTCATCCCCTGAATGATCAATCTCACCACACCACCCACTTTAGTTGAAGAGTGTTTGTGTATATATATGTGTATGTATAAACACACACACATGTTACCAGAAATATCAAATCCAAGAGTAAAGACAATCCAAAATGCAGCTCACTTATTTGCTGGTTCTTAGCTGCTTGTTATGTGTCTCTGTCTGCGGTGACAGGGATACCATTAACAGGATAGAAGAATTTAAAAAGTACTTTAGTGACTATACAAACCAGACTTCAGCTAACTCTAACAAGGTAAGAACATTCAGGATCAGTAGCTACAAAGGTTAAATATTTAGGCTGTCATCTGTCAATACAGAGATATTCCACCCTAAATTATGTTACAGAACTGTACTGCTTCTTGACTGATTCACATCTCTTGTATTTCTTAGTTTTTTATGTTAATTTTTATTCTTTTTCTTTTACAGACATTGTTTCCTATACTAAGAAATCAAGGGAATGTGGTAAGAATTTAACTCTATTGCATACAGACAGGGGGCGGTACATCCATTTGATGAACAGGGTTAAGCAGCCAATTGCGGCTGAGATTATTTCTGGCAGGCAGCCCAATAGTCAAATATAATTTTGAGACAGAAACCGTGTACCATTGAAATGTATAAGCAAATGTGATCTGCATTCTATGGGAGAAGCAATAGCCAAGCAGACTTCTGCTTCACAGTCTGAGGCTTTTCTCTATTTGCATAGCACACACTCCCTTCGCTTGGAAACCTTTTGAAAACATGACAAAATCAAAGGCTTTGCCAAAAGAGGAAATGCTGTTTATCAGTCACACGAGTTCTGAGGAAATATTAGTGCGTGTGAATTAACTTCGAGCACTTGTGTGTGTTAATAATGTAGACTGACATTTCAGCATAGAGCGAATACATGCACGCATTGTCTAATAATTAGTGCGGGATATGGACCATGATTTCTAATCCTTCTCTTTCTTTTGTTGCCTCTGATAAATAGTGTCCGTGTGCACATGAATTTCTGAAAAAACTCAACGATAGCTTCAGTAACCAAAACAACACAGACAGCACAGAAACTGTTCTGATGATGCAAAAAATTCTCACTTCGCTTCAGGACCAAGTTCAAAAGACATCGGTGAGTTTTGCTTACTTCCAAATGTAATTCAATAAACGTTTGTAAGCAGTTGTGTAACTTGCAGCTAGTTTATAGAGACAATTCCTGCAATGGTTTACCCCTTAATAAATACACTTCCACTTATTAAGGGCTAAGCACTTGTCAGTTGGGTTAGCTAAACCTGGGGTAGCTACTGCAGATAGGACTAGCTAATGTTAAGAGTGTGGTTGACTGGCATTTAACCATTTCATGACCGCTGTAAGAATCAACTGTGTAAACACCCAGGTTGGAGATGTATGGGGTTCATTGATTGCCCTGCGTTTATGCTGATTAGTACAGTTTGTGTGTAAACTGCTTTTTGAAAAGAGATATCAGATTATGAAAGGTGGTCAATACAAGTGTGCAGTGTATTATACAATGCTCAGGTGTACAATGCAATATTTTTCCAATTAAAAGTTTGGGAGTCCTACATTATCATACTATATTATACCAGAATAAATATGGACTGATGTTTAAAATATAGAGACTGTGCATGTTGCAAAGTGGGTGCTAATAATTAAGGAGATGCTTTGTCTACTTTGCATATTCCTTTTTGTAAATCACCTGCAGTGAATATAATAGTCATATAGTAGTCTTTCTAACTTACAGACAGTCCACATGTGTAAAGTAAATTGGCCTCAAAGAATGTTGTAAGGTTTACTCTTAATTCTAAATTATGTTGCAGCTTATATGTTTATCTAAGCTTTGTAAACTGAATACTCTGTATTATTTTAAAATCCTTTAATATAAAATTCTAAATGCAAATTACATGAGTTTACAGCCTAAAAGACTGGTTTTGTAAAATAAATGGTTCAAATTGCAACTCTTTATAGAAGACAATTAATTTTTTTTTTTATAATAAGCAAGCAAATTAGAATAAATTGCACTAAAGTAAGAGAATATGGATTATTAGGGGTTATTTCACACATTTTGTTGGAGCACTTTGTTTCCGATATTTTTTTGCTGAATTATAAATAGTATTATTCAGCTTGCAATTTATATATTTATCTTTCCCGAGTGTACAATAGTATAATTCAAATGTAGTAAAAATTAGACATTAGAACAAGATATATTGGGGGTGATTTATTAAAGGAGTAATTTTTTTGTTTTACCATTAGGGTCACTTTTTGTTATGCCATTCATTTGAAATGCCTCCTTACCCTACTAAATGGCTGCACTATAACCCGTGTCTTTGTCCTATAGGGTTAATACAATCTTTTTTAATGGGTTGTCTTAATTCAACACACAAGTGACTCAACTCACTTTAATGTACAGGCCTTAACACATCACTGGTCCTTACCGTTCTAATGCCTCAATACTTGGCACCTATTGCAAATGAAATTATATTTAACATGCAGTCAGTCTTTCTATTTTTATCTTAAATGTACAATATGCACATGTCAGGCGCAAGTGCAAACATGATTGTGGGTATTATTCCTCGAGCCATGTAAATCTGAAAACAATTCATTAAATTTTTCTTTTTTATAATTAATAATATTCTAAATTGTACTGTAGACTTTAATGTCATGCCACTGCTGGCTGAAGGTTAGCACATTTGCTGCACACGAACCCCAATGGGATTCATTTAGTAAATACAAGCATGTGAGTGAAGAATATTTTCTTTACTGACTATACTAAGTGAGCTTTCACGTTGCTAACTCTCCGTGTTGCAATTTAAGTAAATTAAGTAATCAAGTAGTTAAATGTCTTAGTGGAAGAGGTATGATCGTCTATGTAGCCTTTGGGTAAATTTCTAAGTAACATGAGCTTCAAATATTTTATGTAATTTATCTCTATAATCACAGCCTTACAGACCTTCAGGAATCCTTTAAAAAAGTTGTCTTTTAAATTAAACTACAAAAAAAAACAATTTGCTAAATTATAGGGTAAACTAAGAAATATTTATATGCCACTTAATACCAGAATTTTTTCATTTGTCATTATGTATTCCTAAATTGTAGCAAAGCACTTCTTGAACTATAAATATATACCTACAGTCTCAAGGTTGTAGTACGCCAGGGCTGCCGTCAGGCCGGAACAGGAACAGGGGGCCCTCCTGGGTTAGGTGTGCCCCGCTGCCTGGTCAGTGCCATGCCCGTCATTGTTGCGGCATGGCAACTGGGTTCCATCTCCTGTATGGCAACTGGGTTCCCCACGGCCACAGAGTAGGTAAGGATCTTATGGAGCCCTCAGACGGAGAGGGTTATGGGTTGGGGGCGAAGGGCTAGGGTAACCTGAAAAATTACCTGGTATGGGGCTACTAAATTTCTGATGATGGCCCGGACATCTGCTGCAAGAGCTGAGCCACTATTGCCTCTGATGGTTAGTCTCAGGAGATTGTTGATGTCACTATTGTGCTTTGACATGAGGAAGCAATACCCTGCTTTATTACATTGCTTTGTAATGGAAGATAAGTCATCTGCAGGGAGACCACAGGCAATCGTGGTGACTTAGGGCATGTTTCCACTTGGTTGTGTGATCCGTCGGGACCCCTACGCTGCACGCAGTTCTTGGCGGGGGTCCCAACAGATGACATACACATTACCTACCCAGCAGATGCTCTGTTGAGACATCTGCCAATGCAAGGGTTAACATACTGCACTACTGCGCTCAGCGCCGTGAGAACAGAACATCCGCCGAGCAGGTAAAGTGTATGTGATTCGCGCAGTGCTTTGATCAAACAGCCAGCCTGGAGACAGCCTTATCCTTTAGAAACTGCCTTCTTTGTAAAGGTAGAGCTTTTACAGTAAATTATTTTTAAAATCATGCCTTCTGCATGTTACAGACACATTATGTCTGTAACATTTTGTTAATAGGCCCTAAAATAGTCCTCTATTAAAAGACACCAATACAGTTAGTTCTGACTTTCACAAATACAGAAATTATTTCATAACATGTACTTGTGACTCAAAAGTGTTAAGTATCAGGTACGACTGAAAGAAGGCTTTAAAAAACACTTGTTGTAGTGGTATTCTGAAGAAAAATGTCCCTGGAACTTGCTGTGCGGACACAGTAAGAATGAGTCTACATTTTTTGTTTGCACAGATATCATACTCAGGATTTTTGAGCAATTCAGGCAGGGAGTTTTCTTAAATAAACAGTATGATAGTGAGTCAACATCTGATGGTCGGCTTGGCATTCAGCCATCTTCTCTAAAGTTCTGCTTAGTTCAGCAGGAGCACAATGCAGTAGCAGGATACAAGCCAACACACTTCTATATAACTCATAACTGGCTTACTAACACCAAGTCACTACAACAAACACACTGCTTTCTAACATTCAGTTCCTCAAGTATGATAAATTGGATGTTAGTCTGACTGAGGTAGTCATGGAATTATAAAAAAAATGCTTTTTTTTCCATTTTGTATTAAATGAGTAAACCTTACAACACATGTTGGGCATACTAAGTCAGTGATGGGAGGGGGGGGGGGTGCCAACTTCCTGTCCTGGTGTCAAAGTGTTAACAGTCAGGAATTGAATGGAACTCCCTAACTGCAGCATTTTCTTGGCTTGAGCATGTATTAAATATTTTCTTCTATCTAAAAAACTTCTGCAGCTTTTCCTTCACTTACTGTGCGGTAAATATGTTTCCAAGCATTGAATATCCATTAAAACCCAAAAGAAACTTAGATTTTTTTTAGATAAGAGTAAATACTTACCCCCTGAATTAATCAAAGACTTAAAAGAGATATGGGATCTAGCTAGGATTAGGTTGGGGCAAAGCTTGGGTTTATCGGCATGAATGGCAGCAATGAAGTGAAAATGCGTGCTTCAGTGAGGACACAAGAATTGATACTGAGAGATATTTTTTTCTGCCTAATATGACAGCTTAACCGCCAACAAGTAGTTATTAATCTCAGTAGCAAAGAAACTAGTATAGCCCTAGGCCCTTCTTTTTCAGGTCTTGTTGCACTTATCATGTTGTTCCCATGCCCAGTTAATTCCTATTTGCATTGTACATGCACATTTCCAAATAACAGATAAGTCCTGCCTCGGCTCAGTACTTAATGGTCTTTTAGATGTGTCTCTTTGTCTTGTATTACTTAGGCTGTGCTTATTTTTTATAGCTTGCTGCTTGCATAGGGTAAACTGCTACCTGTTTTTGGCATTCATTCTACTTACCAATTGGTGTTTTTTTAGTAATTTGTTACCAAATTTGTAACTTAACTCCACTAGAAACTGTCCATAATCGTTTACAGTACAGAGTAATCAGTTCCTGCCCCTAGACACTTCTTTTCTTCTACCTCTACCTCCCCTGAAGGCTTGCAACATTTACAGTGGTGTTTAGTCATTTTGGGCTCCTCAAATGAATATCTAAAAAGAGTCATTGTCATCTGCAGATCTATGACAGATTTTTGTGGTTCTTTGACAAGGTCATGTGCCCATAAGGGACAAGGTTAAAGAGCAACCAAACCCACAAACCCAACATTATTGAAATCAACACAGGTCTTTGGGCTCCTTAACCACCTTTACAGGGAGCCAACCAATAGGCTCCTAGACTATTGAGTAGAAAGAAGGGATTAATGATGTGATGGAGAGTAATGATTAGCTATACCTATTAGTACTAAATAACATACTTCTCTTTTTGTGGTGAAAGAGAACGCTTTAATAAGTGCAGTAGTAAGTCAAAGCAACAGAAGGAAACTTGTTGCTTTGACTTAAGGTGTCCATACACCTGATGATAGCCACTCGATTGATGGCTGTTTCGAATGCTGGCATCACGGTGTGCGTGCTCATGGCCATTTATTTAGTGCCCATCTAATAAGGCCACCCCTGTCTTCAGTTGATCGCGCTTGAAGACTGGTCTGTCAAACACACTGTCCAGTCGACAGGTGCCCAAGCGCAGCGTGGTGATGTCATTGGACGACACCATGCTGCGCTCCAACGGTTCTTGGTTCTTCTGTTGGGCGCCCGCCGTGACGTGTATGGGGACCTTAACTACTGCAGTTATACTTTGAGCTTTATCATTGAGAACCTTCACAGTCCTCATACATATTGGGATATTTTCCATCATGTGGCTAATCATTGCTCCCTTAGCAAATATTGAAATACTTATAAGGCCAAGATGAATGGAAATATCACAGTTTAGTGTTTGCTTTCCTGTTTTGGGTACTTAACAGTTTTTCAAGCTAATTAATTGTGCAAATGTGTCATTGGATTCCACTATTCAACTTCATACTGATTTGTTTTATGTGTATGAATCACCATAAAATGTATCATAGTAACCATGAAAAGTATTTGACATACACAATCTGGTGTTTCAGTAATGGAATAAATGTTTGAATCACATGAATGTCCTTAAAGTAATAAACTGATGTAATAATAAATTAATTTGAAAATGGTTTTCTTTTTATTCTAATTCACAGAGAAAATGTAATTTCAAAAAAGTGACTGCATCAGTCGCCAACAATTTTGAAACCTTCTTTCAGCGATTCCTGTCTTTAAAATGCATGAGTCAGTCCAAGAAGAAGATCGGCTAAATTTGGGGAGCTCTGCGTGATGAAACATATTTATATATTTAGTGTTAAAGAGATACCTCATGCCATGTTTACACGTTTTATTTGGAAATATTAGAATTTTCATACATTATATGGTACCTTATGTTTCATAATGAAACATTAAGATCTAGATCTCAAGATTGATACTCATGGTTTACAGAAACTGAACTTGAAAAAAGTTATTTATACTACTGTTTGTATCCACAGGTGTGGGAAAATCCACTTAATGGGGACCCAGTAATTTTAAAAGTGTTAAAAAAAAGAAAAAAAAAGTGACTCTACCTCTTTTTTTTTATGATATTTTGACTAGTTTTTATATTTATTGACAGATCGTATATTTTTGTGCATCCGGTATGTAAACATGTCTCTTGTTATTTATATTTTTATATTTAAATATTTTAACATTATTTTTATATATTAATCGTATTGTTTACATGCTCGTCTGGTACAACATGTAAACATACCATAGATGTGGCTATTGTTTTGCAGTATTATTATTTATTTATTCATATGTATTTGTCTATATTTATTTTAGTGAAGCAAGATTTAAAAAAATGAAATAAAATTTTTTTTTTGATTACATTTTCAAGTAGTTTCCTTTTTTAAAGCTGCTCTATGTACTTAGTATGTGTGGGAGGGTAAGGGTAAGCCCCACCTTCATCTTTCTTCTTTGGACAGCAAATGCCACCAATGCTGCCATCATGTGCCCACAAGGTACAAAGTAAAAGAGTCAAATAACCCACAAACCCCACATTCTTGAAATCAACACAGGGCTTCGGTATCCTTAACCGCCTTTGCAGGGGGCCAACCAATAGGCACCAAGACAAATATACAGCAGAAGTAATGTGTATTATGTGCTTAGCCATAACTGGGTAAGTATAAATGCCACCACTGCTGCCAAACTAGAAATGACAACATATCTAGAGAATGGGGTGTCTGTATTCTGTACATATACATAGGGAGAGCTGAGGTAAGGAATTAAAGATGGTGCATGTAACTGTGTATTATAGGGTCAAATATTTATCCATGATTCTTTATAGTGTTTATATGATATATGGCAGTGCTGTAAAACACAGGCCAACCTTTTTATTTAAAGTGGATTTAAAAAATAAAACAAAAAATCAATTTTTTAGGACACAAAGCCAGTGGATAACCCCAAATGAGGCAAGTGAACACAATGAAATAGGAACACTAGTGCAGGCTCCCATCCAGCCATCCAAGGTCTCTTGTCCCTTTTGGGGGGTTTCATGGGCTTTATGCCCATCATTGTACCTAGGAGGTGCATCCAATGTCCTTTCATGAATTATCCTTGTATGGGATGCATGGTACCCCTTAACCATCAGGTTAGGGCTCCTTTCCCCTTAGGGTTATATGCTTTCACTTGTTTTTTGTGCTGCCGTCCTGGAACACACCCAGGATATTCCATCCTATAAGATTTGACATGGAATACTGACGTCTCTTTTATATTCCAATCAGCTGTAGAGAATAGGATCACAATTTGAGCATGATCTGTGGAATTTGTGCCCTTCCTGAGAAAGCCCATGTGGGCGAAACATGTTGGAGGAATTGCCCTGAACTAACCCCTATTTTTATGATCCTATCACATCCTATGGAGATGTTTAGGTTCTAATATTTTATAATAATAATGTAACGCTGTTTTTTGTATATGTATGCATAATTTGTATGTGGATATATTTTTTATATTGATGTACTTTAATCAGGTACTGGACTTTTTAATCAAAATGTATTACTATCTAGAATATAACAACCTGGTACCTTAAAAGTCCTTTAGCATATTAAGGGTCCCTTTTAGGTTAAACTAAATCAAAAAGTTTAATTGGAGTGTGAGATTGATAACCAACCACTCCAGAATATGCATCTATAGAATATGCTTACCCTGGGTCAATGCAGAATTTAAAGGGCAGCCATAGATCAAAAGTCATGAAGAAACTATATTAACAAGCTATATTTTTTTTCTTGAGAAAACCTAAACCGAAAGAGTTAAAATCAAGAGATCATTGAACAATTAAAACAGGCAATTGTAGGGGCTTAAACCTGTTTTAAACTTTGCAAGGTCATAGATTACAAATTATACAGTAAGTGTTTGTACTGTACTTTGTTATGTGGCACACAGCTGTATCACCATTTGTATTCTATTCTTACCTTCTTGTGTATAAAGTACACTAAACCTTTGTAACTTATAATGGATACTGATACAGCTCTTCTTATTCCTGGCAACTGACTTCCCAGACTTCAAGACATTGAAGAATTTCCTGATGTTGTAATATTTGAACAGTGTCCCATTATCACAAAATAAATATGCATTAAGGATGGTATGAAAGTGCCAATTCTCCACCATCTGTACAAGGCTGTAACCTTTATGAATGTATTATGCCAAGTTTAATGGTGAATAGCATACGTATAAAATGCGCGCACATGAGTGGTGGTGAAACCAGCAACATCCCAATAAACATTGATTTCACCACCACTCATATAACTGACATTTCAGGGCTTGTTTCCATTGATGCGATCCTGCGCGTTTGTACCGCGCGGCCGCAAGCACAA
Source organism: Ptychadena robeensis (assembly GCA_036250615.1). Taxonomy (NCBI): domain Eukaryota; kingdom Metazoa; phylum Chordata; class Amphibia; order Anura; family Ptychadenidae; genus Ptychadena; species Ptychadena robeensis. Next base: position 32,311,414 of record CM070034.1, on the reverse strand, counting down.
ACAACCGAATCCATTGGAAACTTTAATATAGTTTCCACTGGTGCGGTTGTGCGCGTTTGGGTGTGGATGCGGTTTAGGGCGCGTTTCTGAACGCTAGCTGCAGCGTTTTGAAACGCATCCGCGTCCCAACCACAGCCGCATCTGCATTAAAAAAAATTGCGTCGCGAAAACGCGAGACAACTATGCCATGCGTTCAGCCACGCGGCTACAAACGCGCGGGATCGCATCAATTGAAACAAGGCCTTAGACTTTTACTTTTTGCCATTAAACTTGACTTACTATACAAGATTGTGCACTCCCTGTTCTAATTAGTTGTCAATAATGCTTATTACTCAGTACATTGTAGTGTCAATGCAAGATAATTTAGAATATTTAAGTTGCAGTAAAACTTTTTTTTGAATTTGCAGAAAGCAAGTTTGAAGCACCCAAAAACAAAAGGGAAAAGCTTTTTTTCCAGCAAGATAAAATTACACATTGTAAGTGATGTTATCTAGATATTTAGCACAATGAAATCAAACAAAGTGATATTTAGTTTATGATTTGTTTAAAGGCCCACCATACACCTTGCAATCTTCCCATACAATTGTACAGTCAACTTGTTCTACCAATAACATGTAATATGAGGACCTTTCTAAACCTTCCAATCACTCTGTATTCTATCAGGGAGGACCTGGCACTACATAGTTGTTGGTAGATCTAAAGGTATATGGGGGGCTTAAGATTTGAATGATTGGGATTAAAGCTTTTCTTTTTCTAGTTATTCTCTTTTTTTTAACACCTTACCTAACTTTGCCTTGTTCAAGACCATACGAAGTAAACAGTGGTGGTTATTAAACCCCCATTTATCTAATAAACGTTATTCTAACAAAGTATGTCAGCCGCATTGCAGAATCTAGGTCACACAGAAAATGTCACCAGCATTCTGAAAAGAAAGTAACTGTGAGTAGTCACTTTCCTGTGTCTAGAGAAACAGCTCAACCTTTGTACCAAAAAAAGCTACCAAATAAGCAGTTTGTAGGACTCTCCAAACGCCTGAAGAAAATTATACTAACAATATAAACCAGAAAAGTTGTATAAAATTGAATAAATACAATGTACCTGGAATATTTGACACGCTGGGTAGAATATTTTTTCTCTATTCAAGGTTAGTGAAATATCGGTTAGGCCCCCCATACACCATGCAATCTTACCATACAATTTCTGAACAATTAACTTTTCTTCTACCAAAACCATGTAATATGAGGACCTTTCTAAACCTCCCAATCACTATGTATTCTATCAGGGAGGACCTGGCAATACAGTTGTTGGTAGATCTAAAGGAAATTGTATGGAGTGATCTAAAGGTGTATTGGGGGCTTTAGTGAAGAGCTGAGAGACGGATTCCCCATGGTTCATTGTTAAAGACATCACTGGGAACCGCAGAATGGAATCCCTAGGTTCCTAACAATATGCCTTCAGTTTAGCTAAATGTGTTGTATTTACAATTGTTTGTCAAAATGATGGCATTAATGGCTTAATCTAAATGTATTATCTTTTTACAATATTTTGCATACAACTATTTTACTTTCTCCTTTAGTTAGTTAGCTTGACTAACCTTTCCATGGAGGACAACATTTTTGTTACAGGGGGATACCAGATTATTTATCATCAGCGTCTTTAGCAACAAATGCATTGGTCCGTATCCGATGACACCATTTCACTCTAAAGGCCCCCATACACATGTCGGATTCCCACCGGATTCCAGCACGATCGATTCCGGGCGCGTGCACGCGAAACGATCGTGCCGGAATCGCGTGCAGCCCACCTTGTCCGATCGTTCGCGTCCGATTGATCGGGGGCTCAGAATCGGATCCGACAGAGAACCAACATGTTGGTCTTTCTGATCCGATTCTGCACACATCAGGGGGAGTTGCCATTTGGGAAGTAAGCGATCGGACACGGAATCGTCCAGGAATCCTTTGGACAAGGTGGTATGCAGCGATCGGATACTCTTAATTGGCTGATTGATCGGAGCTCCGATTCCCGCTGAGATCGCCGGAATCGATCGGGTGAGTGATCAATTGGCCATGGAATCCGACATGTGTATGGCTAGCTTAAGAGGATGGATGACACCAAAGTTAGTAAGAGGACTCCAATTATTCCCAGGAACTATAGCTGCAATGTCAGGGTGACTTCATCCCACCTCTCATTGAACAGTGATACAGTCTCTGCACATATGTAGATCTTCTCTTGTAGGGATAGAATATTGATTGTAATTTGTGTCCAGGGTCCAAAGTTAAATAAAACACTTCAGCCTAATAGTTTACGATTGTTTTCTGATGTGTTTAGAAATATATCTATATATACTGTGTTTCCCCGAAAATAAGACAGTGTCTTATATTAACTTTAGCTCCCAAAGATACCCTACGTCTTATTTTCGGGGGATGTCTTATTTTTCCATGAAGAAGCATACGGCACTGGGGTATCAGGGTGGGGGGATCACTTAAAATGACACAGGGGGGATCAGAGGGGGGAAACAAAATGGCACAGGAGACTCAGAGGGGGGATTACCATTTTAGTAACCCCTTCTGATCCTCCTGTGTCATTTTAATTGCCCTCTCTGATCCCCCCTGTCCAGAGTTACAGTACCGTATCTTCGTGGTGCCTTATTTTCGAGGGGATGCCCTATATTTCAGCGTGGTGCCTTATTTTTTTAAAGTATGCCTCATTGTCGGGGAAACAGGGTATATATATATTGTGACAGACCGGTGGTCTGTCATGTGGAAGTGGTCCATGTGCGGCAGTGATAGGGTCTGCTGGTGTGTATCCACCAAGATACACCTGCTGGACCCTAATGAGATGGCTGGGTGTGTCTCCACAAAAGGAGCTGGGACCACTCAGTCAGAGCTCCCAGATGAGGTTGGAGACAGTGCACACAAGGAGTGTGTGGCCCCCATGCTGATGGCTGCTCGGAGGCAGGCCATTAAGGGTTCCTAAAGGAAGGAACTGTTGTTTGATAGGTGCCAAGCCAGGAGGCTTGGCATTTTTGAGCGACTTTGATTCATTTTGATTTCTATTAACTCTTGCGAGGATAACCCTTTGGACTGTGTGCTCAAATAAACATGGGCAGAAGCCCTTAAGAGGATAAAAACGTGTGGATTGATGCTGTGAGAGCACTGTTTGAGCTGATTCCCCACAATATATATATATATATATATATATATATATTAATATAACATCACTACACAATTTGACACCCATATCACCCGCAGCATACCACATACACCCCTATTGGGTGGCACAATGGTTACTAACACCGGGTGACACCAGACCTAGTGACACTGTTGCTATCTGGTACGGCAGATGCCTGTTCTCAGTTCTTTTCTTCTTGACTCGGAATCCAGCGCCATCATATACATTGTGTGATTTATTTCTGTTATGTTATGAAAAATGGTATGGGCTCAAGTGTATTACACCTTGGCCGCAACATTACATCATCATACATCATGACCCACTTTAAAGGTGGCAAATAACTTGACATTTGATAAGGTGTTAGGAAGAGCTGAGACAGTTTCTCAGCAAAATTTTAAGAAATCCCCAGCTTTCTAAAAATAAAACTGCAACCCCCAATCTGAAAGACACGTTTAAAAGGTCTCGTGTTCATTCTGCATGGTATGTTTTTTATACAGGAAACATTATTCATGTTATAATGCTGTACATATAATGTTGCATAATGTTTTCATAATGTACTTACAGTACAGTAAATCTGTAATAAGAAAAAAATAAAAATAAGAAACTGGACTTTTACTGCCAAAAGACATTTTATATATATTTATTACAAGTTTTATAAAAACTAAACAATTTAAATAAAGTGCTTGTCATTAAAACCAAATCACAGTTTTTACCAGCTTAAGCCCCCCATAGACCTTAAGATCGATCCATACAATCTCCATTAGATCTACCAACAACTATGTAGTGCCGGGTTCTCCCTGACAGAATACATAGTGATTGGAAGGATTAGACAGGTCCTCATATTACATGGTTTTGGTAGAACAAAATTTGATTGTACAGAAATTATATGCAAGGTGTATGGGGGCCTTAAGGTATTTTTACAACACCATGTATATGTCTCTTTAAGAAAATACTCTTTCCACACTGATGTTGGGGAGGTGGAACCCGGAAGAGCTGAGGATGCTGGAGGATGGCCTCGTCTGGAAAGTGTAGCTTGGGGTTATCAATATAAGTAAATAAATCTACCCCAAACTAAACCCAGGCTTAATACTAACAAGATTAAATGTTTGGAAAGACTCAAGCCCCACACACACTGATTGATATTCTGTTTGATCGTCTAACGATCGATCACTGTGCACATTCGAGGCAGTCGATTGAGGTTCAATTGAGCTGAAATTGAACAAAAAATGTGGGATCGATCAAAAAAGTCAATCGAACAGGGAACGGACATGTCCGTAAATCCCAGTCGATCAGTCAATGTATGTTTGCTTTTTTTGATTGTAGTCAGACCACTATGATTACGATGCATAGGTCAGGTTATCTTGAGGCTGCTGTTGCAGTAATGGAAATGTTTAAGATCGAACACTCAATGTGGTGTGTCATTCAATTAAATTACAATCGATATATGATTCAATTGTCGAATACTTCGATCGAATTGATGATCGATTTGTTGCAAATTGAACCATGTATGGCTACCTTAAGCAAAAGTTGTTCTTATGTCGGATGTCTCTAATTCAGAGTCTGCCTAAGCAAAAAATTTCAAACTGAGTAAAGAATATTCTAAATTGACTGTAAAAATCATCATATACAATAGTATACACATTGTAACACAATCTGCAATGAGAAAACAAACAAAATGGGAGAAAAACAACCTAAATTCAGCTTTATTCACATGTCAACAATGAATAAATTAATTTGCATATGTAGTAGTTTTAACCTCCCTAGCGCACTGCTGAGGTCCAGATTTCTGTACCAAAAATGTTGTAGGCATGTAACTTCCCAATATATGTCCTTACAAGGGTTTAATAGACATCCTGAATATAATAATGTTTAAACAAACAATTATGTAAAAAAAAAAGATTTTTTATAATAAAATTTATGAGAAAACACAAAAATCACAAAAAACACGAAAAAGATACCGTATAT
>CM070034.1:32251407-32279143 GCA_036250615.1 Ptychadena robeensis | reverse complement strand
TTCTCTAATGACTTCAGTTAGCCAATAAACGGTATCACTTGAACTCCAAACTTGCTGCATCCAAAGTAATGATATAGACCTAAAAATTACAGACATATCCGTAATTTGGTCGATCGATTTCTGGGCCGTTTTATGGTGGGCGCATTAGATTTGCGTCATTAGAATTTCTCGGCAGATCGGTCACCGTAAGCATGCATGGTGGCTGATCTGCCGCAAAATTGCCCGCAAATCTAACCGCCTAACCATTAAATTTTTCTAAATCCTTGTACTGGGTCCCCCACCCAACTACAAGGTAATTGTTCTGCAAAAGCTGGTAGCTGGTCTTATAGGCAAAAAAAACATGATTTCAGGATCGAATACAACTATTATTATTATTGCCTTTTATTAATAAAGAACCAACATATTACACAGCACTATACATTAAATAACGGATGGCTTTTCTGTCAGCACTATACCTAAATAAATGGGTGCTACTGCAAAGGTTAACTACACATTTTCCAAGAGTTCAACTTTAAAATGGGTCTTTGCTGTAAAAAAATATAGTGCAACTAATTTACTAAAAGAATTGTGAATCTCCATTAAGCAGATGCTTTCACTTTGGATAACCAGCTGTGTAATTAAACAGAAGTTGACTTTTACATAATTATTTTTGCATGATTGGATAACTGAAGTTAGCCTTGCAATGTCTATTGCTAAGATTTTTAAGTATTTTAAGTATTGTAAATTGTTCTTTTTTTCTTTTGTAGAGGGAAATAAACCCTTCAATGAGGGTCTTACAAAAAAGTTATACAAATTAATATTTAATCCTTTATGTAATGTGAACTAGAGTCAGGGTGTAACATTCATACCCTGTTTCCCCCGAAAATAAGGCATTCTTTGAAAATAAGAGGGGATCAGAGGGGTAATTAAAATGACACAGGAGGATCAGAAGTGGTTACTAAAATGGTAATCCTCTGAGTCTCCTGTGCCATTTTTGACTCCCCCTCTTATCCCCCCTGTGTCATTTTAAGTGACCCTCCCCACCCTGATACCCCAGTGTTGTATTCTTCTTCATGGGAAAATAATACATTCCCTTAAAATAATAAGTGGGGCATCTTTGGGAGCAACTAAACACAGTACTAACATAAGTAAGACATCTATACTTGATAATTGATAAATAAAGAGCAAAGAAAGCCAAAGTAAAAAAAGCCTGACCATAACCAGAGGGAAGTGACAACCAAAGCTCTGCACATGGTTGATATGGTTCAGAGTGAGAGCCGGAGTTTAGGGCCCTAGAGCCGGCCAAGGGAAGAGAAGGTAGGGTCCCTTGGCCACCAGGTCCAGGTCTGGGATTTGCTCACACAGGTGTCAGGTGTGATAAGAGTAGTCAGTTGCTAGCTGACTGGAGGTGTGTGCAGAGGAGCATATACAAGCTTGCTGGAGACAAGCTAAGAGCAAGGACTGAGCACTCCAAGTACTGTGAGTACAGAACTGTATAACTGGTGTTCTAGTAGTTAGTTAGCTACCTGAGTGAGGCAGCTAGTCGCCCAGATGGGCTGTGCATTTTGGCTTGGGGTTTTTGTTTTGTTTTTCCTTTGTTTATCTGGCGGACAATAAAGCCACAGGCAGATGCCTGAGTTTGAGTTCAAGGAGAGTGTTTTTGCCTCTTACTTCTGAACCACGATTCCTACAGCCCATAAGCAATTCCCCAACTTGCCACAGACTGTATACGCATATTACGCCAGGAGCTGATGAAGACATTTTTTTGAATATTTATTTGGATTTGTTTGTGTATCGCATTGTGTCCTACTGAATTGTTGATGTGCCTCATGATAGGCCTATATTGAGTACAATCAATTTTAAAGCTTGTAATAAAGAAATGTAAATTTGTATCTCATCCTTGGTCTGGAACACCGCTTTTCAATTCCCATTAAAGTCTTGGAGACTGCCCATGTCAGGTGGGGTTCTTTATCCCACCATTTTTCTTTTTAACCAATCCCTTCAAATCCAGATGGCTGATCAAGGCCTGTTAAAATGAAAATATAGCTAAAACAAGTAGTAGCAGACTGTATATAATGCATTCTGTCTCTTTCGATATCATTGCTTTATAGCAGATAATTGTCACTTTCAAGGTCCTCTCAGTTGAGTAAAAAGTCTTTACAATGCCCTGTCATAACCAACCTACCTGACCACTGCTGTTCCCTATAGGGGAGTACCTAATGGGGTGCTGTTCCCATGTCTTCCATAAAACAACATAAAAAAATGTAATCAATTGAAAATAATTTCTTCAAGACACAATTTATCAGTAGTATCCAGATATTCATGAATCTCAGGTCACATTCCTTCATGCATTTAGGTAATATAATGTTAGGTAGGTAATAGGTGGGTATGGTTAGTACAGACAGACTACAAATCACAGATACAATTTTCTTTCTTTGGCAAAAATTAAAAAACAAACATGTGTTTCTGAGTTCATGGTAAATGATTATAATAAAGTCTTTGATCTGTTGGTGCAATACATTTTGGAATCCCTTTCTTACGACTATTTTGCACCTCACACCTCTCCATTGTTCCTTCCCCATTTTACTGCAGCCAGGGTAAAAAAAAGTGGAGCAGAGTTCTTCCAACTAACCTTCTACCTGTTACCTCCCCGTGGGGTCACCAGTTTTGGCGCAGGTTCCACAGGGTGCAGGGGATTCTAGCGTGTACAGGGTTTCCCACAGCGCCCCCTAATGGGGAGATAGGCAGGTGCACCTGAGGGGAACCCTGTTGTCTTTTCTCGCCGCTTGTACAAGCAGGTCCGCCACCCCCGTGTTACCACCGGTTTGAACCCCAAGGAGGGATAAGGAGACGAGGGAGGAAGCTCCCCTTGAAGGTGGCGTCACGAGTGCGAGGTATCAAAAGGGATGAGCCGAGAAGAATGGTCGGACAAGGTAGCGTCAGGGCTGGCAGCAAACTTCGGAAACGATGTGACGAGCAGAGACGAGGCAGGCGGGCAGGCATCGTGGATAATCGGAACAAGCCAAGTCGGGAGTAGAGACGTAGAGAAGTCCGGAAAGGGTATGGTGTAACGGGAAGGATAATCAAGATCTAAGCACAAAAGTCACACATCAGAAGCTGAAACAGACGCACTGGACACACAGGGAGGTCTTCCCTTATATAGCCAGTGCTGTCTAGGACCACACCCATGGGAGGGGTGGTCTCCAACCTGGCATTGGCTCCCAGTATGGCTTTAAATAAGGTGAGGTGAGGGCGTGCCCCTAGGAGTCCCACTCAGATGGAAGGGCAGACACTGAGATACCGCATCCTTGCTGAGGATCTGACCGAGGTAGGGAGCGATCATGGGAAGGGGGGTAACACTACCTTTCTAACGGTGTAATTTATTCAAAATAGTTTATCCACAGTCAAAGACCTAATTCTTAAACCTATTGCAGGTCTCTCCCAACAATTGGTTTACTCTATATTTCTTTCATTATATTTCTTTTTTATGTGAACCGCATCTTCCAAACTATATCATGGTCTTTATCTATAACCCGTAGAATGTAATATTGTCGAAATAATATCATTTTTAGGTTTTTGGGGGTTTCTGTGACAGTATGATGGAGGACAAACTACCCATGTTATTTTGGAAGATGATGAAGATATAGTGGATGGAGTTTATATTGTGACTTTTCAACATCCATTTGTGTAATGTTTATAGTAATGATGCTTTTCCTCTCTATAATGGATATATTTTTTGGGGTTGGCTGGATGTATACACTAGTCCCACCAAGAGGGTGTAACAATAAATAGTACTTGTATTGGAAAAAAAATCTGTGTGGGGAATCCCTATTGATTCTTACTGAGCAGAGCAGTGGAACCATATTATAATGTCTATTAGTGTGTGCATGTGTATATACAGTGGCTTGCAAAAGTCAACTTTTCCACATTTTGTCACATTACAGCCACAAACATGACTAAATTTTATTGGAATTCCATGTGAAAGACCAATACAAAGTGGTGTACACGTGAGAAGTGGAACGAAAATCATACATGATTCCAAAAAATTTTGAACAAATCAATAACTGCAAAGTGGGGTGTGTGTAATTATTTAGCCCCCTGAGTCAATACTTTGTAGAACCACCTTTTGCTGCAATTACAGCTGGCAGTCTTTTAGGGCATGTTTCTACCAGCTTTGCACATCTAGAGATTGAAATCCTTGCCCATTCTTCTTTGCAAAACAGCTCCAGCTCAGTCAGATTAGATGGACAGCGTTTGTGAACAGCAGTTTTTAGATCTTGCCACAGATTCTTGATTGGATTTAGATCTGAACTTTGACTGGGATGGATATTTTTTGTTTTAAACCATTCCATTGTTGCCCTGGCTTTATGTTTAGGGTCGTTGTCCTGCTGGAAGGGGAACCTCCACCCCGGTCTCAAGTCTTTTGCAGACTCCAAGAGGTTTTCTTCCAAGATTGCCCTGTATTTGGCTCCATCCATCTTCCCATCAACTCTGACCAGCTTCCCTGTCCCTGCTGAAGAGAAGCACCCCCAGAGCATGATGCTGCCACCACTATATGTGACAGTGCGGATGGTGTGTTCAGAGTGATGGTCAGTGTTAGTTTTCCGCCACACATAGCGTTTTGCATTTTGGCCAAAAAGTTCTTTTTTGGTCTCATCTGACCAGAGCACCTTCTTCCACATGTTTGCTGTGTCCTCCACATACGCCTAAGCTGTAGATCTCTGCAGCTCGTCCAGAGTCACTATGGGCCTCTTGACGGCATTTCTGATCAGCGCTTTCCTTGTTCGGCCTGTGAGTTTAAGTGGACAGCCTTGTCTTGGTAGGTTTACAGTTGTGCCATACTCCTTACATTTCTGAATGATCGCTTGAGCAGTGTTCCGTGGGATGTTCAAGGCTTTGGAAATCTTTTTGTAGCCTAAGCCTGCTTTACATTTCTCAATAACTTCATACCTGACCTGTCTGTTCTGTTCTTTGGACTTCATGGTGTTGTTGCTCCCAATATTCTCTTAGACAACCTTTGAGGCCGCCACAGAGCAACTGTATTTGTGCTGATATTAGATTACACACAGGTGCACTCCATTTAGTCATAAGCACTCATCAGGCAATGTCTATGGGCAACTGACTGCACTCAGACCAAAGGGGGCTGAATAATTATGCACACCCCACATTGCAGTTATTTATTTGTAAAAAAAAATTTAGAATCAGGTATGATTTTCGTTCCACTTCTCACATGTACACCACTTTGTATTGGTCTTTCACACGGAATTCCAATAAAATTGATTTATGTTTGTGGCTGTAATGTGACAAAATGTAGAAAAGTTCAAGGGGACCGAAGACTTTTGCAAGCCACTGTATATACATATATGTTTGTGTGTGGCTATCAGGGCATTATCAGAAACAAGTCATGTTTTTTTTCCTGTCTATATATGCGCATATGTTTACACATTGATGTCACTGGGTTACTTAATCAATTATTATAGTCACTCCATAAAAAGGGGGGAACCTTTGCGTGTGGAGGGGATTTGAAACATAAGACTAGAGAGAGAGAGGTAGTAGGAGACAGATACACATCACAAGTATGGAAATACTTTGGACCTGGCAAACAGCACGGTAACCTGCAAGTCAGTGTTGAAGTACTATAAAAGTACTTCCATTATGCGTGGCCATCTAAAAGGGTACTTGCAAGCCAACACAGGTGATACTCATTGCCATGAGTCGTCAAGTCCAGAGAACACTAAGTAGCTTTACAGTTATATTAAACAACAATGAGCTCTTTTGTGAACCTCAGTGTATAGTGTTGACTCATTCTGTGTCCCTTGACTGCTCTGTTCCCACGTTTAATTTTGCACTTACATTAACCAGAACAGTCATAGTATTAGCCAATGTTTGTTTTATTGTCATGCTGGCTGTTAATGTTACAGAGAACTTAAAAAAAAACTTTGTTCATTGTTAGACACTTGTGCTCCTCTGCTGTGTCTGTGTGATGACATCATCATAAGAAGGTCAACACGACCTTTGTGACTTGACAAAATCTTAAGTCATTAATGCCTTAGTAACTATATATATTTTATACATATTTCTTAACAAAAAAAGTATTTATGGAGGATGAGTATCTTCAAATCAAAGTGCATAACCTCTAATCTAGCAGGGTTCAGTTGTTTAAAACCACACAGTGGTTGTCTCCTTACTGAAATCCTTTGTTATCATCAGCAAGACACACCATGATAAAAAGTTAAAAAGTCCCATTTCATATTATCTGCAAGAGTTCCAAGTATTGTATTTTTTGCTTTTTCTTCAGATGCCATATATGGTGTTTCCTTATTCAAAAACTATCTATAAAATGACAGACATTTAGAATCAGAGACACAGATCACCTGAAAGCGTTCAGCAATGAAGACCTTACTGTGCCTTGTTGTTATTGCATTGTGGCCGTACAGCTATGGTCATTCTAAGACTTCAATTTGTACACAATTAGAGCAAGCCTTAGATATATATCGGCAGCGCAATGAATTATGGGTAAACTATTTTATAATAAATCATATTTTACTTTATGATAGCTATCTTTTCATACATAAGTGATTTAATGTCCTGGTGCTTAATTTATTAATTTATTTATTTGCATTTCTTTCTTTTTTTTTCAGATGAACGGCTATTTGGCGTATAAGGTTTTTAATGTGACAAACGAATTCAATGTAAGTAACAAGAAAGTTATATTTTTTCTGCGTAGGTTGAAATATATTTAGTGTCAACATAAACTTTCAGTTGTTTATGATGTTTTTAGTTTTGTTTAAATAGTTTTTTTTTCTGAAATATTATTCAGATTTGATCTATTACCAACCTTAATCCCAAATTTATATATATATATATTATCTTTTGTATTAGCAAGAATTGTGAGGTTTTTCAATATTGCAGCTAAAATTGGGATTTTAAGACATTTTTAGTTCAAATACAAAACACTTAAGCCATGATCAGCACAATCAGTGCAGTTATTAAAGGGACATTCCATATAATACATTTTCTAAAAGGGATAATCAGTGATACAAATAAGGAAATCTATTTTGATCATAAATTGTTCCCCATTATTGGGATGGGCCAGGCTCATCCAAAGCTAGGTGAGTATTGCGTCTATTTAATGTATGTGTGTTTTTTTAATTTGTGTTTAAAACCGCTTTAAGCTGGCCATACACCTTTAGATCTCTCTGTCAGATATCCTTTCGATCTACCAACAACTATGTAGTATAGTGTGATTGGTCACAGGTAGACTTGATGGTTTAGAAAGTCCCTCATATTACATGGTTTTGGTAAAACAAAAGGAGATCTAAAGGAAATCTGACAGAGAAATCTAAAGGTGTATGGCCAGCTTAAAGCGGTTTTAAGCACAAATGAAAAAAACTGACATACATTAAATAGACACAATACTCACCTGTCAGCAGTTCAGATGCTGGGAAACTGCTCCACAAAAAAAAACACAAAACATACTAACCTTCTTCACCTTCAATTCTGATGCCTGGATTTATGTAGTGCTAAGAAGATACATTGCTCTAAGGATAGTTAGATAGATTTATTTTTAGCTATATTTTTTTGAGTTTGGGCACTTATTAGGCTATCCCTAAAGCCCCTCATACACCTTTAGATCACTCCATACAATTTCCTTTAGATCTACAATGTAGTGCCGGGTCCTCCCTGATAGAATACATAGTGACTGGAAGGTATAGAAAGGTCGTCATATTACATGGTTTTGGTAGAACAAAAGTTGATTGTACAGAAATTGTATGGTAAGATTGTAAGGTGTATGGGGGCTTTAGTATATGAGTTCTGGGTGTCTAAAATTTTGTATAGTATTTAGTATATGAGTTCTGGGAGTTTAAAAATCACACATCTTTTATAATATTTTAGTAAATATACTAAACACTGATTAACAGACAAAGTAGATGCTAGAAATGAATAGTTGGGTTGTATTCCTTTAAACTCATTTTGTACTTTGCTGATGATGCCTTTTATCATTGTATTATGTGCTTTTTCCTTGTTAGCTTTAATTTTTGCATATTTTAATTGAGACCCCTTGTGTCAAGTAAGCACTTGGTAAGTAATTACCAGAAATATAAGTATTCCTTGTCTTGTTATTGATTAAGTTATTCCTCTTTCCCTTCAGGACACTCGTTGTATGGAGATATTCAGCACTCAATTACAAAATCTCAAAAAAACTCAAAAAATAAATGGCCTAGAACAGTTTGCACGCACCATCGTTCATCTGAAAAACAGTTTAAAACAAAATTTGTCTGAAGATAAGGTGAGTTTTGATTTGCTTGTTTCAAACATATTTTATTTGCATGTGTTTTTATCAACTGTTAGCACTTAAGCCAGCCATAGACATCTCGATCCATGGCCGGCTTGTAGAAGACTCCTCACAGTGGGGTAACGTCACCACTCTGTGAGGAGTCGGCTACAGAACTGACAAAATCCTGCGTGCTCCACTAACACAGGGATTCCCATCAGATTGTAGCCAATTAACTTGGAGGGGGAGGAGACTCCTCCTCCAAGTTAACTGCCTACAACAGGATCATCCACAAAAAGAACTGATCCGACCTGCTGGCATTTTGGGTCAAAACCTCAAGGTGGGCACCCCTGTAGTTGTGGGCGACCGACCACCATGCGTTCAGTGTAAGTGCACACAGCGGTCAATCGCCCGCAACTATGAGCGGGAATCGGCCCGTCTATGGGGGGCTTTAAAATAATATATTTTTCCCCCTTAGTGGTAGTATGAGGATATTTTACAGATAGTTATAATATGCCGTAGAAACACCAAATTAGGTCAAAGGAAATAGAGAACTTGCTTACAAGGGAGACATTCCTCTTTCAATGTATTTCACCATAGTGTGTATTGTCATTGGATATCTTTCCTCAACTCTTTTTCTTGTGCCAATCTGTATATTTTGAATATTCCCACCTTCCTGGTCCAGTGATAATATTTAGGAGGCCAGTAGAGATGGTCCAATTTTTCGACTTGCTAACTTTGTGAGCTGATTGCAAAGCCCCTGAACATGGCATAATCGCCAACATTTCTGGAGATATAGGGAGGAGTTGTGGGAACATTTGAAAAAAAAATGTTTTGCTCTAGCACATGCAGTTTTTGCATAAATTAAGTTAACAAATAAAGTCGAAATTCCGATTTTTGAAATTTTGACTTGACTTTGAACTTAATTTGTGCAAAAACTATTTGTGTTACAGCCATACTTTCTTTTTTGTAGTATACCTCTACATCTTCAGCAAGTTTGGTGTTGATACCAAGTTCAGGGGCTTTTCAATTAATTTGAAAAGGTCGAAATGGTCGAATTTTGGGAAAAAAATTTGACCGTCTCTAGAGGCCAGAGCAAACATAGAGGGGCAGCTCTTTCACATTTTTTTCAGTGCAGATTATTTGTGCCATTCACAATTAGTTTTTCTTGTTTTTTAAAATTGAGATGGTTGAATTCTGCAGTATCCTTTAAAGATTTTACTCCCCCCCTCCCCCCACATTTATTATATTTTATTACATTTTATCCTTAGATAAGTAAGAGACCTACTTGCACAGTTGTAACAAAGTTCCCTACTGTGATCCATTCTAGGCAGATGTTCCATGAAGTGTCTGGCACAGATGTACTACAGGTCCCAGGCCAGGGCTGAGCAGAAGCATTTTCGCTAACCCTAGCTGGGTATCTGTCTGTAAATATCAAAAATGCCCTCATGTCACCTTTCGGGTTGGATGGGAACTTTTTTCCACACTACTGCGCATGTCCAACAGGTTACTTGACGGCATATTGATATTTATAGGAAGTTACCTGACCAGGGCTGAGCACAAGGGCTTCTACTCAGCCGTGGCGACCTGAACTCCATCTAGCTCAATCTTCAGACTCGATTACAGTAGGGAACATTGTTTTTAAATATGTTCTTTACTTTTTTTATTTTAATTGCAGTTTTATTTTTTTTAAATAATTTTATAGTAATAGTAAAAGAGACCTATTTTCTCATTCCTTAGGTAGGGAGATTACATTCTCTTTGTTTTTCAAATTTATTTTAGTTATTAAACTTAAAAATGTATATTCTTACATTGAAAAATTGAAATTTCACAATGAAAATTAGACTTTAAGCGAAAAAGTTGAAATCATCCTTCAGAATTTCAACTTTTGAATTTCAAACATCTCTGTTCTTAAATGTAATAAACGCTATAGGAATATGAGTGAATGAGTGTAGGGATTAAAACATAAAAAGAGAACATTCACAATGCTGCTTTAAGTTAAAAGTCATTTTTTCATGGACTATTCTTAGTCACAGTGACTGACGTTCTTTTTGTTAAACGTTAAACGTTTAATTTTAACATAGATTGCCAGAAAATAGTACATTTCTATACTATAGTTTAAGATGCTTCCGATTAAAAAAATTACCCAAAAAATTTAAAATGGCATTGACTAATTTCTCTGACAAGAAAAGATGATCAAGCATAGAGATTAAAGTATTAAGCTGATAATCAAACTAGCAGCCAGAAATATAGGTTGGCTGGGAAGATACAGGGTTTTCTCATATATTACCAAAGTTCAAATGGTTTGAGTTGGCCATAGACGCTTCGATTTTCGTACAATTTCTGGGCGATTGATCGTTCACAAATCAATGAATGTTTAAAGTGTTTAGACTGAAATGTTGTAAAATTAAAGGACGTTATTAGAGACCTTAAAGCCGGCCATTGACGTGCCGATTCTCGGCCATAATTGTGGGAGATCGACCGGCGTGCGTGCTCCCGCCGAACACATAATGGTCGGTCACCCACAACTACAGGGGAGCCCACCTTGAGGTTTTGACCCAAAAAGCCGTCGGGTCAGATCGCACAGTGATGGTTCTTTTTGTGGCCGATCCTGTTGTAGGCAGTTAACTGGCAGTTAATTGGCTACAATCTGGCGGGAATCTCCTGTGTTAAGGCCCCCATACACCTTACAATCTTTCCATAAAATGTCTGTACAATCAACTTTTGCTCTACCAAAACCATGTAATATGAGGACCTTTCTAAACCTTCCAATCACTATGTATTCTATCTAAATGTGTATGGAGGGCTTAAGTGGAGCACACAGGATTCCCGTCAGGTCTGTAGCCGTCTGCTACAAGCCAGCCATGCATTGAGACGTCTAAGACCGGGTTAAGATCTGCCCTTTCAATCAACCCATGCAAGCCTCATCCCACTTCCATCATGCATAAATTGTGCATAAATCAGCAATAAATCATATCCTGAAAATGGTGCACTTTTCAATCGATGTACAACATATGATGGAAGACTCAGTCATCTGTCTATGGACAGATTTATGGATATGTCTGGGGACCTATCAATAAGCTTAAAAAATACTATTATAGCAATATGTATTTAAGTCCCCATTGTCTGATGAGATACATTTTTTGTTTTTCAGGAATGTCAAACAGAAAGAAAAACTTTTGATGTTTTCCTTAAATCATTGAAAAAGTTTTTGACTGCACTGGGGCCACGCTGTCATGAACTAGGCTCGCAATAATATGTTTCACATTGTGTGGGTAAAGAAGAAGACTACAAATGAACTGATTCTTTTTTTAAAGATACATTTCATTGAGCTTAGTAAGTGAAGCAAATTCTGAATTATTGAGTATTTATTTTGCAAACTTGGTTTGACCCCTAAACAATGAGTGGAATGAATTAATTGTTCAATAAGATAGCTGAATATTTTCTTCAGTAAACCAACCTCCATGTCTGTAGGCTCATTGGACTATGCTTAAGAAAACTATGTTCATACTTGATCTTGACTCAGAAAACTTTACAATGTTATCAAAATTACAACCCCCCCCCCCTACACACTTATATTTCCACCCGATCAATTAGCATGTGCGCTCACGGCGGTCGATCGCCTGGAAAAAAAGGTTGTTTAAAGTTGTAATTTGGCCTGAAATCGGCCGCCAAATTGATCTAAGCTATTAGGGCCATGTCCGTAATTCTTAAATCGGTTAAATTACTTTGGGCGGGTCCCAAAGGAATGCACTTAGCGCAGGGGGGGGGGGGGGTGAAGGAGGAGAACACAGAGGAGACAGCTGATCCACCCTGTTTGCAGCAGCGGCGGTCCTAGTGTTCTTTTTCTTGGGTTCTTCTGTTCTTCAGAAAAGGAACAACTGCTGCTACAGAGAACACTTCAGAAGAACAAACGGACAGTCGGACAGGTATTGTGGATCGGCAGTCTTCTCTGTGTTTTCGGCTTCAACAGAGGTGTGAACACAGAGGAGATATTAGTGCTGGCTCACAAAGGGTGCCCGGTGGATTTTGACAAAAATTTTGGTCAAAATCTTAACGTGTATAGGATGCGTTACAATTATTTATTTATTCAATGTCGACATACTACAAAGTTCTTTTGCAGAGTTTTGATTATTGGATATCCATACACCAGGCATATGCCGTCAGGTTCTTTGCAAGTATCCTGAGATATTTTATTTAAAAAAATTGTTTTTCTTTTTTAAATACAAAAGATGCAAGTTGTCTGTTTAGGCAGAACCGTTATATTTATTATACAATCAATATTGTATTTATTTTCAATATTGTATGATGTTAACTATTGTTTTTTATTATGATTTATATTTATGAGTTTTGATTTAACATCTTTGTATGCCACTATTTATATTTGGACAATATTTGGTCATGAATTGTATTTATTTATTTATTAAGTAAAATAATTTTGTCACCTTTTTATGGAAATAAAGTTGCTCAACACACAGCACGAGCCTTGATTATCTCTTGAACTAAATTCAAACAATTTTCAAACAATATGTTCTACTACTATGTATGAAGTGGTAATATACATACACTCTGTATATACCAGGGGTGGCAAAACTCTTCGACTCGTGGGTCACATTGGCTTTTTAGAGTTGATAAAGGGGCCGGACCAAAAGCCTACAAGGGACAACCCCCCATAGGTGTGTCAATTCCATGCATCACCAGCATCATGAACGTGTGTGTCATGGGTGAACCACGAGAGCAGTGGACCCACTGTGCCACCAAACAAGTATAAACCAGGGCGCAGAGTTTTAGGAGCCCCCCGGTATTCACCAGAGCACCCTGCAAGCAGTGATGGAACTCTGCTGCGGGGAGCCCCCAGGTTGCGGTCCTAGCTACACTTACTTGGCAGCGGCTGACAGCAGAATATCCAAAGCGAGGTACCAAGACAGCAGGCAGAGACGTAGTCAGACAAGCGATAGTCAGGGCAGGAGGAAACAGATAGTTGAAGGCGGTCCAGGGGTCGGTATATGGAGCCATGTGTTCCCAGCTTTAGTCTTCATGTAGTTCTGGGCCCACTGCAGTCATTTCTGCTTGTGAGCATTGGTTAGGGATGGCTAAATATTATGCATCACTGCAATCCTCTGGAGGATCTGGCACCTTGATGTTCACAGCACTCCAGAGGCACCATCAGCTTTAAATACCTATTTGCTGCTTTGTAAGTGCAATTTAGCAGCTTCTCTTTTAATCTGATGTATTTATCTGGCAGAAACAATCCTCTTTTTCTCTTTATCTGCACCTTTATCTGTGCCTCAAATCTTTTACCAGTACGATGATCCCTCTTTAGTTTCTGTGGAATATTTGAGGATTTTTTCTTAATTGAAATTTCAAAAAAATCAGACATAAAATTGAGTGCTGTGTGCTGTGATCAGTCAGGTTGGAGATTTAGTTTGAATTCATTTGTATCCAATAACATTTTGATGCATATGCACAAACTTTCAGCTCAGTAAAGGTCCCATTATTTTGGTAAACTGCTTCCTTAAGTAGTACAAAAAATACAAATTGATTACCATGTATTTTTGCACACTTACCCCCCCCCCCCTTTACACATTCCAGGTATCATCACTGATGCTGGAGAAGTGAGGATGAGGGATGCCTATGCATGTAATAAAAAAAAGGCACATAGTGAGGGCACCCCACACCTCGCAGTGTCATCACTGACATCAGGGAGGTGGGTCCAGCAGTGAGCACAGAGTACGCCAACACAGAGGGATGGTGCAGGCATGGTTGGAGAAGGTACGCTACCCCAAGTGCAGCTCAGGATTACCACTATTGGTAATATAAATATTTCCCTAGCCACACCAGGAATACCACCAGGGGGTTAAAGTGTACAAGACATTGTAAATTGATTGAGTGAAAGTTGATGTGTCCATGTCTAAGAGAGATCCTCCAGGACATCTTAAGAAACGTGTCCAGACAGTGTCAGAATTGCAAACAGGCACATACACACTATGGAGACACAGTATGAGCCATCGTAAAGAAGTTCACAGAAGTTTAACCAGTCTGTGACTTCTGTAGATTTTTTTGGGTTCATTGAGATCTGACGTGATTTTCTTTGCAGTGTATCTTGTTCAATACAGATTCAGCAATGCCATCTAGTGACTTAAATGCTAATTTTTACTCACTGTAAATGTTTCTTTGGGCTTTTGCAAATTATTATCTCAGTATTTGTATTTTTATCCTACTATCTATATTATCTATATAGTTAATGCTCTCTAAATCCTCACACATAATGTGAAGGGACTCAATACCAAGTTTATAAAGATAATTTTTTGTTATTATTGTTGTTAGAAATCAACAAAGACAACAGTAGTTGCTTGATATTTTTTTCATATCATGTTTTTATCATATTGTTGGGCTTTTGATGTTATTCCACTAAGTCTTTTTTTGTAAAAGGCCCGCTAATAAAGCAGGATTGGGCTGTGGGGAATTTGATGGAAATGTGACCATAGCTATAATTAAAAACTATTGAAGGCCCATTTAAATACATAAGTGTCCCAACAATTGCACTTTAAAAATTTTTGGACTATAAGACACACCTGACCATAAGATGCACCCAGTTTTTAGAGCAGGAAAACCAGAAGAAAGTATATTTGAAAATCAATTGGATCAATGCAATGCCAAATTTTAGGCAGTTGATGTCACTAGTAGCAGCAGGGCACGTCAGCTTCCGTACTAATCGAGGAGAAGAGGGGAGCTGCTGGGTAACGGCTGCAGAGTCTCTCCTTTACACCTGTGTCTGTGGAAGCTGTGATTGCAGTTTCCACACACAAGGAGAGATAGGTGGCAGTTCATCTATCTCTCTCTTCATTGCAGCAATACAGTTCAGATGTGAGATCCAGGTCTGGGTGGATCTCTCATCTGACAGTTCCTTCACCTACCCGGCTAATCCTATCAGGAGAGATGGGGAGCAAGGCGTGACCATGTGGGGGGGTCGCGTATTAGGACCGTGACCATGTGGGGGTCGCGTATTAGGACCGTAAGACGCAGGCACCTTTTTTCCCGATTTCTTCCCAGGGGGAAAAGTGAGTCTTATAATGCGAAAAATACGGTGCTTCACAGAGCCAATCTGATCATTATTGAAAAGAATTTGACTCCTTTTATTAGGCATCATATTTATGTTTCATCTTTCAGCAACTTATTCTGGAATTAGTAATTTCCCTAAATTTATTAAATAGATTTTGGAACAGGTATCATCTTTGTATATGCATACTCCATTCCCAATAGGTCAGAAAACAAAAAAGACCATTTTATAAATATCTCCTCAAATTACTATTAAAATGCAATGAAAATGATTAAAGGGTCAATACTTTTATTTATCATGCCACTTAATATGCTCAACTTACCTGAATAACCAGACAAGACAGCAGATGTACTTTTCCAGTAAGTTGCGTGCTTATTTTCTGGTTGCCACCTTTCACAATCCCAGAAATTGCATGTTAAACCTAATCTTTTTTATGGTGATCTTGGGATAATAACTCATATATAAATTACCTGATAAAAAACACCCAAAACTTTATTTTCTAAAGTAGAATATTATAGAAAAAAAGTAGTGATCTACAAGTTATTAAGTTGTGCTAATAAGGTTTGTAAATGTTTATTATTTATTCCATATGACCTTGTGGAAACTAACATTAGGGTGAAATTACCACCACAAAGTTCCATTCAGATGGGCAGACTGGAACATGTCATATCAACCTCCCAAGCAACCAGGAATAATGACAGGAAGCTTTATTTTGCTTTCACTAGGTCACCCAAAGGGATAATATAGGGATAAGTCAATTACTGACAAACTCTCCCCCAGCTGCCCACAGAGTTTGGAACTGTCAGTCCTGAAACTGGCCATCTGCATGGGACCTTCTTTGCCAATATGCCACAATAGCAGAACTTTTCATCCACAGATCCCTAAAACCCCAGTGAACAGTTTGTGGGGAAAAGGCTCCTACACAAACCTAGGTGCTACTCCAAACTGAGGTTATGGCATCAGGCCTGTGTTAGCCATAAGTAGTCAATTATGGCAAGAAAAAAACTTTCTGTTTATTTTTTTTCCTGCCTAACCAGACTGTCATGAGAGGCGTGTTGTAGATCGGAAGGGGTGGCACACATACTTGCTGCTCCTTTTTTTAATGCCCAATCAAGCTCAGTGCCTGGCATGGTTTTGCGTGGTCAGGAAGAGAGTGGTAAACATGTGCAGCCCCTTTTTTCGCCAGGAACTATTACTGTAGGGGCATCTTTTGGGCACAAGGGGCACATTCTCATGGCCCGCTTTTTCCCTGCCTTAAGGTCATTCTTGAAAGAGGCTTTGAGCCTCTTTGTGGCTCAGGATTAGGGTTACCTCTTTTAGAAGATCTACCCTGAACTGTTTTTTTATATCATTATTATAACAGAGATTTCCTCATCCCAATGACATTTTATGCTGCTCTGAGAAAAGGAGGATCTATATCACATGCAGAGCTCTGTGCTAATGAGATAATGTAGCTGCTTTTCTTTCACTCAAAAAAGACATTGGCCATAATGAGGACTATGATCTGTCATTTACAGAAGTGTTGGATGTTAAATTGTCTTCTAGCAGCAATACCAATAGTTCTTGAAGGTAAAAAGATTAGTATTTTCTCTGCAAGTTCAAATTTTCAATTACCATATTTTTTGACGTATAAGATGACTTTTAAATCCAGCAAAAGCTTCTGAAAAGTCGGGGCCATCTTATACGCCGGGTACTGAGACTTACGAGCGGAGAGAGACTGCTTGTCATACATCGCAGCTCACATTCACTCCCCCTCCCTCTCCCCCTCTTTGATGTGTAAGACAGGCTCATTAGAGGTACCCAGTGGCTGAATCTGGTATTGCAGCGCCAATAGATTAAATACAGTGAATGTGTTTTTACATGTATAAAAAGTAAGGATTTTGGATTGCCATAAATTTTTCATTTTTTATTCTTAAATGTATACAATTTATATATTTAAATGCAACCCTGTATGGACACACTGCCCTGGCATTACAATCCCATCTGGAAAACCAGTGTCAAGAAAAACAATAGATGCGTCTCTACCTGAGATAACAGGAATGCTGCATCAAAGAAAGAACGATAAATTTTTTTGGGATAAATTTTGTTCGGCCTCAAACAAAAAATCGTTCGAAAGGTCATCGAACATGTTGGTAAATTTTTATCTGTCATTGTAATTTTGAATGTATTTTCATTTGATATCGGCCATGAACAAACAAAAAATCCAATGTTACATTTGATAAATGAACGAACGATATTCGACAATGACATCGAGCAAAATATCAAATTAGTAGTTGATTAATGAAAAAGTCTACACGTGTAAATCCACCTTTACACACATTATCCTCTTATGATGCTTAGCTCCTCCCATCAGATGCATTTCACCAATTCATTGGGCTTAATCATAGAGTCAGGTTTATCAATAAAGATTTATAGAATTTTGAAACAGCGCCGGTGAAAGGGTCTCAGAGGTATAACCATTCTGCAGTTCAAGTGGGATACCCTAGTCTTCACCTTAGATCAAGCCCCCGACTTCGCTTGCCCCCAGGAGGTGCACAATGTATCCCACTTGAGAGACAAATGAAACCCTCTAGGGCCCCCCAATGAAGCCAAAGGGTTATTGGAAGAGTTCTGGTACACAGAGGGGTCATACACAGAAAATCAGTCACAGTATCCAAGGGGTTAAAGGTAGTACCAATGGGTAATGGAAGAGTAGTCTAGGTACAGAGCAGGGGTCATACACAATGGTTCAATCCAACGAACAGAGCAATGAAACACACAAAGACAGACTGCAAGACGGCATCAGAAGGAGACGTCGGATCAGGCACACCCTGAATATGATGTAAAGAACATAATCACCAGGGAATGAGCATATTTCTAGGTTTAAGTATTTTATTTTTAGTGAAGTGTAATGATACAAAAAAAAATCATAAAACACTACTAAGAATGTTATAATCAATAAGTAACTCACGTAGAAAAAGAATACAACTGAGACATTTTATCTTTGAGACAAATTTTATCTTTGTTTTTTTTTTTTTCATAAGCAGGAAATATTTTTAATGGATAAAGGCATAACAATGTATATCTCAAAAAAAAATATAACATTACATCTTGTATGGAATATAAAACAGTATTAAGTTGTGGTTACAATACGCATACAAAGTCAATATCAGATTGAAAAGAATATTGATCGTAACATGTCATAAAAAAGGTGAAAAATGAGTTTGATAAAACAAACCTTAAGGGTTTTAATATCAATATAAAACCTCTGTATATCAAATGTTAGTAAAGATTAAACTGTGGTATCATCTTGTGCCATCAATTTCGAGTATCATTCGCTCTGAGGGAGTTCCAGGCCGCCCATGTTCTCACATTGCGGGACATGGTATCGTGTGAGGTGTGGATCAGGTTTTCCATCTCATTTATCTTATCTATGCGTCGGTACCACTCCTCCAGAGAGGGGGTTTTGTTTGTCCTCCATAGAGTGGGGATCAGTAACTTGGCCGCGTTTAACATGTGGAATGCTAAAGAGTGTTTATAGGTATAGAAGGGATACGAGTTGTGATGAAGGAGCATACATGCCAGGCCGAATTCCAGATCCATATCTGTGATCTCTTTAATTTTATTGTGTACCTGGACCCAGAATGGCTTGACAAGTGGATATGTCCACCAGACATGTAGGAACGTGCCCACTTCGTTCGAGCATCTCCAACATTCGTCGCTGAGGCCTGGGAATATCTTACTCAGTGCCATTGGGGTTCTGTACCAACGTGAACGGATTTTGAAGTTATTTTCTTGGATCAATACGTTGAGTGACCTTTTAGTGGTGAGGAGATTGATCCTTGCCCAATCCTCATCGGAGAAGTGTGTATCTAGATCAGACTCCCAATGCCCTCGGTGAGAGTGGGCTACTGGGAAGGGGATCTCAAGGAGGTGGGAATATAGGATTGAAATAGTGTGCCTTATGGGCTGGTTCGTATGCCACAATCTTTCAAAAAGTGTTTTCTCCCTACATATCAGTGCCCTGTGTTTGGGCGAATTTAAATAGTGTCTCGTCTGGAAGTAGAGCCAAGGAGGGATCTGTAGCCCATCTTCCACCAGACGGGATGTAACTTTAAATGAGTTGCCCTGGAAAAAGTGAGCTGCTTGTATGTCAGGGTGTGAGTCAGGTAGCTGTATGGGGAGGAAATGTTCTCCCGGGGGGAAGTCCTTGTTAAATGCAAGTGGCGTGAGTGGATTTGGACAAGTGGTAAGTTTGTGGAAGTTGGGAACTGAGTGGAACGCCCGGAGTGTCGCTAGGACCGTGTCTGGCAACAACTGTTTCTCCTGTCTGGACAGTAACGGGAGCCAGGGAAGATCGGACAAGGGTGTTGGTGTGGTGGCATTTTCCAGATTGACCCAGTCCTTACATTTGTCATGAAGCTTCCAGTCTAGGATCCTCGCCAAATGGCATGCCCTGTAATATGTTTCTGGGTCAGGGAAGGCAATACCCCCCTCATGTTTAGAAGACTGCAGGGACTTTAGAGCTATTCTAGGTTGTTTCTGTCCCCAAAGAAAGGTGCGCATTAGGGATCGTAAGGAAATAAAAAACGATTTGGGGATTGTCAAAGGGATGGTTTGGAACAAGTAAAGGAATCTCGGTGTCACATTCATTTTTATTATCGCCGCCCTTCCGAACCATGAGAAGAGCGGTTTATGCCAACGCGCCAAGTCCATTTTAAGCACTTTGAGGAGGGGTGGGAAGTTTAGTTGGTAGATATCTTTCGGATCCTTTGGGATGTGAATCCCCAAGTATTTAATCGAATTAGGGGTCCATTGGAAAGGAAATTTATCCTGGCAGATTGATTGAGTCTGGGCTGAAGCAGATATGTTGAGGGCAAATGATTTCGAATAATTAATTTTAAAATTTGATATTTGCTGAAAGTCTTGTAGAACTTTCAGAAGTGATGGGAAAGATCTCTTGGGTTTGGGCAAGAAGAATAACAAGTCGTCTGCGAATTCCGCCACCTTGTATTCTTTACCTTGCAGCGTTATCCCTGTGATTTCAGCAGTTGCGCATATTTGTCTCAATAAGGGTTCCAACGTCAATACAAAAATTAGGGGGGACAGGGGACAGGTTTCGTTCCGTTCCCTATGGGGAACGAATCGGACAGTGTGCCGTTCACCCTCACCTTCGCCCGCAGTCCTTTATATAGTGTCATGATCCTGGCTATCATGGTGTCCCTCAAACCTATTTTATCTTTGAATCAAAATGAATAATGAAATAAATACATAATAATTATATTATTAGTATGAATATTACTTCATGCTAAATTGAAAAAAGATTACATGTGTGAATGGAAGTTACATGTAGTGTCATCATGTAATTACTGTATGTAAACAATGTTAAAATACAGTCATTTATAAAGTTGGTCATTGGGTGGCAGCAAACTACCAAATACTTTCTTCCTTAATTACCCTACAAAAAGATTGTTAATGTATGTTATATAAACATTCTGAACATCCTTCTCAAAATTTGAACCATTTGCATTCTATAGAAAGAGGATTCTTAGGCTGGACTTGATATGGAAGAGTAAGAGAGGGGTTGTAGGGGCCTTCAGGGCCTTTAAAACACACAAAAGTTTTTTGAGGATTTCATAATCTGTTTCTGATCTTTTAAAACATTAAAATCATAATATATATATAATTGTACATGTTCACCCCATAATATTGAGCCATAGCATGTTTAGAATAACATCTTGACACAGTTGGGGTTAAAAACATTTTTCAATAATTATTTACCTATAATTTACATGTTTTTACCTATACCTATAGTTATTTACCTAATATTTACCTACATTTTTATGTGTTTCAATGATGTGTTTTTTTGTGTAACACAAAAACAAATGTTAAATAAAAGGAGATACGGCAGTAGCCTGACCAATTCCTACAACTTATTAAAGTTATTTATTTTAAAGTTTTAAAGTTATTTCAGTAAGCACTCTAGCACTCCAGATTCTGTACCAAAAGCGCACCATAGACTTTAATGGAAAAATGTTTCTTATATTGTAGGCCTGTAACTTACCAAAATATGTGCATACAAAGATCTAGTAGACACACTGAATATAAAAATGTTGGAAACACAAAATAACTAGAATTTTGAATTTATTAGAAAATAAATTACATTTCATAAATAATCCCACTAATAAATCCCACTACCAGTTCGCTCAGAGTTTGTTTACAAAATAAACTCTGCCTGAGCTGTGATCGTCTACCTATGATACTGAAAACAGTAATGATTCTCTATGCCACCACAAACTCTGATTGACTCCATCAAAGGGGGGTGCTTCATAGACCTCCATGTTGTTTTAGTGGGAGGGAGGGCAGGAAAAACATATAGAGTACTGTGTACCCTGTTGCGATCGTACCGGCCCGTATAAATTACATTTGTATCATCAGCGAAATAGTTGGAGATATACAGAAGGGTTGGGGCAACACTACAAAAATAAAGTATTGCTCTAACATGTGCAGTGTTTGCATAAATTAAAATGGAAAATTCAATTCAACCGGGGGATAATGCCATATTTAGGGGCATTGTGATTAAGTCAGAGAATGGAATGGAATGGAATTTTCAAAATGAAATGCCACCAGAATGCAAGCAGAAAATCCACAACATGGCACAGAAAGTTCTTACTGTTTTTCATGCAATTCCCCTCAAAACTTTGGGATATTCTTCCTTACAGGAAGCCCTGGAGAGACGGTTGGAGCCACCGTGGACCCTACAGAAGGTAAGACAGCGCTGGGTTCATCTCGACCTCTAGAGTGTATAAATTGTAAACCTTCAAAAATAAAATATACATGACCAATTATTCTCTTGCATGTACTTAGTAATAGGTCATTCACTGCCCTACTCATTGATTGTGACTGATGCACTGCTAATGTTTTATTATTAGTTTTGAAAAGAGTCTTTTCAGATTTGTACTCTCTTAGTACTGTGGCAGCATATGAGTCAAGAGAAATATTTAGTAAACAATGGCATGGTTGTAGTTATACTTTGCACAAATATTCATCACCAAACACACATCATGACTAGTGATGGCTGAACTGCCCTCAAGGCGGACAGTTCGGCCGCGAACAAACATGTTCGCCCTCCTTCTCGCCGGCGGACAGTACAGGTGTTCGACCCGCCCTGTCCGCCGACGAGAAGGAGCCCTCTATTCTTCCTCCGGTGGGATCATTAGCAGCGAGATCACGCCGCAGGAAGAATATTTCACTGAAGACCGGGTAGAGAACCCGGTCTTTCAGTGAAAAACCGGCTTGTAAACCCGGATGTGACATCAGTGACGTCACATCCGGTTAGCACAACCAGGAACTATGCGTTCCAGGTGCCGGAGGTGACGTCACTGACGTTACATCTGTCATTTCCGATTCAAATTCCCCGCCAGGAATCTGTCCGCAATCGCAATCGTTCGCGGACAGACACGGCCGAGGTTCGGCCATCACTAATCATGACCTAGGCAACACCCTTAGCCTTAGTAGATGTCCATGGACTAAGGCCCGGGTGCCCAACCTGCATGCAGCCCTTTGGGCGTTCTTGAGCGGCCCCCCTGGGTCCTCCACTTGCAGCCCCCAAAACTAGTAAACAAGGAATTCATCACCTGCTGATCCCCCGCTGACGTGTAGGAACAGGAGAAGAGATGAGGGACTTGCTCAGGCTGTTGATTAACTTACGTGAAAGACAATCTGCAACCCAGACGGACCAGAGCAAGATGGTGTGGGATTGGTGGACAGGTGAGTGCCTATGCTCCCACCTTCCCAGCAATGACCAGTGGATGATTGTATAATATATTTTGCCGCACATAACCTCAGACTAGGAACACAAAATGCTTTGATGTTATCGATGAGGCACATAACCTTTAATGATATATATGGGGGCATTCTATATATTATCATGTGTAGCTGTCACGCGCTGACCTGGCTTTCAACTTTGGCGCTCCTAATGACATCAGTAAAATTGTGAATGTTGATCAGGAAAATCGGGTCTACATATGATAGCTGCACCCAGGGGCGGTCCTAGGCTTCACAGCGCCCTGTTAATGACAATGACTGTCACTACACATTCTAATCTCAGTTTATTACACCAGGCTGCATCAAAAAACACATCCTTATGTAGACATGACACAAAATGTACATTACCATTCTGCAGTGTTGCCTAATGCTTGAAGTATCAATCAATACAAGTTTTGGTATTTGAAAATTTTAAATAATGTCTCTGCCCGCTGTCATTTTTTCATTAAACTTAAAGGGGCAGAGGGTCGCACTTGTGGCCCTCCATATC
Source organism: Ptychadena robeensis (assembly GCA_036250615.1). Classification (NCBI taxonomy): domain Eukaryota; kingdom Metazoa; phylum Chordata; class Amphibia; order Anura; family Ptychadenidae; genus Ptychadena; species Ptychadena robeensis. Next base: position 32,255,533 of record CM070034.1, on the reverse strand, counting down.
AACTCAGTTGCCCACCACTGGACTAAAATATAAGCAAATAATATCTCCAACATAACTATTGGCATATATATCAACAAGATGAGCTTCGTTCATCAGTTAGAAAAGTTCAAATACTGGTCAGTTTAAGACATGCTCCCACTCGATCTTTAAAACAGATAATTCTAAGGAAACTGGACAAAGACGATACATTTGATTATATTGCTGCATTGCATCATTAAAAGTAGATGACAACAACAGTTTTGAGTATCCCCTCTTTCTCAAGTTCATAAAGTCCTGTGTGTGTGTATATATATATATATATATACATACATTATGACAGACCAGTTGTCCATCACGTGTAAACAGACCAAAACCAGCAGTAAATGTGTGAGGGGTGCATCCTGGAAGGAGTGCAGGATAGTATTGGACTGCTACAGTAGGTTGCTATGCAGTTTTTGTTTAATTTTTAGTTTCAGGGTCCTGGACTTCCTGGAAAGGGAAGAAATTGGTGGACTGTCCCATTCCATCCAGGAATTTAAACCTGCTGGACATCAGCAGAGACCACTCAGCTAGAGCTCCCTGATGAAGTTGAAGACATGCTGCTGATGGAGCAGCAGATACCGAAGGCACACAGGGAGTTTGTGGCCTAGGCTTTTAACTATTATGAGTCAGGCCTAATAGGCTTTCTAGAAGCTAAAGGAAAGAGCCTTTGCTGGATGTGTGCAAGCCAGGAGAGTTGGCATTTCTCATTGATTTGTGTTTTGATGCTATAAACCCCCATGAGTGTAATCCAGTTTGGACTGTGTGGTGCAAGTAGATATGAGCATCAGCCCTAGAAAAGATACCAATCGTGTGTATGGTTGTTATTGAGAGCACCCCTTGGACGCTAAAGCCCCCACAATATATACACATACATAAATATATGTTAGGATTCTTATGTGATAAGATAAAAAATAATGACACATTCAATCACCCAATTTCATTCAATTCACAAAAAGAAGGTCTGTTCAATCCCACTCTTCTGCCCATGGCAAGCTTTTTTCAGAAAGTATCAAGTTTGGACCGTGACTTTGTCTAAAGCCGGCCATAGTTGCGGGATAATGTTCGGTCGCCTGCCCGCAACTACAGGGGTTCGTTTTGTGGCCAATCCTGTTGTAGGCAGTTATTGTGGATGGGGAGTCTCCTCTCCCTCCAAGTTAATTGGCTACAATCTGCCGGGAATCCCTTTTTTAGTGGCACACACAAGATTCACGTCAGTTCTGTAGCTGACTCATCACAGTGACGCCACCAAGCTGTAATAAGTCTGCTACAAGCCGGTAATGGATCAAGACGTCTATGGCCGGCTTAAAGCGGTTTTAGACTTAAATTTAAATAGCAGACATACATTAAACAGACACAATACTCACCTGTCAGCAGTTCAGATGCTGGAAAACTGCTACACAAAAAAAACCTCAATTCACTTCCTTCAGTTCTCATGCCTGCATCTTAGCTCCTGGAGATCTGCAGACTTCCACCCTCACTGCCCCCCCTCCTCCCCCCTTCACTCCACCTCCTCCTGTCTCTTCTCTATCGGAGCTGCAGAGACTGGGGGGGGGAATAGGGGATCAGCTGCTGCAGATTTCCTGCCTGGAGAGATGTCCCAGACATCACTTCGGCTGATGACCATCAAATGAGCTTGAGTTCTGGTTGTGAACACAGTATAATCATCGAGATCTCCAACACCCTTAAAGTCTGATCTTTTTTTTGATTAGTAGGATAGGATAAAGTGAAACATGTATGCAGCAGAGTGTGCTTTTATGCTATAGGGAAAGCAATATTTATAGGGGGCTATATAGGAAGGATTGTGCTCAGGACCTGAAAATTTGCAGGGATATAGTCTTAGGGGTTAACTAGTAAACCACAAAACTTCAGGTTCTACCAGTGCAGGGATTTAAAGATATATGTGTTCAATGTAGGCAAGTTAAATGTTGCATAGGATATATCACGGCATGAAACACATTGATCTGTGGCTGGAATTTAGCTGAAATGTAACTTATAAGTATTATAGCTTGAGTGGTGAAAAGGGGTGTAAGTAGTAGTAGTAGAGAATTACTGATTCTGAAAGTTTCATCATTATACTAGAAATGGTTTTCCTGCTATGAATGTTCAAAGTTACAACAGAGCTACAGAGCGTGTGTTCTCTGTGAGTAGCATCCTGTAGCCATGGTAACACTGCTCTGCTCGTTCTATCGCTCTGCTACAATGTATCTGTCAGCACTGGCAGCTTCAGACAGGACAGATCTAGTTACGGCTCCCAGAGATGGTCCCTTTGCACCCCCCCCCTGCCTGCGGCACCCGGCGTATAAGACGACCCCCGACTTTGGGGAGGATTTTAAGGTACTGAAAAGTCGTCTTTTACGCCGGCATATACGGTAGTTTTGTTTTAATCCTATTGCATTCATAGATGACTCATTTGAAATATGACAATCACTTGTTGTCTATCTTTTCTTATTATAATATAAAGACACACCACTCAATTTGGTTTTATTTATTTTCCATAAATTTACAGTAAATCTAAAATCCAGATTTTCTTTACAGCAGTGGTAATTCTAGTCAGAAGTTTGTGCACATTTCGTAAAAACTTAACAGACATAAATCAGGAAGTATAATATGGTTTTTAATTTCTCCTTTAGTGTTTGACTTAGATGATATCTTACTATCAAACATGACATTTAGTTCTCAAGCTTCACTAACTGTGGTGCTCATAAGCCCTTCATTTCTTAAATAAAATACATGTTAAAATATATATCTCACAAAAGTGAGTACCCCCGCACATGTGGTAAATGGTTTGCTGTGTCTATTCATGGGACACTTTGACACATATGACACTTTGAAGCAATGTAAAGTGGTCAGTGCACCGCTAGTATACCAGTGTGAATGTGATGTCTTTTCAAAATATCTCAACACACAACCATTAATGTCTAAACCTCTGGCAACCAAAGTGAGTACATCCCTCAGTGAAAAATGGCCAAACGAGTCATTTCCCTCCCCAGTGTCATGTGACTTGTTAGTCTTACAAGCTTGTTTGTGTTATCACTCTCACACTCTTTTATACTTATCACTGGAAGCCCAACGTGACACCGCATGAACTCCCAGGTGATATGGAAAAATAAATGAGGCCCTACATAAAGATGGTCGAGGCTATAAGACGATTGCCAACACCATACAAATCTGATGCAGTATGGTAGCCAAGACCGTACAACATTAAGAGTGCTGCCAACATTGCTGCAGAGGGGACAGGGGGTCATGCTGTCAGGGCACAGACCATACACACTACACTGGATCAAATTGATCTCAGAAGAAAGCCTCTTCTAAACATGTTTCATATGAAAGCCCATTGCACAGTTTGCTGAGGACAACCAGACTAATGGCATAGATTACTAGAACCAATTAATGTGGTCCTGTGGTTAAAGCAAGATAAACATATTTGGTTCAGATGTTGTCAAGTGCATGTGCTGCCAAATAGGTGAGAATTAAATAGACAAGTGTGTCTTGCCTACAGTCAAGCATGGAGCTGGGATTGTCATAGTGAAGAGCTGCATGAGTGTGGCCAGCACTGGAGAGCTACAGTTCAAAATGTACTTTGACACTATGTACTAAATTAGAGTATGATCCCATCCCTTTGGAACATAACAACCCCGAACACACCTCGAAGATGACCACAAACTGACTGGCAAAGAATGTCTCCAGACCTAAATCCTAATGAGTATCTGTGGGGCGTCCTCAAATTAAAGTTGCAGGAGCGCATGGCATCTAATATCCACCAGCTACACAATTTCATCAAAGAGATGTGGATGAGGATTCCAGGGGCTGTGAAGCTCTTGTGAACTCCATGCCCAGGTGTCACAGATCGCAGTGACACCCAGCGATCTGTGACTGCAGCGGCGCCCTCTACCAGTTCTGCTGTGTCACTTCCCAAACCTCAGAGGACCAGGACTTTTCATAGATCAGCTCTCTCTGCTGGTGGAAGAGATCGTGGTACATGATTTGTCTCCTGCTCCCTCTGCTGGATTAGCAAACACCTGGAGCCCTGTCCAACCAGATCACCTGACCTGTGTATATCAGGAAGTCTGAGGCAACAGGACGTTGCCTGAACAAAGAGTTCTTT
>CM070034.1:32221331-32246850 GCA_036250615.1 Ptychadena robeensis | reverse complement strand
GTATATTCTACTTTATTTGTGAATCTCTACCTAAGCGAAATAGTTAATGTTTTTTTTGATGTGTTAACTGGAAAAAAAAATTGTAATGGAATCTGTTTGACTTTTCAAGCTTGTGTGTTATGCTTACTTAATAAAACTTTAATGATAAAAAAAAAAAAAAAAAGCTGTCCTGTTGACCCCCATTCAGCATTGATTATAATCTACCGTTTTTTTTCTTTCTTTTGTAATTTTGAATCGTTCATGCAAAATCACATACGAGATTCTTCTCGACGATGTTCTATCTGTATGTGACTGTGTATGTGACTTAAGAACTTAAAAAAAAAAAAAAGACAAGCTTGTAATATTTTTTCACAGAGGAAAATCAACACAGGTTCCAAATTATCATACCATTTGCACATAGTGAACAAAGACCATAAAACCATAAGGCTATGTTTCCACTCTACGTCGGGACCCCCTCCTCTAAGCGTATTGCTTGGCGGGAGGTCCAGACGGAGCACATAGACTTACCTGCTTGGCGGATGCTGTGTCTTCACTGCGCCAAGCCGTTCTGCTGAAGCAAGTCTGAACGTAGTGTAGTACGTTGAGCCTCTGCATCGGCCGACGTCTAAACACAGCATCCGCCAAGCAGGTGCTCCATCGGGATCCCCGGCAAGCAATACGCTTAGCGGAGGGGGTTAGACATGCCTGGACATGTGATTCTAAGTATACTATATCTGTAGAACCATGTCTAGACAAGCTCTGCAACTTTTTGTGGACAACACCCAGCTGATCAGTCTCTCGCCTCTTCAGAGAACCTTTGTATGCTCAATCAGGCTATTTGCCAAACACTATCTTTACTTTTTATCTTCAAGAAAACCACTCTTTTCTTAAAACTATCACAATACTCTAAATAATCTTGCCAAGTGTATTAAAAATGAAAAACAAAAGAGAAATCACATGTACTTTTTTATTCACATCCTTTGCTCAATACTTTGTTAATGCACCTCAATACTCTGTGATTACAGCCTCAAGATTCAAGTGCTTTTGAATATGATGCCACAAGCTTGGTACACCTATCCTTGGCCAGTGTCACCCATTCCTCTTTGCAGCACCTCTCAAGCTCCATCAGGTTGGATGGGAAGCATCGGTGCAGCCATTTTAGGATTCTCCAAAGATGCTAATATCATATTTAACTCTGAGCTCTGGCTGGGCCACTCAAGGACATTTACAGAGTTGTCCTGAAGCCACTCCTTTCATATCTTGGCTGTGTGCTTAGGGTTGTTGTCCTGTCCAGTTGGGCTGCACATTCCTTCTGGCTACTCTTTACAGGCCTAATTGGTGGATTGTTGTCCTTTTGGAAGGTTCGCCTCTCCCCACAGAGGACCTCTGGAGTTCTGACAGAGTGACCATCAGGTTCTTGGGCACCTCCCTGACTAAGCCCCTTCTCCCCCGAACACTCAGTTTAGATGGCCTGGTAGTGTTGAACTTCTTCCACTTAGACCGCTGTGCTCATTCGGACCTTCTAAGCAGATAAATTTTTCTGTAACCTAGAAAACCCCAGATTTGTGCCTCGAAAATTTTTTGTCTCAGAGGTCTACAGACAATTGCTTCATGCTTGGTTTGTGCTCTGACATGATCTCTCAACTTTTCCTTTCCAAATTAAGTTGAATCAACTGATAAAATTTACCACAGATGGACTCCAGTTAAGCTGCAGAAACATCTCAAGGATGATCACAGAAACAGGATGGACCTGAGCTCTATTTTGAGCTTCATGTCAAAGCCTGTTAATACTTATGGGCATGTGCTTTCTCAATTTTTTTGTTGAAATAAATTTGCCAAAAGTAAAAAATGTTCACATTGTCATTCTGGGGTGTTTTGTGTAGAATTCTGAGGAAAAAATGAATTTTATCCATTTTGGAATAAGACTGTTATTGCCCTTTCACACTAGCTGCGCTGCAGGTAGCGGTAACTCTACAGTGGATGCTTACCGCATCCATTACCTGCTAAAAACGTTTTCAGTGCCCTGTAATTATGTCTACCGTACACTTGTATGTGAGATACGTGCGCTGCGTCTGCAAAAATGTGGGCTTCAGGGCATTTTCAGTAAAGTGTTGAATTGCAGGTTACCAGAAACAAGAACCCAGGCCTAGGGTGAAAGGTACACAGGTTTCCTATGAATTGTCCCTAGCTGCGTTTCCCTGCGTTGACCCTAGCTGAACTGCAGTACTATACCACAGTTCAGCTGCTACTTTAAATTGTAGATTTCATTTCCATTTTAAATTTGGCGCCCCCGAAGAGAGAGGATCACTTTCAATGTGGACAACAGGGGCACAGAATACATAATTTAGGTGTGTATTTAACTTTAAATTGTATTGAATACATTTATCACTGTATCCAGTAGATTTCCATTTTAAATTTGGCGCCCCCGAAGTGAGAGGATCACTTTCAATGTGGACAACAGGGGCACCGCATACATAATTTAGGTGTGTATTTAACTTTAAATTGTATTTAAATACAACTTTCTACACAAAAAGCTTTATTCAGTGCAATTTAAAAATCACGTTGCCTACGGATCCCTCCTCCCCCTGGTGTCATGTCATTACGTACGTGACACCCGGGGGAGCAGGGCTCCACATTGGTGAAGTGATTGCTAAGGAACCAGTACGTTTTTAGCATGCAATGGCAATGAACACAGTTTTCTAAGAAGTTTTCTTTTTAGTGTGGTGTGACATCATTACATATGTACAGTGGGGGAGGGGGATGGGTTGGGATCTGTGAAGCCACCGGGGTGTGAACGGAGCCGCCGTGGACACCGGACCAGGTAAGGCAGCACTGCCGGGCACCTCTCACCAGGGAACTAACCCAGTGTCAATGTTTGCACATCCGAGGGAACAATTGGGGCTCATCTCAACCTCTAGGGAGGTTAACCTCCTGGGCGTTACAGGCTTTTCCCGTTTCCCAGGCAGTTGCGATGAAGTACACTGTGCTCTGCCGTGACTGCCAGCTCTCCTCCCAGGTCACTACACAATTAGACGCAGGTGATGTGTGCAGGGGAAAACATGGAGGTTTTTGACATGGATGTCTATGGTGCCGCCCCCCCTGGCCCCGTCGACATGGGTCCGGAAAAGCTCCGCGAGCCTGCAGCTATGCAGAAATGCTGCAGGCTCACGGAGAGCGGGCGATTGCATCCGATCCTGGCACAGGCAAAATTTGATCCAAGATCAAACTGCACCCCTACTGGCTTCAGTGTAATGCCCAGGAGGTTAAAGCAATAATCTTAAAACATCAAATATTGTCAAAATAGAAGAGCCATGTATATTCTTCCTTAATTTTGTTTGCACAATTCCACCAGAATTGTTCAGTAATACAGCATGAAACTTTACCTTTTGAGCTGGAGCTTCCTGTAATAAAGAACACTCTTTTTTTTGTACAAGGTCACTGGTCTTATGTCCACTTTCTTTGAAGTTTTCTGTAGGTGATGAATTTGCTAGGTCTCTCCAATAGCTCTGCTCTTTATAAAAAAAATCAAGCTCTGTGAGACTGCAGCTATGCAGAAATGCTGCAGGCTCATGGAGAGCCGGTGATTGTGACCGATTCAAGATCAAACTGCGCCCGTAGTGGCTTCGGCCCCAATGCCTAGGAGGTTAAAGCAAAAATCTCAAAGCATCAAGAGCAATATATATTGTTTCTTTATTTTTCTTGCACATTTCCACCAGAATTGTGCAGTAATACAGCAGGAACCTTTTGAGCTGGAGCTTCCTGTAATAGAAAACACTCTTTTTTTGTGCAAGGTCACTGGTCTTATGCCCACTTTCTTTTTGTAGGTAGTTTTCTGTAGGTGATGAACTTGCTAGGTCTATCCCATAGCTCCGCTTTTAAAAAAAAAATCACGTGTAGAGCACAGTAATGGTGTCGGTAATATGTTTAAATTATAATAAACTACGTTTGTAAAGGTATTTGGTACACACAAAGGGGTTTTGTATAATTCGTGGCTATTGAGAGAAGCATTCATTTTCTTTTTTTGCCTGGAGTTCAGCATTATATAAATATATGTATGATGTAGGCTTATAGCATCTCAGCTGAAGGTACAGATTGTGTACAGTAGAAAGAAAAAGTTTATAGAAAGGTCCTAACCTGTACCAGAAAGGGCACACTTATGCACAACAATACATGCAAAAATATACACAGATGCAAGATACCATGACGAACAGTTCTCTAAGATAATTTCCACCAGTATCGCACATCACTAACTTTATCTGATCTGTCACAGCTGAAGCTGTGGTCAGTGAGGTTTAAAATAGAATCTCTTACACTACCTAATACATTGAAGAAGTGACTAACTCCTGGAACACCCACCTCAAATATTGAAGAATTAGAAAGTCCCTCGTTGATGTGTCCAGCATGGAAAGCATCATACCACTCTTTACTCATTTTTTCCTGATTTCAGAAGATAAGTGAAGTGACCTGGTGTATATAATTCAGTCTTTGAGCTCCATTGTAAAGGACCAAGAGCTCAGAGAGTGGTTGTCGCAATGTACACCACCACCATGCTAAGAGTTGCCATTACTTTGGTATTTAGCTTTTATGCTGCCATATATTCTATGCCTGTAGACAATTGTGCCAGCTTCTCTTGTGGTACCTTAGTTTATGAGCTTACTGAAAAGATGAATAACATGGAAAAAAATCAGGTATGTTTTATTGTTTAGTGTTAGTGTTAAGTCTGTGAAAAAACAAGCTTCGTGGGGGAATGAGCTTAAATCAGTGTACATCGTTTCTATGCATGTTTTTTACTAGCACATGGTCAGAATGCACCCAGTTAAAGGAATAGATTCAACCAACCTGATATTACCAGTGGTCTAGCCAAATCTAATAAGTTGTTCTTCTTCAGACTTAACTGCATGGTCTGCTCATACAGCACATGGTTATGCTACAACAGTTATACACATAGCCATTTGGCAGATTTTTCTTCTGTCATTTGAAGGTGGGAATATATTACTTCACCATGGACTGTAGATAATCCTAAAGCGTTTGTTTTGAAAACAGTAGTATAAGGTCAGAAATTGTGTAAAGGTTTTGAAAAGTAAGCTTTTATTTCTATGCACTAGACCAGACATGGGTAAGGTAAGGCACTGGAGCCAAAAACCTGCCCTTTAGTCTTTTAATTTGGCCCTTTGTCACCTTGACCAAGACACTCTGTCTCCCCTCATTCCCTGCAATAAGTGAAGAAAAGACCTAGAGGATAATTGTTTAGATTATTTCATAGAGGCCAATGTTTGCCTGCAATAGAATTTTGTATACATTTTTCTTTTTTTTTATATATATCTTGTCCTATATCTAGCTATGAGGACCCCTATGCCGGACGTCCCTTGCAGGGTCTTGGTCCAGCTCTTTTGTCACATTTAAAAACCCATTGTGGCCCACCCAAAAAGTCAAAAAGTTTGCCCACCACTGGCCTAGACTGTGCCCATGTCCATGGTTTATGCAAAGTTTGGTTATCATCAAGTCACATCTATATGTAAATATCCTACTGGATTAACATAGGACACAGGAGAACATAAAGAAAGCTTACTAATATTGGCAAAGTTTTTGTGGATAGGATGTGTTGACTGATTTTTGCTTTGGATTCACTGTTTATGAGGTGTCCAAGATTAACTTAATAGTAGACATATTTAATTATTCAGCTTGATAGAATTTTGGGATACTGCCACTACAATAATACATAGAGTCACAGTTTGCTGCGGTGGTTTCCTAGGTCTAGTGGGTTTCCTAAATCTATGCAATATAAATGTTTCATTGTATGCATTCATAAATGTGTAATTTTTGCATAAAATTTGCAATAATAAAATGTATATAATTTTTTGTAGTTTCCAACAGCAACACGTGCAAACTATGTTAACAACGTCACATTGGTAAGTCCTTACTTTATGTTATATTTACAGTTTTTACAACTTGTGGGGATGCCTATGTCAGTGCTTTCATGTCCTTTTTTTATTTTATATTTAACGCATATATTCACTCTAGTAATTGCTTTCTGGAGTTTCTCAGGTTGGTTTTCTTGATGATGACATTGTGAACAATGGATTGTGATGCATGTAAACCTTATGTCATCAATGGTATTGGCAAGAGTCAAATGTAGTGATGTAAAGCTGGCTTCTGGGGCAGTGGACATGTGTCCTGTTGAGCAATAAATCATGATTTCCTTGCCTGATATTTTGATTGAGTGTTCAGGGTTGATTGCTAGGCAAATGTTCTTTACATAGCTTGCATTGTGCTAACTATGAAGTTAAATTCAGGATGGATAATAGTATGTTGGTATGGTAGGCTAGGATCCGTAGATCCACCAGAAGGACTTTTTGTTTCAGCATACCAAATACATATTTGACATTTTATGCTTCCAACTTTGTGTAAGTTTGGAGTTTTATTTGTGCTCACATGAATGAATACAATGCATAAAGATTTGGTTTTAATCAACTTTACTGGCCAACATAGATCATTGACAATTTTTTTTGAATAAGCTAGAATGGATATTATGGATTTTAAAATGGGATGTCATAAAAGTAAGTGCAATTACCAGGTGCACCGATATTTTCACCCATGTTTAAAGTGAATGTCTGTGGAAAACCAATATTTCATGTAATAGCTGGTAAGAGCTGTCTGAAATTAATTTCCTTAAAAAGTCAGTTTCCTCAAGTTTATTTTTTTTTTTTTACCCGGGTAAGCTTAGCTCCATGGGTGTCTCATCCATACAACATCATCCATGGGTGTTTTATCCATATAACAATTAGTGTTGAGCCTGAATATTCAAATCCCGAATTTAATTGTGAATCACATCAAGAATTTGTAAAGTTCTCAAATATAGCGATATATCTTTGTAGTCTTGAATATTCGAGATTCTGGGGAAAGTACCATGCATTGCGTTTGCAATCTATGTGTTGTCTCATGGTGTTATGTGTCTATATATGTGTTGTCTCATGGTGAGAACACTTCAGCTGCTATGTCACATTCTGCCACTAGATGTCGCTGTGAAATATTCATTGCTAATAATAATCCAGATATATCTAAAACAATGGGACATTCTTATGAATAGTTGTCTTAAGGTGGCCATACATGGTTAGATATTTCCTTTTGATAGATTTTTAAGTAGTTTGAACAGAAATTTATTCCAGCACACCTAGTACGATTGTCCAGAAGTGATCAAATCAGACATGTTGGTAAAGTTTAGTAGATCATACAAGTATCTCATTGGTTTTCTAGGTATTTCGATCAAATTGCAATCGTACTATGGAGATCGTAATATGTATGTATAGGCATGCCCTCCATAGTACAATCGTAAGTCGACCATAAACAAATTGATTACACAGTGTGGTGGTATGGTCAATCAATGTTTGATGATCAATTGACATTCAAACGGCAGATCGAGCAAAGGTCGACTTGTGTATCACTAGCTTTACATGGAAGGTCTTATCTAATGTGCATAGCTAGTCTTAAGCAGGGTACAGATGGCTCGATATTCGAGCCGTCCGATGTACCCTGCAGCAGCGTTTTGACATCATCACGCTGCTGTCAGATATCGGAGAGCCAGGGAGAGCATCGGGCATTGCCGTATTAACGGTCATGTCCGATAAGGCTGTTTTCGAGCAAGATTGATTTGTCCCGCTCGAAAACAGCCTTAGGGGCAGATTATATGGGTCAGATAGATGGCCATGAGCGCACACAGCACTCGAAACAGCCATCAATTTGACCCATATCTCCACGTCTGTACCCTGCTTTACAGTTTTACTGACATGCTGGTCAATTAGTTTTGGCTACAGACAAAGCCACACAAGCAGTTAATTACCTATTTGGCCACTAGGGTCAAGCACAAACTAACACAGGTATCAGAAAAAATATTCAGCTTGCTTTTACCCAGCATAGATATTTATACCGGTTTAAGATCTCAAAGCTTTATTGACATATGCCATTGTCAACATAGACAAATGGTTACATCCTCTTAAGAGTGAAATGGGGAAGGAGATATTGAGTTGTCCCGTTTGTGTCAGGATTTAAATGCTCAGAGGGGTACAGAAAATGAAAATAGCTAGCCAGAGAACGTGAATACTTGGGGTGCCTCTGCCTGTCCCAGGTGTCAGTGATGACATTAGGGCTGTTTACACTGATGGCTATAATTTCTGTCCCAAAAAGTAAAGAGAAAGAGGTGCTGCATCACATTTTTGGAGGACGCTGCCACATAACCTGGAACAGGAAAGCTGGCCCGAGGGAAATTTACCATAAAGCCACACTTGGAAATACCACAAGAGGGATAAAAAAAACCTTTTTTTTTTTTTTTTTTTTAAACCTGAATAGAAAAGAGTAATTGAGTACCTTGAGCATACAAGCAACACCAGCATGTGGTGTATTTACTTACAAGCACAATTATTCAGAAACATTGTTTAAACCATATTTACACCCCTTTCTCCTAATGTCTGTCTCAAGCAGCTGATTCTAGTGGCATACATCACTGATATAGCTAGAAAGGTTTAAAGCTTGTATAACTATTGAAACATGCTGTATATCTAATCCTCAAAACTTTTTTTATATCCCTAGATCAACTGCAACCTAAATATTTTTAAAAAGGAATTGAATGCATCGTGGCATTGTGAATCTCCGGTAAGCTGACAATATCTGCATAGTCCTCAGGCAGATACCTGTATGTGGTTGATACATATAATGAAAGTTTGTCTGTAAAGGGTCTTATTTATCTAGATCACAGTAAAGCTAGTAGCAGTTGATCACATTCAGTTGAACTTGTTATAGAGTTGTTGTTTTGTCTTTCTAAAACATAGTTCCTTGTATTTCACACCTCACTGTACTATTGCAGCCTTGACACATTCCATAATTTAATTTGAATGTATTGTATGGATATTAATCATACCTTTCAACCTTTACCTTAATAAATAAGGAGGAAAATACAGGAAGTGACGTCACTTCCGGTATTTGGAAAGTGAAGTAGAGATTCACTTTTGTGTTTCAAGTACAGGAAGTGACGTCACAGACATTCCTTTCAGCAGCAGGAGGTTTACTAATAGTAGATCTCCCCTCCCTCCTATTGAATTAAATTACCTGCCTGGTGGATGCTTTGTTCAGACATCACACAACATTAGCCCCTGCATTGGCGTAACGGCTCAGCGCTGTGAGAACACACCATCGTCTGAGTAGGTAAAGTGTATGTGATCCGTCGGGCCCCTGCCAAGCACTGCGCTTAGTGCAGGGGGTTCCGACAGATTAAACAGTGCTGTGGATACATAGCCTTAGGGCAATGCCCTTTCCCTCCTAAATGAACCAGATTTTACAATCCAGGGAAATATCTGAGATTAAGCCGGGAAAATCACATAAAAATTTGACTTTCTCTGCCAAAACGGGAATCTTGACAGGTATGATATTAATGCTATAATGGATCCCTAGAACTCATTTGAACTGTCTGTATATTTGAACAGAAATAGGGCAAGCTTGTATATTTGCATTATATTAATTAACTCTTTTTTTTTTACTCTAGAACAAAAGGAGTCAATGCCAATTTTATACGCTGCTGGAATGCATACCACGCAGCTGCAAGGTAAGTTTAACATATGGTTAATTTTATGGTCCATGTGGTCTATTTTCTTATATACTCAATATAATACACTATAATACACTATAGAATACGCTATTATAACTACAATACACTATAATATGCATATAATATGAAGAAAGATAATAAATAGTTGCGCACACCCTTCAGCAGTGATTACAGTTACAGTGATTTCAGTGGCCAGAAAGGCCCTCAGTGGGTGTATGGGGCCTGAGCAAAGATTGCAGAGTGAAATTGGGTCAGTATGAGAGAGGCGTGTTTAAGTTGCTTGTAGGTGTGCAGCTCTTAAAATGGAGGAGTGTGACCCCCTGTAACAGACAAATAGGGACAAGGACACAAGGCACACAACTTAGTACAACAAGGTAGGGTACTGTAAATGGTTAAATAATATGGAATGGAATAAAATAAAACAACAGACAAGATACTCACATTAAAGCTGGCCATACACCTTCAGATTTCTCTGTCAGATTTCCTTAAAATCAGATCAGATCTACCAACAACCATGTAGTATAGTGTCCTCCCTGATAGAATACATAGTGATTGGAAGGTGTAGAAAGGTCCTCATATTACATGGTTTTGGTAAAACAAAATCTGATCTGAAGGAAATCTGACAGAGAAATCTGAAGGTGTATGGCCAGCTTTAAGGATATTTACAAGGATATTCTCAGGGTCATGTGTTTTCCAGGATGACCTCACTTCCTGGTTAGGGATGAGATCACTTCCTGCTTACAGATGCTGGAGGGCTCAACAGGAACATCTGTAAGCAGGAAGTGATCTCATCCCTAACCAGGAAGTGAGGTCATCTTGGAAAACACATGGCCCTGAGAGATCAATCCTTGTAAGCCTCCTTTAATGTGAGTATCTTGTCTGTTGTTTTATTTTATTCCATTCCATATTATTTAACCATTTACAGTACCCTACCTTGTTGTACTAGGTTGTGCACCTCGTGTCTTTGTTCATATAATATGAAGAGACCTATACAATAGTAGGAAATCCATTAAATGGATTTGCTTATGTACTCCATCCATATCAGAGAAGTCATCCATACACAAGATGGATCTATTTCGCATCAAAATCAACTATCTGTAAAATGAGATCTGAAATATGATATGTTTTCTCAACAGGTCCTCAACACGACATGCCAAGATCCTAAGAATAAAACCAAATTCCCCCTGATAGATAAAATGAAAGGTTTTCTTCAGACAGTGGATCGTGAATTACCAAACATTGAAACCTTTGAACAATAATTACATTATTTTGCACAAAATCATTCTCAAAATGTGGTAACTACATTCATCATCAGACTGAAAAGAACCTGTTGTAACTATATTCATTATTAGTCTAAAATACATTTTCAGCAAGTACCCAGTATCTTCCTGTGAACTGATTTCACAATGTTTTCATCCTTCCAAGCTTTTCTCTCTTCAATACCATCAATTCCCTGTGGTTGGGGCAAATTTATATTGCATAGTGCATTAGTGTATTGCATCATATTAAAAAAAATGCAAGTTTCTTAGAAGTTCTACACCATTTCCACTAATAAAAGGAATGCTACAGGTTGTGATCAGATATGATCTTCGGCCACTCACTGACCCTGCAAACCTAGGTGTATGCGTACTGTGATCTCAATGCTTTACTAGAGTTATATATTTATTTATTTTTATCTATTTATTTTTTGTAATTTATATATTTTTAAAGACTGTTATTTATTTTTGTATTTGTCTGTATCACATTGTATTTAATGTATTAAACATATGACTTATTTATCTGTGAAAGTGTCTTCCTATTTTACTCAGGAAGCGAATACTATACTGCTTCTGGCAGTGTTGAGTAAAAACGTACACCGTGTGGCCATTTTCTCTATGTGGTGAGCACATCCTGTAACTAGTAGGACAGCCAAGTCTGTATTCTGATTATAATCTTGATATAATAACATGCTGTACATTTGGCACAGTATCCAAGGCGTGAGTGCTCAACCCCATATCTTGATTTATATCATAGTTTTTTAGGTTGATAAAAAATATTTTCTTACCTTGAAATGTGGATAGTGGATAAAAAGCTGCAGTTGATATTAGAACAAAAGATGAAAATGTAAAGCCCCCCATTCACATTTAGATTTCCACCCGATATCGAAAAATCGGGGGGGAAATCTAAAGATTAAAAGTGTAATTCGGGCCAAAATGGGTAGGCTAATCGCTCAAACCCATTACGGACATGTCCGTAATTCTTAGATTGATTTTATTACATTGGATAAGGAGCAGCATCCCCGTCTAAAGTAAGTGCTCTCACACAAAATTCTTGGCAGGAGCGGCTGCGGGTGATGACGTCATTATGGGCAGTCGATTGGACGAAAAATCGGGTAAAAATGCATTTGGGGGCTTAAAGCGAACCTACCACCTGGGAGGTCACTCAGCATTATCAGCTGCAGCTTAGCCGATAATGCGGAGATCCTTGATTGTAGTAAACAAATCTTCTTCTGACAGCTGAAGAGGAGCTGGTTACGAGTGCTCCCCCTCCCACTGCCTTACGTCGCGCCTAGGCAGCCGAAGTGGTGTCTGGAAGATCTCTGCCAGGCAGGAAATCGTCAGCAGACAATTCCCCCTCTTCGCAAACCCCCCCCCTCCCCTACGAGTGTCTGCAGCTCAGATGAGGAGACACAGGAGGTGGAGAGGGGAGGAGAAGGGGGGGGGGTCAGTGTGGGCGGAAGTGTGCAGATGCCAGGAGCCAAGATGCTAGCATGCCTTCTGCAAGCAAGTGAAGACAGTTTTGTGTGGGGGGTTTTTTGTGTAGCAGTTTCCCAGCATCTGAACAGCTGACAGTATTGTGTCTGTTTAATGTATGTCTATATTTTTCCATTTTGCTGGTGCACACAACTTGCAGTATAAGAGTACATACAGCGGTGCCTAACATGTGGATATCAATGGCAATGGGAGTAGATCGCTGAGCTCTCCCTTTTTTATTCCTCTCTTTTTAACAAGGTAATGTCCAAAAATGTACAGAATTGTATTGTTTCTCACATAATCATGCTGTAATGCAAGGTGCACAATATATTTGTTAAATATAAAGTTTAGTCGGTATATATAAAAATGTCTTTAATTGTTAGTGATCTATTTTAACTTGTCCATTTTAAAAGTAACTCACAAACCAAAAGTGTGTGGGCACCCTTGGGGTAAACCATCTTTTTTGCAGAAGGTTTACCATTTTAAATCCAGCAATGACATATGTTATTTTTAACTACTTTAAAAGAACTTCTGCTATTCTCAAGTGGAATTGCAGACCCTCAAGTTAAAAACCTTTTTATTCGAATTTTATTATAGACAAAGGTGATAAACTCAAACCTTATTCAGCTGTAGGGGTGGCTACCCCCTATGGGACTAGACATGAAAACAGAGATACATATTGTGACATAAAATAAACCAATAAAATTAAAATAAAATTATACATATATCAAAATCCAAACATCACTGTAGACATTTAGACAGATATCATGAGAAAGCTGAAGGTAGCCTCAAGGCTATCTTGAGTACCCCTATAATTTCCCCCCTGTGGGAGGGGGGGTGGTGATGGCACCTCCGACACGTTTCACCCTTTCGTGGGCCTCATCAAAGGGAAAGAGTAATATCCCATTTGGAGCTTTGTAATGAAAATGGGTGGTGACCCGGGTACAGAGACTTACAGCAGAGTATACAAATCAAAATTAATAAAGGTTGGAAAAATTTGTTTACATAGCAATGGCATTCAGTGACCACATTACACTATATTATCTCATATCCATACAGAATCTAAAAGTAACCTTGATAAATATATAAATAATACCAACTATTCCATGTTGAAAAACATGGATTGATGACAGGAACTCAGTGTAGCCAATATTTTCTTATACTTATTTGTGTTTGAACAGCCTGTGAATCAAGCCTGTTGACCCTGACTGAACATGTTGAGTTCTGCTGGGCTTTTCTTATAGGGTTACTCCCGGCTGCCCATCTCTTACAACAACTCGATAATGTTTCTAAATAGAAAACGGGGGCCCTGCAAGGAATGTTAGGGGACCACTGGTTTAGACAATATTAAAAAGACAAATGTGTATTGAAAATCACTATATTGTTGTAAAAAGACCAGATACAAGGTAAAACTTAACCATACAAAGAAGAAAACATACATAAACATAATTCAGAAACACTGCCTTCTTCTTTGGGCCCAAGTTTAATTAAGATGGTCAAAGTGGAAATCTGTACTTTGTTCTTATGGACCTGAGGAAGTGGGGATTTCCTTAAAGAAAAAATTGTATAAAGCATATTTGCATGTTTTAGGAAAAGGTATACGTAGGTAGACATTTTTTAATCCATGACAAAAAAAGCAATACAAAGAAACCATTAAAGGAATCACTGCTTCAACAACAAAGCAGCCTGCTAGGGTTCTTCATCAATGACTAGCGACACATCCATTGAATTTTAATGGAGTCAGTGGTCAGTGGTATGTAGAAAAGCTTGTTTGCCGCACTTTTACCTATTAAGATGAATAGGGTGCCTTTGTGCCAGCAATGCTCTGTAAAAACTGTGGGTAATCTTTCCACAAACAGGGAAAAAAGAGGCAAATCTGCTGGTTGGGCACCATGGACACATTCCTGCCGCAGGGTGGAAACAAACCCTTAGCAAGCACATATGAAACACATACAGTATGTGTGAGCTTACCTACATGCCAAGGGCTTGGTATATCTCAACATTGTGGAAAGGGACATCACAGCCCATAGGGAAGAACGGGCACCTTTTCCCCCAGTTTGGCTCATAATAATATGCAGGTAGGTATAATACCCTTAATAGTAAGCACCTGATAAGAAGCAGGGAGAACCTCCCCATATATTTCTACAGTTGGCCATAGACGTCTCGATTTTTTGCGGTCGATCTCCGTGATCGATTGTTCAAAAATCGATGCATGCATAAAGGGAGCGATTGAAATCGAGAGAAATTGCACGAAAAATCAGGATCGGGATCGGACATGTCTGAAAATTTTGGTCGATTGATTGTGAATTAAAGGACGTTGTTAGAGACTTGCGATTGTTTCTATGGTCAACCCATGGCGGCCTTTGTTTGATCCGTTATAAATCGTATCCCGAAAATGGTGCACTTTTCGTTCGAGGTATGACTTATGATCGAGGACTTAATCGCATGTCATGATTGTTTAAAAAATTGATCTTGGTGATATTGAGACGTCTATGGCCAGCTTACCACATTGAAATTCTTCAGTGGTTTTTGAAGCAACAGACAATGAAGTAATCAAAGGAGGCGAGCAGATAGAAAAAAAAACCTGTAAGAACGTAATGTACACAAAGAATGAAATCAGTCATTACCACACACTCTCTCAGTTAGACTAAGGCCTTTAAGGCCACATCCATCTACCTACTCAAAATTTAGATACCAAATTCCATAAATGTTTCAGTAAGTAACAGTTTCGTGTTTGTGTATGGGGCCAGATAATATGTAGCACAATAAAAACTTGTCATTGTTAACGTTAGTTTAAGAATATTCTAAGGGCCATAAGAATTCAGGGCCATTTCCCACTATATGCGTTGTGGTGCATTTTAAAAACGTGCACTTTTTTTAACGCACACGTTTTTTTTTTACCATTCACACTGCATGCGTTGCATTATAAAAAATTCAGAGTTTCCACATGCGTTTTCAAAAACTCACTGCTGTATGCATTTTGTATTAATTTTTCCTGCATTTTTCATTGATGTGTTAAACGCATATATGCGGAAACGCATGCCTATAAAAATGCAAATAGTGTGAATGGGCCCTCACTCACAGGTGCATTTGAACTGGGGATGAGCTTGCTGTAACCTGCATCAAGCTGGAGCCAGTAGTTCTGACAGGTCAATCAGCATAGACCCATAGCATGATACAGATACCATTAAAAACCTGACAAAGATACTGACTATTCCTAAAGCGTTCCTAAATACACGTTCCAAATTTTTTTTCGGACAGATTTTTCATCCAATCAGGTCACCCGATTTTCACTTAAAATGTTATTGTCGATCGGTTGGCTGGCACGAAAAAATCGGAATTCGAATTATCACAGAAGCGGTCCCGACATAATTCCGCATCCAAATTTATTCCAGATCAATCATCCCAACCGACCACGCAGGCAAAATTCGTATGAAAAATTGGAACGTGTATGGGGGGCTTAAGTCACTGTTGAATAAAAAGCAACTCCTTTAAATTCAAAGCAAAGATCCCAAACTTTCTCTACACTATGTTTCATCCAATTGCAGGTACATACCTCCATGGTAATTTTCTCTTTGGCCATTAATGTACAGCATATCACAAAAGTGAGTACACCTCTGACAATGTGGTAAATAGTTTACAATATATTTTCATGGGACAACACTAAAGATGTGATACTTTGACACAATGTAAAGTAGTATACCGCTTTTATAAGAGTATAACAGTGTGACTTTCCTGTCCCCTCAACACAACTCAACACACATCTTTGGCAACAAAATTCAGTCTAAGTGAAAAATGTCCAAACTGTGAATATTTTGTATGGCCGACATGATTTTTCTACAATGCCTTAACTCTCTTGGTCATGGAGTTCACTTGCTACTCTTCGACTTCTCTCCTCCATGACAACATTATGGTGATGGTAGATATTGGAGATCTCACGCTCCTTCACTTTCTGTTTGAAGACTCCCTACAGGTGCTTGATTGGGTTTAGGTCTATTGACATACTTGGCCAGTCCAGCACCTTTACCCTCAGTTTAGTTAGTAGGAACAGCAGTGGTCTTGAAGGAATATTTGTGGTTGGTGTCATGTTGGAATATTGCTATGTTGGCCAGCTTTGAAAGGGATCATGCTCTTCGTCAGTCTGTCACACTGTTGGCATGCATGGTTTCCTCAATGAACTGTAGCTCCCCAGTGCCAGAAGCACTCGTGCAGCACTCCTACAACCATGCTTGACTGTAGCCAAGACATACTTATCTGTACTCCTCACCTGGCTGCCCTCATCATGACAGCTCTCTAACATAGCTGAGTATAAGAAATCTTTTAGGGCCTTTCACGCATACAAGGTATGCGTTTTGCACATTACACATCTGCATTTGTGCTTCTGTTTTAAAACAAAGTATGAAAAATATATGCAGCAGGGTGTTATATAAAAGGCATGTGCTAAGGCTGTGATTTTAAAAAACGCAATGCATGCAGTGTGAATGCTAACATTGGTCTTCTATGAGAAAACACACCCGTGACAAAAAGCGATCCAGTGCGTATAGTGTGAAAGGACCCTTAGTGATCACACTTTATAAAACAGCCATCTGAACATGACATGGTCAAATATCCACATCAGTTTTTACAAATGAAAAAACAGTTGCAATTGCCTAGAAAGTTACCAACAACATTTCTTATCTGCTTTTTTTTTTTTTACTTCTTGCGGTATGTTTTCCAGAATTAGATGTGTCAAAATAACATGTGAACAGGCTAGGGTTAGGCTTTTTTTAGTTGTTCTGTCTGTGTAAAAAAGCATTGCTTAAAAGAAATAATAAACTACCTCCATTGATACGCTTTTTTGCCGTTTGAAAGTCCCATTATTAGAGTGTACCAGTCAATCGGTTGTAATTCACTGGTATAGGGTGCCACCACACACTTGTATTCGCAGTGTGTACCAGTTCTATTTTGAAATAATTAGCTTGTTTTGCTTTTTCCACAAAGTTTTTGTCATATTTTTCTGTACAATTCCATTCCATCAGAATTACAACAGCTTTTCGAGTTTTGAGTGTATTTCCAACATGTCATGTTTTCTTATCCAAGGTGAAGTTTCAGTTCTGTTTTATTTTTAGTTATAAACCAGAAACCACCAACTCCATCAAATTCCTCTGTAGGTTTATTTACTTTGCGAATTCACCCCACCAATAATGCCTTGACACATTAACCCCCACAAATTCACAGATTGAAGGACCTATGTGATATTATATGATTACATGTATATGATTCCATGATGTTGCTTTCTGGTTGTCCAGAATTTTTTTTTCTAGGATTGGAGCACCTCCTTGCAGATATCTCTGCACATGCACAGTTAATGCTAGTGGTTTCTGCAGCAAACTTGTGTGTAAGAAAAAAAATTCCTAGGCTGTAGTGTGGCATTCTCTGACTTTCTGTTATGTTGCTGAAAGTGAAACACATTAACACATTCTTGCATCATTTCAGCATTAGTAAAGGCCTCCACACACGTACTGAGCAGGGGCCGACAAAATAGCAGCAGAGTGCAGCGTAATGACGCCATCACACTGCATCTCACCATTCAGAGTATCGGCGGGCACTCTTTGTGTGCTGGACGTTAGTTTGAATAGGGACACCGGTCCCCCCCATGTAACCCCATGTGGGCTCCCACGATCCGCGGCCGATTTTGCAGATGGCTGCCAGCGCCAAAATTGTCCGTAGCTCGCTAGGTTTATGGAGGCCTTAATATGCCCCAAAGCTTCCTGTTCTACTTTTAATTAATTGTATAGTATTAAATGCTTTGTTCAAGGGTGAAGTGATTGCAATTACCCTCGAAGCGTTTCCACAAGGTGGGTTTAAGTGATTTTTAAGGCATCAAACAAATGGTAATCAGAAATTAAAATTTTGTACACAGTCTAGATAGTTGGTTCATATATATACATTCATATCGGTCCAAAAGTGCACCAAATATTTGCTTATATCTTAACATCCAGCGAATGTGACAGGTGCTCTTGTTGCTGAAATATTTCAACACGCTTTCAAATCATTTAGCTTTATCAGGAGATCAGATCAGGATATTAGTCTTAAGCAAAATCATACATCTAGAATGAAAACCCTGGGACTCTGTAGTAAATGTATCATGCATGGCCATGGCCAATGTACAAAGGGTTGATGTGCCAGTTGGTACAGGCAAGGGGAATATTTGCGGGTGACATGAATAGGGATAGACCAATATCCCTGGTACTAGATTTAGGTTGTCTTTTACAGACCTGGTTAACTAACAGTTGAGATAATTTGGGGACCTGTTATACAGCCTACACTTAATTGGATTTTCTTGGGATGATGGCACATTGGAGGTGTGAGGTTTTATTTTGATATCACAATTACTCTGATATCCTTGCAGCCTTTCACATCTCTCACCACCACATAACCGATGCAGTAGATATCTGTGCAACATCTAGCAACGAGTGCGGATCCATATTGGGAGTAATTGGTTGTAAGAAAAGAACATAAATCAAAATGCTGTTTTGATATACTGGTCTGCTGATAAACTGTGATGGGTTCATATAGTACCACTGACATTAAAGAAAATTGACCACAACACTATAGAGTTTATGAGTTTTACTCATATCTGAAGAAAGATGAATAAAAAAACAAAGTTGACATACAACCAAACAAAAATAATACTTATAATGTACTCAGTTAATTCCACCTTAATGACCCTTAAGCAAGTACAGTACATTGAATGGATGGTTTAGAAATAAGGGCACGTGTTCACTGCAGATGTATGTCCAGCACAGGGAATCAAGGCACACACTGGCACATATGAGGGACAGTATTCCCCACTGCTTGCAGGCAGTTTGCCCATGGCTTAAGGGCAAGCTCCCACCACATGTGTGGTAGTGCGCCCTATTGATGACCTATTGATGCAGCAGGGGAAAGATGTGGAAAATCAGTGCCCTAACAACTTCGAGCCCTGTTTTCCCAAGTTTTGGAGACACCCCCAGTGATCTTGAATAGAGGTGTCTTCCTTCTGCTTCGAAGTTTCAAAACAAAGCTACGGCATGCCGCTAAGCATACGCAGAGTGGACATTGTCCCATTCATCAGAATGGGAGGTGTCCTCTCTGCGACCCATGTCCACAGCGGGGAAAATGCAGCAGTAGACACAAGCCCTAAAAAGGTATTTAAAGTCAGGTTCATAAATATTGAGACATCGACACAATTCCAAAATTTTGGGCTCTATACACCTATACACAATGGATTTGGAAAACAAACACAATTTGCTTGAACTGCAGACTGTCATTTTAATTTGAGGGTATTTATATCCAAATCAAGCGAATGGTTTAGGAATTACAAGTTAAGTGACCAAAAGTAATGGGACAATTGACTTCTTAGTTGTTCCATGGCCATGTGTGTAATATTCCCTCATTATCTTAATAACAATGTGCAGATAAAAGGTCCAGAGTTCAT
The DNA here is from genome assembly GCA_036250615.1 of Ptychadena robeensis. NCBI lineage: Eukaryota > Metazoa > Chordata > Amphibia > Anura > Ptychadenidae > Ptychadena > Ptychadena robeensis. The sequence goes on along the minus strand of CM070034.1, from coordinate 32,227,085 downwards.
TTCAAGTGTGCTATTTGCATTTGGAATCTGTTGCTGTCAACTCTCAAGATGAGATCCAAAGAGCTGTCACTATCAGTGAAGCAAGCCATCATCAGGATGAAAAAAAAAAACCCCATCTGAAAGATAGCTAAAATATTAGGCATGGCCAAAACAACTGTTTGGAATATTCTTAAAAGGCAACGCACTGGTGAGCTCAGCACCACCAAAAGACCCAGAAGACCATGGAAAACTAGGGAGGATAACCGAAGAATTCTTGCCCTGGTGAAGAAAACACCCTTCACAACAGTTGCCAGATCAGGAACATTCTCCAGGAGGTAGGTGTATGTGTGTCAACATTCAAGAAAAGAGGGTTCACCACAAGTTGAGCCTTAAAAACAGGGAGGCCAGATTAGAGTTTGCCAAACGAGATCTAAAAAAAATCTTCACAGTTCTGAAACAACATCCTATGGACAGATGATACCAAGTTCTACTTGTACCAGCGTAATTGGAAGACAAGAGTTTAAAGAAGGAAAGGAACTGCTCATGATTCTAAGCATACCACCTCATCAATGAAGCATGGTGGTGGTAGTGTCATGGCACGGGCATGTATGGCTGCCAATGGAACTGGATCATTTGTATTTATTGATGACTTACCTGCTAACAAAAGCAGCAGGATAAATTCTGAAAGGTTTCGGGCAATATTACCTGCTCATATTCAGCCAAACTCTTCAGAATTAATTGGATAGTGTTTCTCAATGCAGACGGACAATGACCCAAAGCATACTGCAAAAGCAACCAAAGAGTTTTTTAAGGGAAATAAGTGGAATGTTTTGCAATGGCCAAGTCAATTACCTGACCTGAATCTAATTGAGCATGCATTTCACTTGCTGAAGACAAAACTGAAGGTAAAATGCCCCAAGAGCAAGCAGAAAATGAAGACAGTTGCAGTAGAGGCCTGACAGAGCATCACCAGAGATTAAACCCAGCGTCTAGTGATGTCTATGCATTCCAGACTTCAGGCTGCAATTGACTGCAAAGGATTTGCAACCAAGTATTAAAAAAGGAAAGTTTGATTTATGATTATTATTGTGTCCCATTAATTTTGGTCCCTTGACAAGTGGGAGGCAAATATGCAAACTGTTCTAATTCCTACACCTTTCACCTGACAATTTTTGTGTTTGTTTCATTCCAAATCCATTGTGATGGTGTATGGAGACAAAAATATTTATGGACCTGACTGTATGAGTAAAGCTTTACAATGTCATACATGATAACTCATGGGTTTGTTATTGTACTAAGTTTGGCGAAGTATGAAACCACTACAACAAAAAGTTTACATTCCAACCACAGAGTGAGTGCATAGTTTCATTGATCTACAGTGAGGCGGAAGCAGTACAAAAACGAACCATGCTGCAAACTAAACTTGGCTGATCCAATCTGATTTTATCATTGCAAACTATATATAACAGTTATATACATGATATCCAAAAGAACATTGATAGGACAATCCATTCCTTTTAAATAAAATGTTGTGCACTTGTAATAAAACTTGTACAGTATTATTGTCTCAATGTATGTGTCCCTGGTTTGAATGGCCATGGTCTTGCTCAGCATTATCAGTTTGAATCCACCTTAAATACAGCTGCAAAGGCAGACGCAGCTAAAAACCTTAATACATAGTGTCACGTACAAGACTGCATCATCTGGCACCAGTAAAGACGTTTTACCAACATAATCTTTATCAAAATGAATCCACTGAAGTTCTCTGTGAAGATACTGTGTACTCATCTTGCGTAGACGACGGAGGAAGGCATACTTAGATGCGGTGCTATAGGCCTCCAGAGTATAGATTTCTGTATTAAAATGTAAGCTGAAGAGAGCATTATCCTAGAGAACAAAGAAAAACAAAGACAGGGACAGTAACAATTCGTTTCATGTTGCTGACTCAATAATTGTGTTCTTTACTTAACTGAAAATACATGTACAAATGTCTTGTTTTACAGACAGATTCTTGAAGACCCAAAGTGACTACCAGGTATCACAAATATAACATTTAAAGTGGATTTTTTTTTTATTAAGAAACTTTTGTTACATATCAACCCATTTAGTCTTTAAGTAAAGATTTCATAATTCATTTTACTAAATCTCCACAGAGGAACCATACAAGATCTCCAAGGTAGATTGTGTTGGAGGGGAATTCTTATTATTGGCTTTATTTGGAAGAACAATGGAAATATATTGATATCTGGTTATCATACAAATCAACTTGCAACTTATCCAACATACAAAAATGTTTTAACAAACTTTTCCAAAAGCACCAGGACATTTGTGGTGTATCCATACAAATTGCAGTTGTACAATTGCAAATTCCAACCAGCAGAAGAATAAAACATAGCTTGAATGGCATAAACTGCCGTAATATTGTAGAAGTCAGACACCATACAGGCTTGAGCCTCTTTGGGTTTCTGGTGATAAACCCGATGGATGCATTCAATAAACTTTTATTGGAGATCCTGAGCTCCACTCTTTATGGTTTTAGAATCCATATAGTGAGAATATATCGAGAAGTTAAAGGTATTGACCAAAGTCCAAAAAACGAATTAGCAAGGTGTGGGGTTGGGCCTGTTAAGGTTCAACCTCCTGTGGTGGCACCTATCTGTCAAACATTTGGCAGATAACCAGGGGACTTTTTTAATGGTCAAGAAGGAAAAAAGAGGGTTCGCTTTTTGTAGTTCAAAGTGAGTTTTTTTACTGTTTTCACTGTTTTCTGTTGTGAAACAGTAAAAAAAACTCACTTTGAACTACAAAAAGCAAACCCTCTTTTTTCCTTCTTGACCATTAAAAAAGTCCCCTGGTTATCTGCCAAATGTTTGACAGATAGGTGCCACCACAGGAGGTTGAACCTTAACAGGCCCAACCCCACACCTTGCTAATTTAGAATCCATATCCCTTGGATTTCCTTGGTCAATGTTTTATCAATGAATATGTCAATCCACCCACATAGCATGAACAGGTAATGTATTGTTGTTGGTAAGTGGAAACTCAGTACTGATCATAAAGATCCTTCTACTAATGTTTCTGATTTGTTAAATAGACAACAATGGAGTAACACTGGCACATTCTTCATACATATGAAGACTGGTGTACTCCACTCCAGGGGGACTCCACAGCACACATCTTTTTGTAAACTAGAGATTTCAGAAGCCAGAAGTGATTTTATTCTCCAGCACCTAACCTACAGTTAAATATTCCTTTTAGACATGGTTATATTATATGTATTAACAAAACACACACTGCCCTTTTTCCACTGCTACTATTTTGTACAATGTAGATCAATACATAAGACATCAAAACGTTGAAGGAACACATAGGAATTAGGCATGAAATCTAAGTGGTAAACAAAACATAATATGTTTTAGACTTTTAGTAATTAGCTTTTGGTTTGATACCAGCTCTGCATACATAGTTACAAGGCACATATAAAAAGCATCGAAAAAGTTGAAAGCAATCGCAGATGGCTATTTTATATGGGCTCATTCACATGGTCCACTCGTTTTCAGAGATTGGATGCCCAAAACCGCAGCTACCGGGAGAAGGCATAATGTTGATTTTCACCTATAAGGTTAACATGGGGGTGTTTGTGGATACTTGACACTTCTGGCATTTCTGCAGATTAAAGCCCTTAAGCCGGCCATAGACGTCATGATCTATGGCCGACATTTAGCAGACTCTTCACAGCATGGTGACTTCATCACGCTGTGAGCAGTCTGCTACAGAATGGACAGGAATCCTGTGTGTTCCACTAACACACGCGATTCCTGTCAGACTGTAGCCAATTAACTCAGAGGGGGAGGAGACTCCCCCTCTGAGTTAACAGCCTGCAGCACAGTCGGGCAAAAAAAGAACCAGCAGCACAGATCCGTGTGCGATCCGACCTGCCGGCTTTTTTTCTACGAAACTCATGATGGGCTCCCTCATAGTTGTGGCGAGCAACCTTTATGTGCTCGGTGGGAGCGAGCACGCCGGTTAGTTGGCTGCAACTATGGCCGGGAATCGGCCTATCTATGGGGGGCTTTGCAATCTTACCATACAATTTCTGTACAATCCACTTTTCTTCTACAAAAACCATGTAATATGAGGACCTTTCTACACCTTCCAATCACTATGTATTCTATCAGGGAGGACCCAGCACTACATAGCAGTGATATATACCTTCCAATCGCTATGTATTCTATCAGGGAGGACCCGCCACTACATAGCAGTGATATATACCTTCCAATCGCTATGTTTTCTATCAGGGAGGACCCGGCACTACATAGCAGTGATATGATGCTTCCAATCACTATGTATTCTATCAGGGAGGCCACTTTACTACATAGGTGTGGGTAGATCTAATGGAAATTGTATGGAGTGATCTAAAGGTGTATGGGGCACTTTAGGCTACAATAACATGCGCAGTTTTAGGAGAGCTTACAGTCCACAGCCACCCTGAAATCACCTGCCCAGTGTTGCACACAGCCTTAGAACTCTGTTTATTGTCAGGGAGCCAGTGTAAAGCCCCCTTTACACCTTACAATCTTCCCATACAATTTCTGTACAATCAACTTTTGTTTTACCAAATCCATGTAATATGAGGACCTTTCTAAACCTTCCAATTACTATGTATTCTATTAGGGAGGCCACTATACTACATAGTTGTTGGTAGATCTAATGGAAATTGTATGAAGTGGTCTAAAGGTGTATGGGGGTCTTTATCCTTGGTAGATCTAAAGGAAATTGTATGGAGTGATCTAAAGGTGTGTGGAGGGCTTTAGAAAGGAGAAGCTGGAGTAAGGACCTGGTAAGTACCTGAACCACCTAGACAGTGTGAGAATTAAACCCCATACTCCATACTTAGCTCAATACACAAGTAGAGAACACAAAGAACTATTCTGCCACCAGACACATTCACATAGGAGGCCTCTTTGTAATTTGTATACTTATTTACTTACCTGCAAATGATCAATTCCATCAATTAGGGTCAAATCTTTCAAAAGCCACGTCCCCTTTGATTTATATTTTAAAACCCTTTTCTTCTCCATCGCAGTTAACAAAGTCAAGCAGACATCATTTGTAGCAGACACTGTGATACCAAATAGTAAATGTCACCCTTCAAGTGTAAAGAGAAGCCATTTAACAGTTTGTACTGAAGTAGTTCCCTAACTGTAAATATATATTTTATAATTTCTACAGTCTGATTAAATATTGATACTACAGATCGTGCAACGTTTGGTACCCGATTTTAGCTGTATTAGGTGATTTCTACTTTATGTCTAAAGTGGGCAAAGTTTAGAATACCTTTAAGGGCTTTTTTTCTACTATCCATTGTTACGTTTTCCAACTCTTCCTAAACTACTTAAAATATTTTACTAAACAGAAAGTAAGAGTGAAATAGGAGAAAGTTACACTATGCTGTCTATGTTGGACCTTCAGCAGTATGTAGTTAATATCAAAAATAGTCTGAATATTTTGAGTGGTTGGGGGGGCGTGGGCTATAAACCCAAGAACAAATTAGAATTCATTTAAGTTTCATTTTTAAGTATTAATTTTTCTCAATTAGTTTTATTCCACATAATCAATTATATAGTTATATCAAAAACTAACTACGAGTAACTGCAGTAGTGTTACTCCACGCCTTTGCGCAATAACAACGAAAAGGTATTCCGGGGGGCACAGCTATCAGGGAAGCCAAAGAATCAGGGAGAATTGCTGTCAGGGAGAGAGGTACTCAGCATC
>CM070034.1:32203115-32213851 GCA_036250615.1 Ptychadena robeensis | reverse complement strand
TCTGCAGCTCTGACAGAGAAGAGACAGGAGGGGGAGGTGGAGTGGAGGGGGGAGGAGAGGTGGGGGGCAGTGAGGGCTGAAGTGTCCAAAAGGCTTCCAGGATCTAAGATGCCAGCATGAGAACTGCAAGCAAGTGGAGTATAGTGTAGGTTTTTTTTTGTGTAGCAGTTTTCCAGCATCTGAACTGCTGACCGGTGAGTATTGTGTCTGTTTAATGTATGTGTTTTTTTTTAAATATTAGTTTAAACCGCTTTAAACGTCCCATCTGTGATGCCGAAGGGGGCGGGGGGCGGCGCTATAGACCTCCATGTTAATGGAGGGGGCGCCGCTCTCTTCACGCCGCCGGCATCTATTTGACGTCGGCGGCGTGCAGAGAGCTGGGCGGAGAGCCGGCAAGCTGGGCGGAGAGCCGGCAAGCTCGGCGGAGTACACAATTGCCGGTGACATGAGGTTTTCGTGCCCAGACGGTTAATGCAGTTTTCTACGGCTCCTTTAGAATTGTATCTTCTCGGGCTTCAATAAAATATATTTTTTCAATCGTATACCCTGGGATATGCCTTTTTCACTCGACCACTAAAATCCCCAGTCATTCACTTTAGTGGATAATGCTGTTCTAAATACTGCCACTTAGTAGTTGACGAGGCATGGGGGCACTTGTTAGTCCTCCATCTACTAACAGTAGATATGACATGGTGAAACTCATTACTACACCACATATTGTTGACTAGTCACTAACAAAGTGACCTGTTTCTTCTCTGTAAGATGTCTTCTAGTAGTAGGCAAGACATGATGACACTTGACAAATCTCCACATTTATTTCTATAGTAATTGGTAGTACATGGTGGAGCTAGTTAACACTGCAAAAGCCACGCCCTGGGCATCTCTGACAGAATTTCTATTTTATTTCTGCTAATAATTCATCAGAATTTAGTGATTTAAATGTATTTCACGCATTTATAATGCTACCTAATCTACTGTTCCGTTTTATCAATCTTAAATATTGCAGTTGGGTAACGTTCACAGATGTAGTTTCCAAGAATCAATTTTTTGTATATTTTTTTTTAAAGGTTTTTTTGCAATTTTTTTTTTACTTCACCACTCTGGATACCAGGAGTGAATTTATAAACAAGCATTAAAAAAGGAAAGTAATAATAAAAAAAAAGACAACATGAAATGATTGCACGTCAGTCAACTTCTGTTAAACCGCAAGGTCTTCGGAATTCTTGTCCTCTCTCATGAAACCATTTATTGGAAACTAGAAGCAAAAAAATAAAACAGAAAAAATACTGATAAGTAGAATGAAGAGAAACACCAAATGCAAACTTCATTTATGGCAATTATAAATAATAATTCACTTTTTATACAATGTATTTCCTTTATCCAAAAGTCTTTATATGGTAAATTAATCACAATATTATTTAAGCATATTATTTACTATTTCCTTGAAATGGTAAAGTGGAAAACTTTGTCAGTTCTCAGGAATCAAGAGTGTGAGGGTAGGGCTAATATAAAACTATGATACGTGTTACCGTGGCATCTAAAAATAATATTTTTTGTCAGCTTACACTCATCTGGTAGTAATTTTACCACATGCTGGTTGGCAGGTCCATTACAAATCTTAAGGCAAGTCAAATATATCTAGCCATATATCTTGATTTCAGCCTTGCGACATCAAAAAGAGTCATCTTAAAGTGTAATTTATGACAGGAACAGATTGCCTTTTTTTTTTGGATGGAAATTTAAAAAGAGAAGTCCATGAGCAGCAAGTGTGGAGTATGCACGTTCAGTCAAAGAAAATTGTGCTCTAGAACAGGGGTCCTCAAACTTTTTAAACAAGGGGCCAGTTCATGGTAGCCGAGATTGTTCGGGGGCCGGACTATATTTACTGACTTGTGTCCACTGCGCTTGTCGAAATCATGGTAAAAATTTTTGCATCTGCAGTGCATTCAATGTCAATGTAAGTCCATCTAGTGGCCGTTTTATAGAATTACAGCCCCATAGTCAGAATGAAGTATCCCTGAAGTGTGGGCGGAATTGCTTCTGTCTGCCCTTGATAAATATGATTTCCCCGGGAATGAGGACGTGAGGAAGGTAACTGCGTTTTTTTTTCTGTAGTAATTTTCACAGATGTACACTGCTGACAGGTGAGTATTATGTTAATGTTATATATTTTTATATTATATATATTATTTTTTTTTATATTTTGAGTATAGAACCACTTTAAGCCAACTGTAAAGAGTATTACTCCATTACATCTGTGAAAACTACTATTTCAGTACAAATGTGTTAGCCCATCTGAACCAATATCTGAACAGAATAACCATGTATTTTGCTCTATAACATGAACTTTTCCCCTCCAAAATCAGAGGAAATATATCCGTGTCTTATAGAGTATATGTAAAAAGTAAAAGAAAAAAACTTCCTTGTGTGTGCACACATCATCAATTAACACCTGATCCAAAAGAAAAAGGGCACTGGGTGTTTGTCTGAAGTCTCCTTGGAGATGAGACATACAATTACCCTGAATTCCTTGGGTGGGCTCTTAGCAGGAGAAGGGCTTAAGCCTGTTCTCTGTAGTGTGCAGAGCTGGAGCACATGGTATATTGATATCAATTAGGAATAGAGCCACTTCTCAGAGCCCAGAGACTAACTAATAGATACTTTCTTTACACTTAAAGATCGCCCTGGAACAGCACGTAATTTATTCACCGCACTTCCATTTGTGGAATGCACATTAACTGCTGTGGCAGGGAGAGACTCCTCCTCCTGAGTGAATATAATAATAGCATGTTGCAGGATAAGCTACCTGTAAAAACTAAGTTTTAAATTCTTATAAATTAGTCTCTGGGCACAGAGAAGTGTCTCTACTCCAAGTGAAACCAATATACAGCATTTCTTAACCCTTGCAAACCCTGCAGTCTCTTCGAAGATGGGGCATATCAGCAAACCCAGAAAGTCCTTTGCCCAGCATTGCACACTCTGCTATAACATGCTGTATATTCACTCAATATGTGAATCAGTCTTTCTGTTCTTTTTGTTTAATTTCCACCCCAAAATCAGGGTTGGGTCTTATGGACTGATGCATCTTGCACAAAATACAGATACGGCACCATAGTCCTCCAAGTGCAGTGTACTCGGCGACAAAAAAAAGTGGCAAAGCGGCCGTAGCGCCCAGGTGGTTAATGAATGTATAAAATGTGACATATTGTAGAGATTGAATATACATGGCATATTGTAGAAGATGGAAAAAAGACATACCCCATTTGCTTCCTACTAATACTGGACAAGCTGCATGTCGTGTTCTGTAATCCCCTTCTCCACTTCTGAAGAGGTTGTACCAGAAAACAGCAGTCCCCTGAAACACCGGCAAGAATAATGTAATTACAAAAAAGCTTTAACAATTTTTACTTTTTCAAAGATAATGAGGAATGTAATGTATTTGATAAAACTATCCGGCTGAAATCTACAGAGGTACCAAACATTTTTTGAAAGTAGGCCACCCTCAGAGTGTAGTAGTAACTGGTCTGGTGTTTAGGGTGAGAGGGCTGAAGCCTTGGTCATCAAAACAACAAATGCTGTAAAAATGAAACTTCTGGTATATAATGATAAAAAATGATGAGACTCTTAAACCTATTTTATCATCTTTACGCTTCTATTTGTATCAGGCTCCTATATACCTGGGACCCAGCCATGTTTTGAGGTGCTGAATGATAATTAAACCTTACACGTATGACACTTCCCATAATTTACCAATGCCATCTTTATTAGGCTTATACAGGCCAGTACACAAATGTAATAAGGATCAGGCTATTTATGGGCAACTCTAGTGGAGGACAATCACAATATCATACATCCTAAATGTTTATTTTGATTATTCCGATGATCACATAGCTTCTGTGAGTGAAAGTAAAACATATTCTTGCCTGCCTTCCTATCTATTGTCTGTAAATTACTAACTCTTCTTCCCCTGTGTAATGGAGATTTGAGACATGGTAGAGGTGTCTGTTAAAATTGGGTAAGTGCCCTGGTTTGACAGCCATGACTACGTACAACTCGCACTCTCAATTTTCTGTGTACATGAAAATAAATATATTAGTTAAATATTATAAATTACTGGTTGAGAATTATTACAGACAGCCACCTAGTATTTTTATATTAATTGCATTAGTGGTACTTCAATTTGAAGACCTTTATATGAGTTTACCTTCCTCGGCCAGAGAGCTGCTCCAAAGTCTGGAAATACCGTGGCTCCTCCTGCTTCCACATCACTCATCTGCAGAAAGGTAGGTCACAGTTATACAAAAAGGACAACAATGCTAAGAACTGGACATCCAGAAGACCTCTTTTACAGGGGTATATATATATATATATATATATATATACACATATATATATATATATATATATATATATGTTACAGTGAACCTAGAAAAGCTACCATGAACTGTTGGATAGGTGCATGACCAAATCACAGTAACAAGAATATCAGTTACTTTAATACAAAACAATAACATACTTAAGAAATAAAAACCTGAATAAAATAGACAGGTATTCATAATTCACCTCCATGTGGCATTTTTCCAGGAACAGCGACCCGTAAAGAATACTCACCTTTCTTGCCTGCTCGCTCTTGCGCCACCATGCTTTGAGTGTCTGATTCTCCAGGCAGCAACATGGAGGAGCGAGACTCTTATGGTCTTACTCATTCCACCAATCCGTATCTGAATCCGGTGTTGCTCTACCCCTCTGTGTCACCTAAACATGGGAAAGTAGACATCAGAAGTGACATCTACTCTCCCCGATGTGACATCTACTCTACTAAGTGACTGGGGAGGTGGATTTTGAACGTTCTACCCGCTCTGTATTTTTTCTTTTTTACTTTTGGCCTCTGATCTGCCCTCCGGTGCTGATAATGGAAGGCAGAATCAGAGGTTGTAGGTCCGCTTTAACTTCATAAATCTCTCCACTGGCTCAATGGTGAAAAGGAAACAAAACCTGCAGGTTGCTTGGGGTTTCGCTTTCATAGTCCTAAGTATCACACGCTCATCTGTACCTGGAAGTAACAAGTACCCTCTTTGGCTTCTGATGCTTCACACACAAGCAAAGTTATTGACCTCAATTAGTTAATGACCTGTTACTGTGGAAGTGCTGAATGCATATGTTGGCCTTAGTTTGTGTTTTTATCATAGGTGTCAGCAGTTCTAAATTCCAGCCTGACCAGACCTCATACATTTTAATGTGAAAGGAGAACTGTCCTGTCTAGAAGGACCATCAAATGATTCTTCACTTTTCAATGCAGACAGATCTTATTTTGAGGGCTGAACTTGGGCGATAAATATAAAGGCATACAAGAAATGCCATGGCTGACCCTACTATTATGATGTGTGTATGTCTGTTTTGTTAATATGAACAAAAGCATACAAGGATGCAATGGACCTTTTAGGTGGAAACAACTTTAAGACTCTGACTGTTTAGCTTCTGATGGAACAAATACAGATCAATAAAGAGGATAATGTTTAAAAGGGTTTCTATACTCTACAACACTGAAGAGCAAAAATCAAAGTGCGGCATGAAATCTACTCTTGTGGTTAACCAATATGTTGTTACTTATATACATCCTGACAACAGGTATAACATTTTTGTTTAAATGTGTTCTTGTCAAAAGGCTAGGTAGATTCAGAAGCTTCAACTTTAAATCTGTTCACTGTAAAATTGACAGAAAATTCTTTGTAATTCACACATCAATTATCACAGGCTCCACAGAAGCTGGAAAGAAAGTTTACGTCAAAGTTCTAACAGCTTTCTGCAGATCTTATCAACATTTCCTTGTTGGGTAGTTTTTTCCAACTTAGGGTTTTCCAATAGTGTAAAGTGCAAACAAACAGGTTATCTGCCTTCTGTAGGGTAAGAACATTGAGCTGGATCACTACTCCAATCTCTAGTTTTTCCAATAGATTATTTAAGGGGTGCCTCCTGACTATGATGATGTTCTAAAACAGAAGTATCCCCCCCCCAGAAAAGGAAAAAACTATAATATCAGTCAACAGGTCTTAATCTAGATCCAATTTCAAATAAGCAGGTGCTATTCCTAAAATACAAAACAGTGAGCAGTTCCACTATTATCTATCAATGCGTGGTGGCATCCCAAAAATAGACATCAAAAACCGCATCCATTCATGTCTTCTGCCGTGATCAGGAAAAAAAATAGCGCCCGTCCATGATCAGAATGTGGGGTGCTGCGATTTGATTGCAGGCACAATGGGTGGTAACATAGCCTAAATTAGACTAGTGCTGCTTTTTATTTACTCATACAGTTATGGCCAAATGACAGACCATCTCCTAATGATGACTCTGTGGAATGCCACCAGTGCGGAACTTGGTCAGGACTGGCAGCAGCCATACGTGAGTGCATCGGCAAGCAGATTGAGGTAAAGACTTTTAGACGATGGCCTGGTGTCAAGAAGGGCAGCCAAGTGTCAGGCAGATATTATGCAGACATTACATTAGACTCCTAGGGAGCCAAAAATATTACAGAAGGTACGTCTTATAAAAAGGAAGCCTCTTCTTAAGATGTGACTATTCCATCTAGTGGTTGAGCCAGTTGCCAACACTGATGTCAGATACCACTGGAAGGTGGTCGAGTTTTTAAATGAAACCTCCATTAAAACGTTTGGTAGGGTTGTGTTGGCATTTCTGCACACCTTAAAAAATACCCAGACCTATTTTTGTGTTTAGGGTGGCTTGTGTCCACTTCTGATTCCCCACGCTGGATGTAGGGTATCAAGGTGTGGGCCGGCACATTTGCCGTGCAGATTTCTGCAGCAGAGACGCAGAAAATCAGCACCTGAACAGCTTTGGGCGCTGTTTTCCTATGTCTTGGAGACATCTTCATTGATCTTCAATGGAGGTGTCTCCGGTGGCACTCCGCGGTGCTGCTTTGAAGACGCGGCAGCCCCCAACTTCCAAACAGCACAGCGGGCGTGCAGCTAACAATACGCAGGGTGGACATTGCCCCAATCAGCAGAATGGGAAGTGTCCTCTCTGTGTCCTTTTCCACGTTGCAGATGCATATCGCTGTGGGAAAAAGACGCAGTGGACACAAGCCCTTAGTTCTAAATGTAGTAAGCAGAAAGTCTATCCTTTCTTTAATGCATAATATTAAGCATTCTCTGGGTTGGTATGTATACATGTAATATTTCTACCCTATATTGTCAACTGTGAATTTAAATATGCTTGCACAACCAGAGATGGTTTGTACATGTACAGACACACTAGGTTTAATATTTTACTATCTTGAGAGACGGCATCCTATTTCACCACCCATCCGTGATAACAATATTATACAAAATATTATAAACTTCCTTCATATTCTCCATATACACCATCTTTGCAAGATTTAGATTTATGGTAACCATGATGTTCATCATCTTTTGCATTCCAGTTTTTGCATCCGCAACACTTCCATTGCAGTGGAGATGCCATACTTACGTAGTTCAAAAATGTTGCCACACGATTGCCAGTCCCTAAACGCTTGAATACATCAGGTTCCTCTTTCTACAAAATCAAATGTGAAAATAAACTGCAGACCTGAAAGGATCATGAAGCATTTACCAAGGTACTTACATAATTAAGATATGTTGCAAGCCTATTTCCTTCCGATTTGAGATTGGGGTCAAAGGGACGCTGCAACAGATAATAACTTTAACTGCAACCCGAATTAAGAAATATTAAAAAATGAAAATGATAAAAAAATAATAATTTAATAAATTATTGACTCAAAATGCAATTGTACTTTGCATAAATGTCCAGCCATGGGCATAGGGGGAAACACCAGACAAAAAAAAACCATAACAATGGAGGTTCATTAACACAAATTTGTGAGATTACACCTATCTAAAATGCAGAATACAACAAATACAAGGAACGCTTAAGCAAGCAAAGCCTTTAGCCATGTGTGTCACTTTAAGCTCTGCTGTGCGGCAATGGACTAGAAGAACAGAGAGCCACTCACATCAGCCTACTAAGGGGAAGCTATAATCATTTATATTGCCAATGATCATCTCTGGAACTTTGAGATATTCTATCTGTGGTCAAAATGTAAAAATTAACTAGCATAAAAACTTGTTTTCCTTAAATATATTCCACAACCACTAAGGATACAAATTAACCTTGCATGTTGCAAGTCTGTGTAGATACCAATACTACAGGGGGTATTGGGCCAGATACATGACCAGCCACGCTACACTAGATGAAACAGTTCAGTGACTGGTCTTAATAACAGAAAACGTCTGGACACAATGTAAAGTGCAGGATTTGCTGAATTTCGAAACAGGAAGAAATACAATAAGAACAAAGATACAAACACAAACTTAAGCTAGGCACACACGGGTAGATCTGTAAAAAGATTTTAATACAATCAATCAACATGTGCGGTCAAGGTGATTGATTGTGCTCTAATCGGTTTACAAAGCTACCCGTGTGTGCTTTTCTTTGAGTGGGTTCAATAGAGCCCGCTCAAAGAAACTCAAATGAACGGTGTTCCAACATGTTGGAAAACCCTGTTCAATCTCCATTACTTTGCATGGAGACAAGATTCTTCATGCAAAGTATTGGATGTCACCGGCTTCTGCCTCCTGCACAGCCGCCCGCTGTCAGTGTGAAGGGGGCGGAGCCAGCACTCGGAAGCTGCTGCTGTGTGAGTGAGAGGCAGGATGGATGTCCTGATTCACATGCTGCAAGCTAGGGGTCCCCATGGAATGGGAATCAATGTGCCCATGTGGTGCACATTGATTTCCATTCAATTGATCCCCGATCAATCACAGCGTGGTGACGTCACCACGCTGTGATTAATCGGGGTCGATTGCACTAGAATTGTCTTGTGTGTGCTCTTGTGTGTGCCTAGCTTTACACATTCCCCTAGTGCAGTGGTTCTCAACCTGTGGGTCAGGACCCCCTTGGGGGTCGAACAACCATCTCATAAGGGTCGCTGAGTTCTCTGGAAGCATCACAACTGCTACTAACAAGCAGCAGTGCTGCTGCACACAAGCATAACCTAGAAGAGATGGAGCATTACGCTCCCTCCTTATTCTGGTAAGTTCTAAATACCGAACGTCACACTCCACAATGTTACTTCCGGGGTTGCAGATCTAAAAAGGTTGAGAATCAATGCCCTAGTGTTTAGGCAACATATAATGATTATCTCAGTTTCTGAGCATTTTTGTATAGCTTAAGCATGAAAAAATCCTTCTGTGGGTACTAAGGGAAGAAAGATCGCAAAGTACATTGTGATGAGGTTGGTCTAGATCACGGGTCTCAAACTCAATTCCCCAAAAGTCAAATCTTAACACATTTTGACTGTTTCTATAGCCGTTGTCAGTAGGTGTGGTTAACAAAGAAAATGTCTGTCAATACCAAAATCTATCCTGTATGTGGCCCTGGAGGACTGGAGTTTGTCACACCCTGGTCTGGCTGGAGTTTTGGGGAATGAACATCGGGTAAGTTTTTCTCATTTTAGAAGCACTAGACGATAAATACACTGACACAAAGCTGAAAAGAAAAGCTGCTCATTGGCTTGCAGACAACAATAAACAGCGGCACAAAAAGGCAAGCTTGCTTAAGCAGGTGTGGTAATTTTTTTGCATTATTGTGTAAATGACCTCCATGAAAATAAAAATGAATGCATGAATACAAGAAATATATATTCAACATTTAAAAATAAGCAAGTTGTAGTTCTCCTAATATCATAAAGATGTCAGAGAGTACAAAATAATAAGCAATTGCTGAAAGCTAGACAATATTATGCATTGAGCAAAAGTGCACCTTGCTTCACCCACCACCATCATAAGAGCAGATAATTGAAATTTGGACAGAAAGACATAATGGCAGCGCAAGAAGGGTAATCTCAAAAATTATTGTACTGCATGAATGGCTTTGGGTTTGTTCCTGATACAGAGTCCCTTTGATGTTGCAGACGGGTACGTATTTAATCATAACTATTACCAAGTTATGAATACCATACAATTCTTCATTTTACACAGCTTGCAATATATTTTAAACTCAAACGATACAAATATGAAAAATCATTAACAGACGTGTGTTTTTTATATTCATACAAATGTAATGCTGTTATTATTTAAAAGGGACTTAGTCAACATATCATTTAACCTGGTCTACATGTAACTATAATTCAAATTCAAATTTAAATATGCTTGCACAACCAGAGATGGTTTGTACATGTACGCATACACAAGGTTTAATATTTTACTATCTTGATAGACGGCAGCTTGCATCCTATTTCACCACCCATATGCGAAAACAATATTGTACCACATATTATAAACTTCCTTCATATTCTCCATATACACTATTTACCATCTTTGCAAGATTTAGATTTATGGCAACCATGATGTTCATCATCTTTCGCATTCCAGTTTTTGCATCCGCAACACTTCCAATCTACTGGAGATGCCATACATAACTACTACATTTAGTATGTTGTGTTTTAAAATAATTGTTTTAAAATAATTGTAAATAAATCATTCAATATAGTTCTAAGTGCAATGGACAGTTTCTGGGACTTTACCGGCAATTTAAATTTATGTCAGGCCAGGAATGCGCTAAGCTTATACCATATTTATGTTATTTCTTGGTTCTGTTTTGTGTAAACTGTGATAGCACAGCAGGAGGAGAGCGGAGCCGGCAAAGTGTCCGCAGAGCTGGCGGAGAGGAGGAAGGAG
>CM070034.1:32179237-32192788 GCA_036250615.1 Ptychadena robeensis | reverse complement strand
CCTGGGTTAACCTCTCCACCGGCTGATCGTCTCAACGCTGTGTAAACAGTCAGTGCGGCAGACAGGTAATTTATATGAGCTCCGTTGACCTCCCCGTGTGTTTAGCGTGGGGTCAATGGGGCCCGTAACACCGTGGAAACATAGCCTTAAAGGTTTTTTGTTTTTTTTTCACACACAGATTGTACCTATTATATGGGGTTAGGCCTCAAATAGACAAAAGGTGAGTATAGGTCCACTATTAACAAATTAGGATGTCCTTTCACTAAATTATATCAATCTATTAAAAGCTTCCCACCAGGACATTATATTTACTCTGCTTAAATAGTAAGTTCATAAGCAGCAGTATTTGCTAGGGGGGCAAACTGTAGTAACATTATAGAAATAGATTGGCCAAGTAACACAAAATCAGAAATTGTCTAAAATGGATAAAGCTCTACAGTATCTCAGTGGTAGGAGCAATTAGTAATCAGCCCTGGGCACTGGTTTATTTTTATTTCAGACTCTGGGAGGATTGTTGCGGCCTCACAATAATCTGACAGAGAAATCTAAAAGTGTACGGGGACCCATAGGTTTTTATACAGACGTGATGATGTGACTGCTTTCTATGTACATGTACTGAACAGAGAGAAGGGGCAATGAGGGACTTTCAGGATTATCTCATTACAGGATTTTTTATCTTTTTTTTCACAGATCATCCTAATAATAGGGGTATTTTCAGCAACGGACACTGAGCAACACTCACCTCCTGAGTTGTAGAAGGAATCTGAGCCAGCTAAAACAGCTCTCTATATTGCTATGTTTGTACTTTGTAATTGTCTTTTATGTTGTCAGTTGAAAAAAAACTTTTCTGAGTAAAGTTCCATTTTAAGAATTTTGGATAAACTTTATCAGATAATATTAAAATGGAATAATAAAAATACAAGATTATGAGGCTACATTACCTTTAGTTGTATCCTCAAGCACCAAGTTCTCCAGTGAAAGCCATCCTGTATTGAGTCTCTTCACTAGTTTGTAGGCATTCACAGGATGAGCAAGATATCCCTCGGGGTCAACAGAAGATTTACTTGTCAGCTCTTCTACCTGAGAGGCCCAGCTGTACAAAAACAAAAAAACAAAACCATAAGCATGTTTCTCCCTAAATGTAAAATATAGTAATGACCTCACTCAAAGGGGTGACGACTAGAACTGGACTATGGGGAAAATAAATATGGACATACAGTATGATACAATATAATACAGCCTGGCTTTAGAGTTTTGGGTTTTTTTTTATTTGTTTTTGTTTTTTAAGAGTCTCCCTGTAACAAAGCTGTATTATATCTTCCTTCCTACTTTACAACTGTGTAACAAAAAATTAGGGTAAGAGGGGAAAAGAAAATGGGAAAAGGAAGAGCAGTTTTAACTGCTTCAGTGACATTTTCTGGCCGGCAATACAAACACATCCATTGTTCGCTGCGCTTGCAGGGCTAGTATGAAAGGTGCTGTGAACCTTGTGCTAACACTACCCACCCTGTGTTGCAGTACTGCAACCCAAATGTGGCTAGTGCGAAAAAACCATAGAAATGGAGCTAGGCAGTGTTTGTCATGGATGTGAATTTTACACTCCCAACAGAAGTTGTCCAATGGTGGCTACATTTATCTTCTACTGAGTGGAGAAGATGTAGTCCCGTGAGGGCGCACCTATGGCATGCAAGAAGACACAGACTGTATCAGTGAGTGTATAGCATCTGCATATAGGACTGGTGAAATGTAAACATACAGCAGTGCCATACTGTTAATTTACCATTCAAGGTACTAGCCTACTTTGTTGTTTAGTTGACTGTTAATGTTACAGAGAACTTAATCAAAAGTATTTAATATAAAGTTTATTGATGGACACGTGTGTTCCTTAACTGTGTCTCTTTTGCAGTCCAGATTTTTTGGTTTTTTTAACAGGCAGAATGACCAACCTTAACTGTGTCTCTGACCTGTGATGTTGACTCAACAACAACAGCATCATAAAGTACAGCCATGGTCTTCAAACTGGCCCTTAATGAAGATAGCAATGACGCTGCCATGGCTGGGAGGACATCGCAAGTTCTTCTCAAGTCCCCTGGGGTTTACAAGCTTAGGGACATTTCACACTGCCATGCAGCTGTGGTAGGTAGCTGCGGCCGTTACTGGCAAAAAATCTGCCTCTCACATTGTTTAACCTCCTGAGCGTTTCGCCGAGGTCCAGATTTCTGTACCAAAAGCGTTTATCATTGAAAAAGACGTGTTTTAGGCCTGTAACTGACCAAAATCTGTCCAAAAACAGGTCTAGTAGACATCCTGAATATATAAAGTTTCAAACGCTTAAGTATTTTTTTAAAATCACATTCAATGATCAAATTTAATAGAAAACACAAAAATCTGCTCAAACTCGAATTAATTTTTTTGAATAAACCAAGACTGACAGGCGGTCTGATAAACCGCGCCAGGAACAATGTCGCACGCTGGCACATTTGCCAGCGGATTACCTACAGTTTGCTTGTCTGTTTTTGGCGCTCGCTCCTGCTGCATTGGGAGGAGTGCACCCTGTTGAGCCAAAATGCAGAAAAACTGTGTCTGTACTGCATTCATACATGCAGCACGGGCGCTGTTTTTCCGCGTCTTGGTGTCTCTGGCGGCAATGTGCAGCGATGCAATGAAGACCGCACATTGGCAGCATCCCGCAGCTTCATATTATCACAGCGGACGCTGTCTAATCTGCGCTATCATTTGAATGGGAAGTGTACTCTCTGCGTCATTTTCCCCGCTGCAGACATACGTCCACCGCAGGGAAAAAAACGCTGTGGACGCGCGCCCGCTTATCCTCCGTGTTCTACAGGTTCATGGAAACCGACATGAGGTTCCCTTCCTGGCGATAATGACTCTGCGCAGCACCTGTCCTAAGGAGACTTCTTCCTTATCCACTTCCCTGGGTTTGCCTGTCAGGCCCCTGAGTGTCCTCTAAACCATCTGCCTTGCTGATGGCTCTCTAATCTGGACCCTTCATTCTTGGAGACCATGGCCCATTCCCACCTATCTCCAAACGGACATTCTGAACATCTTTGTTTTTGCCCTGACAACTCTCCGCTTTTCCCATCTCTTAGGATTACCTACCGTGGGCTAAGGACACCCGCACCCCCAAGCAACTGGAGTTTCTGGGAGGTGAGTTTCCTTTCTTCTCGGCACTGTAAGGGGTCCGTGTTTCGCCCCTCATCCTCTCGGACATCCCCTTGCTGACGAATGAAAGACGTCCCCCTTTTTTCGATAGATATTTCCTGGAATTGTTCGATCTAAGCAGTGGAACATCTTCCCCCGCCTCCGTCCTTTACGACTGCTCATAGATCTCCTCCCCCGGGATCCCAAATCCTTTCGGTCGACTTATCCCCGTTCGGGACCGACGAACAAACCACACTTAAGAGTACCTTGAAACAAATTTCAAAAATGATTTAACGTCCCATCCCCCAAAAAAAATCCCACCGGGCATGGGCGTGACTTCTTCTTTCTCTTTCGTCGAGAATACAGATAAAGACCATCAGGGCCATCGTGGCCTACAGATGCTGCATCAAATACAATAAAGACCGTTTATCTCTTCTTCCGCTAATTGCCCGATTGAGCAGAGGCTTAACACAACCTCAGTTTTTAACAAAACTGGATTTGATAGGAGCTTCCAATCTTATCCGCATCACAAACCCGGGGGGAATTTTAAATGGAAAACTGCTTTTTTTTTTTTTTCGTACCAATCTTGGGGGCAATTTTTGAGTACCTATGATGCCTTTGGACTTTTGTAATGCCCCCGCGGTGTTTTCAAGTCAGGCGTTTATCAATACGTCTTCCGCGACATCTTAGAACAGTTTCGTAATCGTCTATTAGACTACATCTGATTTATTCCCCATACATTCATTCTCATCGACCCATGGAGGACAGTCTTGGAAAGACTCCGCAAACACTCTTTGTTTCGCCAAACCTTCTAAGTGCCGAGTGGGAAAAGACATCACGAGATCTTAGGTGTGATTCTCAGTCTGATGAGGTCTCCATGGACCACAGAAAGTTACACGTAAGAAACAGTGAAGCGTGGCCTATCCCAATCATCCCTGTAAATCCGTCCCCAAAGATGTCTTGGGTGTTGCGAGATTTTTACAGTCGCTTAATTCAAGGATTTTCCAAATTGTTCTCCCCTCTCACCGCACTTACCAGTACAAAGATAAAATCAATGGTGCCCCCTAAAGCTCACTCGCTTTTGAAAAACAGGTTGAAAACCTTTGTGCACCTCTGCTCCATCCTAAAACAATACCCAGACCCCGCCTTACCTTTTGTGTTCGCAGTTGATGAGTGCCTCCGCAGATGGGCGATAGGATCCATAACTATCCCCCAAAGGGTCATGCCCAAAGAATCTTCCTGACCCCCCCGTATCCTTCTTCATCAGGAACTATCCCTACCGAAAGACACTTGAGTGGGGGATAGGGAGTTGTTGGCTATGAATCTTCCATGGCAGGCCTGGAGACCTACTTGGAAGGGCAGGAACACCCTTTTTTAGTATTTACGACCACAAGAATCTCGAGTACACATCAAAAACCCCGCAGATTAAATTCCCCAGTCAAGCAAATGGACCGCTCTTCTTTCGAGGTTCAAATTTACAGTTACTTACAGGCCGGGGTCAAAATGGGACGCCGGGACGCTCTATCCCTTATACACCCTGGCACCCCCGAGAAAGACCTGCGAATACACCCTCCTCCTGCTAACCAGTTTCCTGTGCTCCCTGACCTATCCCCATCCCGGTTTGGCAAGTCCCTTGCTCTCTCCTCTTCCGGCAGAACCACTCGTCCAAGATGCCCTCTATGGTGGGAAGGGGGATAAAACTTTCGTTCCCCCAGGAGCATCCGCCTTACCATCCTGGTGTCAGTCCAGGACTCCCCATTGGCGGGCCATTTTTGGGTTTGACGCACGAAAGAGTTGCTGCAAGCAGCGACCTTCTGGTGGCCGGAACTGTAGCACGGATGTAAGGAGTACATTTCAACATGTCGACTGTAGTAGGCCTACGGTCTTCGAGATCCCCCTATGGCCTCTGCAGCCGCTCCCGCATTCCCACTGCCTACTGGCAGCCCGTGGCCATTGGATTTTATAACAGATCTTCCCCCCTCAAAATGGGCATACTGTGATCATGGTAGTAGTGACCGCTCTCAAATGAGGCCCATTTTAATCCCCGTTCCAGGTCCTTCCCGCAGCATTAGAGACTGCCTCAGCATTTTTACGGGAGGTGGTAGATTACATGGAGAGTTCCCGCCTCCTTATCCGATCGTGTGTCCCAATTCACACTCACTTCTAGGTTTTGGAGGGATTTTGTCGGGTCCGGGATGGAGCTGTTTTTCCTCTTCAAGGTATAATCCCAGACCACGCAGGTAGAACGTACAAACCAGACGCTCGCTGCATTCTCGTGTTATCTGTGAGTCTCAAACAACTGGTGTCGCTGCTTCCGTTGGCTGAATTCGCCTTAACAATGCGTAACTGTCAAGTACCCCCGGGCCCGGGCCGTCCCGGCTCGGGCACACCCCGACGCACCCTGCTGTGGCTCCCCCCCCGGTCCTTAACCTGTTGCTGGGCCTTCTCCTGTGTTCTCACAGGGTGTTGCTGGGGTTTCTCCCCCCAGCTCCATGTTTTATCCGCCGGTCCGGCCCGCCGTGCGACTTGCACGCCCCCGTGCGCGTCCCCGCGCAATGCGCGTATGCGCTGTCGGCATAGCCTTCACCGCAATTTTACGGGCTGGTCTTGGGTGTGTGCCGTCCTCCTGACCTGGGCCTGCTCCTGGACCACTTCCTATATACACCTGCCAGCCCATGCACTCAGTTGCTTTGGAATACCATTTTTCCTAGGTAGATGTGTTGGAGAGTTGTATATGGCTTGAGTAACCCGGCTTGTGACCCTGCTTCGTACGCCGACCATTCTCTGAACTTCTGGCTCCCTGACCCTTGCGGTGTTCCTGACTCTTCTATTGCTGCAATCCTGCCTCGAACCCTTCCGCCTGGTTACCCGACTATCCATTGCCTGCCGCCGCCTCGACCCTCCCCCCGCCTGGTTACCGACTACGTTACCGTACAGCTTGAACGTTGTCCGCTTAACGTCCCCCCCTGAAGGGGGTCCACCTCTGGGACTCGTGTCTGCGTCTCCTGGGGGGGCACTGGGAACAGGACCTGGCCACCTGGGTGCGGGAAAAATCCACAGGGTCCCCTCAAGGTGATCCCTGCCCCTTACCTTCCCATGTGGGGGGCTCTGGAGAATACCCTCAGGTGGCCTAGATTCCCTCCCTGTCCCTGGTGCCACCTGTGCTAATCCAGGAGTATTGTGCACACAATTCCAA
Source organism: Ptychadena robeensis (assembly GCA_036250615.1). Taxonomy (NCBI): domain Eukaryota; kingdom Metazoa; phylum Chordata; class Amphibia; order Anura; family Ptychadenidae; genus Ptychadena; species Ptychadena robeensis. The sequence continues at coordinate 32,186,430 of CM070034.1, read as the reverse complement.
CAGCCATGAACAACCTCGGGGGAAGACCTTCCTCACAGACCGTCTGCCAGCAGTTCGTGACCGTACCATCTCGGTCCAAGAGATCAGACTCGCACAGCGTTTGTTCACACGCCCCCTGTAGCCGCTTAGCCGGCGCCAACCACCAGAACCAAGGCTTTCCGTTACCCTCCAGATTTCTCGGGGGAACGTGCCGCATTATGATCCCTTCCGGAATCCTGCATGCTGCACTTTCTCTTTGCTTCCCCCGTACCTACCCACGAGGATCGCATCAAGTGGGTATGGTGATGTTCTGCTTCTCCAGGCGAACCCTCACTCGCGGGGCCTTCAGTGGCCTGACAGCAGGACCCGGCCCTAGCTACAGTCCCAGGGTTTGTTTTGGGGACTCTCCCATCTCTATAAAGATCCTCGGAGAGCTGAAAACGCGCAGCGCCGCCATCAGGGCTCTCCGCCAGTCTCGCCGGCCGGTATAAGATACATCGGCGGAGTTCTAACAAATATTCGTCGGAATTGGACTGGACATGATTCCGCCCTGCGTAGCCAGTTTCCGTCGGGGCTATCCGAGGCTCTAAAGGAATGAGTTGGCCAGAATCGTCGTTCCGGGACTCTTCAGGGGCCTTATATCGCTGTCCTCCATCAACCTTGACCCCCGCCGACTCCGGGAGCGTCGTGCAGAAGATCTATCTCACCCTCCTCGTCCTCGTACCGTCCCAACGTTTTCCCTCCCTCCATGGCTCCTGCTCGCGACCATCCTCGCCGCGACCATTCACACCCGATCCCATGCAATCTGGGGCAACCAGACCATCGTTGTCCGCCGAGGAGAGAAAGAAAGACGGTTTTCCTTCTTCGCACCTCTGCCTGTCTTGCGGGACTGCTGGTCCCTATCCGAGTCCTGTCCTTTTCGTCCTTCGGGTAGCCTGGCTCATTCAGCCGGGCGGGTCCTCGTCCCCCCCCCGAGGATCCCCGTTCCGTTCACCTCGTCTGTTTGTCCTCTTTCTTACAGGGCCCCGTGGGAAGCGTTGAGGTTGCAGGCCATTGTATACTCTGGGGCTGCGATTGTTATGGACAAACCGGTGTTGCGCAGCCCTACAAACCTACCCCTCATACAGAAACCACACCATACCCCCTCCGGTTGGCTGACGGTTCTTTTTCTCCCCTCTTTTCCGGTTTCCTGGAGACCCCCTTCCTGCAAGCTGCCGCTCCCTCTGGCCTACCGAAAACCTCCGGTGTTCGGTGATCCCGACAAGTCCCCTGTTCCCAGTTGTCCTCGTTCTCTCCGTGGCTGACGCCCACAACCCCCTCCCATCAACTGTATTGCAGGTACCGATGGACTTCCCGTCCACCACTGTAAGACTCCTGCTGCCTGCTCCACGACCCTTCCAGTCCTTGTGGCTTAGTACGAACCACGGACAGCACTCATTGTGCCCCACACACACACAATACTTGGACGTTTCAAGCAACGGGGAGCGCGAGAACTGCCAGCCACACCGCCCGTATGACTGCCCAATCGATCTCTCCCCTGAGCCAAGATCCCGTTCGTGCACGTGTACCCCTTGGCGGATCCTGACCCAAGCCCTAAAGGAGTACATCTACTCCTCCTCTCCATAAGAAGGGTTCTATCATTCCGCCCCTCCACCTCGGCCTGCTGTAGCGGGGATGTTCTTTGGGTGCAGAATAAGGACAAGACCCTCCGCCTATCATCGATTATCGCCAGCTAACGCGATCACCGTCAGAATAGGTACCGACCCCCCCCCGCAACCACCCCCTGTCCACTTTTCTCTGACCTCAACCCACGCGCCTCCATTCAGCCAATGGTTCTCTCAAGTTGGACCTCATAGGGCCGTACAACCTGTACGATCAGACCGGGGGATGAGTGGAAGAACGGCATTCCTAACGAATTGGGGTCACTACGAGTACTTTGTGAGCCATTTCGGGCTCTGGGCAAACGCCCCCGCCACTTTCCCAGGTTTTATAATTATGTCTTCAGGGATTTCCTCGTCGCTTCGTCATTGTTTACCTGGACGACATTTTGATAGTTTCGGACTCGCTAGAACACGAGCACCGCATACCCATGCAGATGCCCTCGAGAAGATTGCCGGTGCATGCCCTATACGCCAAAGAGCCGAGAAGTGTGTAGTTGAAATCATAGGGTCCAGTTCCTGGGTTGGTCCATTTCCACCGATGAATCACCATGGACCCCCTCACAAAGGTCTCCCGCATTCACCGAATGGCCGAACCCCCTCTGACAGGATGCCCGTCCAGACGGTTTTATAGGATTTGCCAAACTCTACCCACTATAAAACCATAAACCGCCGTTTCATAAGGGTTTCTAAAACGGTGCTTCCCCTCACGCAGCTCCAAGCACCAAGACCCGGTTCTCTGGACCACGGCTGCTCAACGGCTTTCGACACCCTTAGGGGTTGTTTTTAACGTCACACGGCCCGATTCTGAAGCCCCCCCGACCCTTCGTTAGCCTTATCATACTCGGATCGATGCCTCGAAAGTGGCCCATCGGTGCTATCCTCTCCCAAAGGTCCTTGAGAGAGAACCTGCTGCACACAGTGTGTTTTTTCTCGCGCAAGCTCACCCCTGCTGAGACGGAATTACCGCGTGGTACCGTGAACTCCTCGCTTAAAGCGCACTGGAGGAATGGAGGTACTTGCTTGAGGGTGCTCAACACCAACTCCTGATATATAATTTTTACATACCACAAGAACCTGCAAGTACCTCCACCAGGCCAAATAGGTTAAACCCCCCCTTCAGGCTCGCTGGCTTGTTTTTGAGCGATTCGATTTCCATTTTACCTCACCCCGGGGGAGCCGAACCGAAGCTGACTCGCTCCTCAATCGCAGGTACCCGGGGTCCTTCCGCCGGTCTCATCCTCTCCTGAACCCATTCTGCCAGAGAGACACTTTCCTGCTCCTCGGTCCCAGACTGCCGAACATCTTCAAGGTCTTCCCTCGACCGCTTGATCCCTCTCTGGGTCTGAGGATCAAGGAGGTCTACTCTTGAAGGAGGACCCGGACTTTACTACCACCCCCGAATCCGCTCCGCCAGGAGGTCCTTAAACTGTGGCCACGCTCCCCCCCTCACAGGGCATTTTCGGGGAGAAAAGGCTCGTGACCTCTTATCAGGTATTTTCTGGTGGCCTCGGTTGGGTAGGACTGTTCTGCATACGTCCTGGGGCCTGCCCGGTCCTGGGCCCGAGCCAGTCTCCCCACTCCCCGTCCGTTCGGGTTGCTCCATCCGCTTCCTTTCCCGAACGCCCCTGGTCCCACTGGCGATTGATTTTTCATCACAGATCTGCCGACCTCGGAGGGTTCCACGGCTATCCTTACCATCGTGGACAGGTGCACGAAGATGTCCCACTCGTGGCCCGCGAGCCCGCCCTCCCGACTGCGGCTGAGACGCTCGGGTTTTTTCTGCGGGAGTGGTTCCCTTCCATGGGCCCTCCCGAAGAACGTTATCAACGGACATGGGCACCCAGTTCACCTCCCGGTTCTGGACGAGTTGGCCAGTTTAACTGGGGTTCACGTCGTCCCTCACCTCGGGTACGCACCCCCAGACTAAGCGGCCATGCTAGAGGCAAAACCAAAAGTGTCCCTCGAGCAATACCTCCGGTGGTTTTCACCTTCCGACACGCAGGACGACGGGTTGGTTCTGCTCCCTGCGCTGAGTTTGCTTACAACAACTCTAAGCATTCCAGTGTCGTGTCAGACCCGTTTTTTCCTGAACGGGGGGTTTCCACCCACAGTTCCTGCCCAGCCATGATCTTGGAGAGCTCGGCTTTCCTGCGGTGGCGGAGCGCCTCTCGGCGCTGCAACCAAGCTTGGGGTGGGCCCGATCGGCTATTGAGGCGCATACCGGCGAAACTCAGGTCCGACCGTAACTCTGGTGCTTTTCCCTGTTCTCCAGCGGGGGACCGTGTCTGGCTCTCCTCTGCTTCCACCGTTTTTGCGCTGCCCCTCTGGAGCTGGCAACCTAGGTCCTTGGCCCGTACGTGTTGGATCGGGTTGGTAACCCCCGTGCCGTTCTCTGTCCTAGCCATCCTGCTCAGGGTCCACCCGGTTTTTCCACGTTTCTGTTCCTGAAACCTGTCGTGCCGGATCCGTTCCCAGGGTCTACTCCTCCTCCCCCTCCTCCGGTCCTCCAGACGGTGTTGAGGAGTTCGAGGGGGCATTTCTTGATTCCCGACTGCGCGGGGGCGAGGGTTTCAGTACCTGGTCCGGTGAAATGTATGGGTTGGGAGGAGGGCCTCTTGGGTCCCCTCTGGGGGGTCCATTCTCCTCGTCTGCTCGCCGGACCTTTCACAATACTCGGTTCCCTGCAACCTGGTCCCTGGTGCCGTCCGTAGTCCGCATTGAGGTGGGGGGCTATGTCAGGACCCCCGGTCCCGTCCGGTGCTCGGGCACCCCACGCCACCTGCTGTTGCTCCCCCCGGTCCTTTACCTGTGGCTGGTCTTCCTGGGTCTCACATGGGTGTTGCTGGGGTTTCTTCTTCCCCCCATCGCCATGTTGAGCCCCGTCGGCCGCCGTGCGCGGTGCGGCGCCCGTGCGCGCCCCGGCGCATTAAAGCCGCTATTGCTCGCGCGTCGCGCCTTCACCGTGAATTTTAAATGGCTGGCTTGGGGTGTGTTTCTCGAGTGTCCGTCCTTTTCCTCCTGGGCGGACCCTGGACCACACTTCCTATATAACCTGCCATGCCCAAGCACTCAGTGCTGTTGGAATACAGTTCCTAGGTCACTGTTGGTTTGGAGGTTGTATTTGGATTGTATTACCCTGCTTTTGGACCCTGCTTCGTACCCGCCATTCTCTGAACTTCTGGCTCCCGACCCTTGCGTGTTTTCCTGACTCTGTCTCATTGCCGCAGCCTGCCCCGACCCTCCGCCTGGTACCGACTATCCATTTCCCTGCCGCCTGCCTCGACCACCCTCCTCCTGGTTTACCACCGACTACGGTACTCGTACCAAGCTTGAACTTTTTGGTCGCTGATACTTCCCCCCGAAGGGGTCCACCTCTGGGACTCGTGTCTGCAGTCCTCCTGGGGGGGGTCACTGGAAACAGGACCTGGCCCCTGGGTTAGCGGGAAAAACCACAGGGTCCCCTCAAGGGATCCCTGCCTAACTCCTCCATTAGGGGGCTCTGGGAGAAGAACCCTCAGGTGGCCTAGATTCCCTGTCCCCTGGTGCCCCCCTGTGCTAATCCAGGAGCTGTTGGCACACATAACCTCATCGACAAAGGTTATCCGTTTTTTGCTAATATTTTGGTTATAATCCGGCATGGCCGCCGTCCCTGCCGTATCTCCTCCCTGGTGCCGGGCCAGGCGGCTCTAGACTGGCCTAGATTTGTTTGGCGTCCACCTGGCTTGCCTCCGTGGTGGCTGGAGGTTTCTCAGGGGGCAATGAAGGTAAGTGGCCGATCGGCGTCGCCGTCCGTTGTTCCCCCCTCCTCTTGTGGTGGGGGGACAGTGTCTGGTTGTCACACTACCTTGCGATTGCCGCTGTCCCTTCGCGAAGTGGGCCCAGGTTTTTTGTTCCTTTCAGGGTGGAGGCCGCTTGGTGGGGTTTCTCTGCGGCGGTTCGCCTCCTCCTTCCTGACCTTGGAGGGTGCCCCTGTTTTCCACTTGCCATGGTTAAGCCGGTGTAGCGGGTTGCCGTCCCTCCCCGTGCCCCTGGTCCCTCCTCCCCGGATTTGGTGGAGGGTTTCGTGTTGGAGTAAATGAGGTCCCGTGATGTTCTGGATTCCCTTTGGTGTTCCGCGGCCGGCCTCCGTATTTGGTTTTTGGGAAGGCTATCCTTTTTGGAGGATGCTTCCTGGGAGCCGGCTGCGGCTCCGGAGTTAAATAAGTAATAATTCCGCTTTTCCATGCGCGGCAACCCCTCGAAGCCCGGGCCTGGGGGCGGTCGGAGCCCGCCCTTTGTAGGGGTGGGCCTTGTCAGCCTCTTATGCCTACTGTGGGAGATGCGGCACCTCCCCTCCCTCCGGGGTCCCCCGTGTGGGTTAGTGGGGTCCCCCCGGTGTGTCTCATCTTCCCCCCCAGGCAGTAACTACGCTGCCCATGGCGGGGTACCCCCGCCATGGGGGTACCGCCAGTTTTGTTGCAGAGAGCTCTGCCCGCAGTCCGCGTTGGCGAGCAATGGCGCCCGTCCCGTGTAGCGCAATCTGCGCATGCGCGGGCCTGCGGCTGCTAGACGGGCGCGGCTCCACGCCCTTGCACCGACTTTTAAAAAGTAATATTACCAACCCCCCTTTCTTCGGCACGTCCTGCAGAGGGGATGGTCTTCATTAGTGGAAGTTCCATAAAATGGTCCAGCACGCACTAGCAGGTTGCTGTTGAATTGCAGTTAGTGAGATACTGAGGCTTATATTCGTATTCCCTACCCCACCCCCCTCTATTTGACTTCCCGTGTATCGACCTTGGCTTTTGTCCGACCCGATTACCCCGATCTACCCACCCCGACGCTCCGGACCCGACTATTGCGTGTTATATGGTTATTCCTCCTGATTGCTGCCTGCTGCCGGCCCTGACCCTTGCATTTCCACGACTCTTCTGACCTCTCCAGCCCTTGATGACCACGTTTTTTGGACTTGACTATTCTCATAGCTTGCCTGCGTTTCCAATCGGGGCAGATCCACCCGTCACGCCACCGACCACTTGGGAGCCTCGACCATCTTGAGTGAACCCTGTCCGACCTGCCGCGGAAACCCCACCGTGCCCCCTCCTGGTACATCGGCGCCATCTCCAGATGGGGGCTCTGGGTGGAAGACGCCCGGTACGTATTATTCCTCTCTTGTGGTTTGTCATCCTAACTTGTCTCAGGCCGTAACTGTTCGGTTACACCTGGTAACCAAAATTTATTTTTGACCGCTTTTTTGAATATAAAACCTTAAGATGGCTAAAGATTTATTCTTTTGAAGTTGAATCATAGTATAGTAAAGTCACACCGATGATGGTCTCACTGAGATGTTAACATAATGCACAGAGACAACACAAATGAAAGGATAAAAATAAACCGGGAACACAGGCTTTCATTTGTAATGGAATAATCTTTTACACAATTATAAAGGATCTATCCTGCTCTTATTAGTATTTGTAAAATGACAAAACACTGACATTTGATGATTTTCCAGATTTAAAATCCTGCTGAAGTCCCGGCAATGGGACAGAAACTGCGTCGATCCTTGGAACTAACTAT
>CM070034.1:32164167-32179212 GCA_036250615.1 Ptychadena robeensis | reverse complement strand
AACTATATAAGACTGTTTAATCTCTGGATCACCAGAATGTATGATAACAAAATTTTAAAATGTAATGTGCTATTTATGTGTGAAGAATCAAATGCCTGTTACTGTGTATTAAGGCATTCAGTTATTCCAATGTCGTGTATGCTTACTGTCAAGATATTTTAATAAATGGTAAAATGCCAATCTCTAGACTGGAACTTGTTTTGGACCATACTCACCGTTAAAGTCCATCTAGGGCTGGCCACCCTTGGGGGTTTAGTTCCCCCCCACCCCCTTTTTCCCATTGTATTATACTGGATGTGGTGAGTTGGCTACCAGTGGCCCCCCCCTCCCTCTAAGCTACATGAATACATTAATTGTTCACACACTTTAATTCTTCAGAGCATAGGTCTCCATCAAGTTAAAAACAAGCAAAAACTACAAGGCACAATTCCATGGCTCTGTACTTGTTTAGGCCTTTAAAGCAAATCATTAGCACAACAGGACATGTACTAACATTTTCAAAAGTAGGGGTCAAAAATACAACTTTCCCTTTATCCTCTGCCAGCTTTATTTTTATTGCTGCATTTTAGAAGAACCGTGATTGAGGATATAAAATGCTCTAATGGAACAGAATCAAGCAAATTGAAAGCATTCCTAAAGCACAGGAAACAGGTTAGTGCTTTTTTCGTTGCCTAGTTTGGCACTTCCCAGCAATCCCACACATGGTTTTTATCAAGAATACTTACTGGTCACCATGGTGAATAAACACATACTGGGGATGCTTTCTAAACTCATAATTTCATGCTCCAGAAAAGAACATAAAATAAGTGCACTCCGTTGCAATCCCCTGCATATCCTTCCTTTGTGATTCATCATGTAATATAAAATTTCAGCGGTTCTTGTAAAATAATTGAAATCTGTCAAATTTATGATTGCCTTGCTGACTTGGTGCAGCCTCTCAATTCCACGTGCTGACTCTAAAATGGTAAGCTGTAATATTCTACTAACCACTATGCAGAGTACTTATGCTGGCTGGAAGGTGACCGCACTCCATGCAGGTTTCTAACAATAGGAACCACGCAAATAGCACCCATACCAGCAGGCAGCAATACAGACTGTACCACAGACATTCTAAATTCAGCACACTTGAAAAGGAAACTCCAGTTTCAATTACAAAGTATATAAACTAGACCTACTTAGCTTTCATCAGGACCACACATGTATAACCCATCAAAAAATGCCACTTCCTGTATTTGGAACATGGACGTGCTGGTGTGGCGTGTCACTTCCACATGCCAAATACCCAAAATGGCACTTCACTTTTAGCATGATCAGGTAAGTGTAATGTCCCCTCCCTTCTATTATCCCACCCCCATTGTGCAGATGATCTGCGGGATGGGAATCAGCTCTGAGGCTTTCAGTAAATGTGGTGACCCCTGTGAAATGGTTGTTCGACGCCAGAGGGGGTCCCGACCCACAATGCAGAATAACAAAGTGCATACAAGTGTGAATGGTAGAACTGTCTACGCATAGTGTGTTGCGCTAATGGCAACGCGGCACATAGAGTGAAAGGACATGCAAAGGTGTCTTTATATGAAACAACTCTGAAATGAAAATGTAATAGATAAAAAGGTCAATGTAGGATTACTGAAGCCAATCATGCAAGTATTCTTAAGACCAATATTTAAATTATTGTTAAGCAATATTACATGTACCAGGCTTGAGGAGAATATAGCTATCTCATGATGAATTTGGCTCAGCAGCCATCCATAGTACATTATACTACACATACATTCACACATATGTATATACATATTCATACACATACAGGTTATTCAAGCTGGCTGAAAGGATCCAACCTTTAAATTTAGTTTATATAGACATTGCCCTTACTTACAATAGAGGGGGGTCATCACAGGCTTCTTTTTTGGGAGACAATAGTGTTAAAGCATTGGGTTGTACTGCTTAAACCCCTGTAATCATCCCATAGTCAAACTCAGGGCATTTATTAGCACTGGGAATTGTGTGTTTCAGAAATCAGCATCTCTTATACTGATATGTCATCCAAAAAAAGGGAGAGGAGCTTGAGAACAAACACCCATCCCAACACAGAATGTAGTTTCTACATTGGTGGTACTGTACACGCCTGTGTTAACACAGAAAGACACGGGTATAGCACCCCATACAATTTCCATTAGATCTACCAACAACTATGTAGTGCTGGGTCCTCCCTGATAGAATACCTAGTGATTGGAAGGGTTAGAAAGGTCCTCATACTACATGGTTTTGGTAAAAGTTGATTGTACAGAAATTGTATGGTAAGATTGTAAGGTGTATGGGGGCCTTAAGTTTTTGCTGCGTTATTGTGCGTTTTTCCAGAAAGCGAGTGAAATAAAAAAGTTGCACAATGTATAAAAATAGGACACGTCGGCATGGTGCGTCAGGCAGGACACTACCTAACCTAGCATTTTTGAAAATGTGCAATGCCTTAAGTGCACCAGTATAGAATTCCAATGAATGGGACGCGTCTCCTTTGCAGTAGTATAGACAAGCCCTTACACCATGAAACTCAAAAACTACATTTCATCTGTCCACTAGATGTCAGGAAAGGACCGTTTATGTGAAAAACAAAAGAGTCTTAAAAGACTTTTAGTTTATCAGATGAGAATTTTACAATAAATACTAGAAAAACTGGCAATATACCCATCAAGAATTCACCAGTAATAAGCATTTGCTAAATTTACATAGAAGCCAAGGTCTGCTTTTAAGACTAGAACATGCCAACGTGCCAATCCTAGGAGTTTGTTAGGTACAACAGTTGTCATGGGTGGAGTATGGCCAAGAAATAGAAGGCTTGGCATTTCAAATAACAAAAATTTTATTTCAATCAAGCAGATTAAGATGTTTAAGAGCACAAAGGTGTCAAACTTAAACACACAATGGGCCAAAATGTAAACTTCGGACTAAGTCAAGATGATATGCAATGGAAGCGGACACACAGCCGAATCAGCATTGCTTTGCTGTGCGTTTCATGAATGTCAAGGCAGCTAGTCACATTAATATGTGCAAACACGCATTAATGCATAAAGCACTGAAGGCATGGATTTTTCCTCTGACTCTGCTGTGTGTATGTCAGCCTGGTTGAATCTGCCCAGCTGACATACACACACAAGCAGTCAGCGAATGGCCGAGCAGGACAAGAATACAGAGGCAGGGAAGCTGTCACAGGCAGCCTCTAACAGCTTCCCCACCTCCTTTTGCTTTCTGCCAGCTCCCCACAGGTATTTTTCAGAGATTATATATTGCGGCACTGGGGGTCTAATGTTAGAATTTTAGCCTGAGCACCATCTGCAAAGTGTTTGTATGTTATCCCTGTGTCTGCATGGGTTTCCTCTCACTCTCCAAAGGCAAACAGGGTGCTTTTTTGCAGTAACATATAGGATGTATACATACTTGACTGCAGATTATGTTTATGGGATGTGCCTTTAGACTTTCAAGAAATTAGACTTCCCCTTACGAAATGCAATTCCCTAGCACTACCCGTCACCTCAAGACCCTCTTCTTATCCAAGATGATGAAGCCAAGCAGCATTCTCAAGGACTCTAGTCAATAATATGCTTAAAATTTAACGTACATATAATCCCAAGGGAAGATCTTTACTAAAGCATTATTATATTTATGGTTACTTTAACTTCTAGACTGAGATTCCACTTTGTTATCCCAGTCATCGCTGGATAGAATCAATGATGAACTATTAGGTGTGTACCCAAACAAGCACTGAGAGGCTTTGGAAAGATTGATTCCATCTTGAATACATTAATAAAACACTTTTATTAAAACATTGGAAATGTAATTGTAAAAGCTACATTTCTAGTCTTTCCATATCATAAAATGAGCTTTCCCAGTTCTAGGAAATGTTTCATAGTTTCCACAAACTCTCCTGCAAAAACATAATTTATAATAAATGTAAGTCTGTTCCACCAGTTACTAAAGAGAATAGAGAAGAACATGATAAATCTTTAATAAAATAAATAATAAATAATAAATCTTTAGAGCAGCAGACCAATAGATGGAACAGAGGCAAATCTTATTACCAGAACCAAGTCATACTGCTAATTACATGAACCTAAAATAAAGAGGACTTAGGCTAGGGCTCTACTGTCCTTTAAAGCCCCTGCGTTGGAAGCCAATTGATGGCCAATGGGGCTTTGACAGGGCTGTCTCCACAGCCTGTCAGAGTTCTGTATCCACTGGTCCAAACGCAACAGAGAACGCAACAGAGGCTTGAGAGGACACCAGCAGATCCCAGCGTACAGTGGAGCCTAAGCCTTACTTGAATGGAGAAGCAAGGAATCCACATAGAAATGACTTACTTTGGGCTTAGCCAACTCCTTAATCCTCTCTATTTCTTCATTGGATAAAACATCAAGATATCGGACAATGTGAGGACTATCCCACTCATCTTCTTCCTTAATAGGTCCCAAGATTAGGATTGGGTTCCTGTTCCCATTATGATACCGACAGAAAAGCCTCTTCTGCCTTTTGGGGGTCTAAAGAAAACAAAATTTTTTAAATCAGTGAGCATGTATATACAAATAGTTACAATAAACATTTACTGTATTTTTCGGCATATTAGAAGACTAGGTGTAAAAGAGGACCCCCAACTTTTACAGTTAAAATATAGAGATTGGCATATACTCATTGTATAAGACTACCTCTCTTCCAAAGCACACCAAATAAAATGTAAAAACATCAGATTTGATTTCAATATGGTCATTTAAATTCAAATGCTTATGACATGGGCACAACTGCCTGCAAGTGATTGGAAATCCACCGGCAAATGTAACTGCACATCCTTTTTTCGGCCAGCTCAGGGAAACCGCAGTGGACACAGCCTTTCATATGCCTTATCTGACTTTCAACCCCCAAATCTTTAACAACCTTAAATTCTCAATTTCACACCCCTAACTGCAACCTTTCATGGTTATTAATTTTTCCCTGCAGTAAAGTGACAAAAATTGTATACATTTAACAATAAAAACTGAAAGAGTTTTGGAAATCCAGAAACATAACTTTTTATACATGATACAGTGAAGGTGTTTTAATGTGTTTAAGCTGCAATACCAGTTTCAGCCACTAGAGCCACAGCCTCTAGTAAGCGCGTCAAGTTAGTCTCCCTCATTGAAGAGGGGAATGAGGGGGGAGCTGATGTCTGACCGGCTGAGACTCTGAGACTCCTCCGGCTTGGAAGTTTCCGGCGTATAAGACGACCCCCGACTTTTGAGAAGATTTTCCTGGGTTTAAAAGTTGTCTTATACATCGGAAAATAAGGTAATGTAACAATGATATGTAAACTATTGTAAGGGGAGAAAAATAAAAGGCATTACTCATGCCTATTCCGGTCACACTGACCAATAACTAGAAGAGATGGTCAACTTTTTTTGTAAATTTCAAATAGCTTACCATGTGAGTTAACTGCAAAGCCTCTGAACATGGCATCATCCCCAAAATTTCTGGAGATGCAGAAAAGGGTTTTGGGAACAAGTCACAAATTTTTACCATATTTTTCAGACTATAAGAAGCGCTTTAAATCAATGTGAAAATGTCTGTGCGCCTTTTGGTCCGAATGACACTGCCAGGTGGCATGGGCTCCGCTGGAGAACTTATGCAATCTTGAGTGTTACCAATTTTAAATAATTAAAATCCACTGCAAGCCACATACAGGAATACTGCTAGTGGAGGATTAAAGATATCACATAAGCTGCTGTTGTCGAAATATAAAGTTCTAAAGAAAGCTAATTGAGTGGGTGGAAGGATGAGGTTTTGGTTCGGTAGTTTTGGTTAAACACCTGAAACAAGCAAGTAGACAACGTGTGTTTTATGGACACCTAATCTGGATACTTATTCTCCCTAAAGCTGGCCATAGACGCTTAGATTCCCCGGAGATCGATTTGTTATACAATCGGGACATGCGATTGAGTCTTCGATCATAAGTAGTACCTCGATCGAAAAGTGCATCATTTTTGGGACGTGGTTTATCGCTGATCGATCGGTGATGTAAATAAAGATTGGCTTCACAAAAAAAATGCGATCGGAAGTTGGATGAGGCCTGCGTGGGTCAATTGACAAACGGTCACATGTCTCTAATTCCCTTATTCCAGATTGATTGACTAAAACTTACAGACATGTCCAATGCCTGCCTGATAAATTTTTTGTGTGATTTCTCGTCATTTTGGTCGATCGCTCACTTTATGCATGCATTGGTTTGTGAACGATTGAACAATACGATCGGTCAGAAACCGTATAAAAATTGAGACGTCTATGGCCAGTTTAAGTGATTCAGAATCTATTAAAAGGCTGATGATCAGAACACCAACCAGGCTGAACCAGGTCAGCAAAAACAGTTTATACTTGAACAAATTTTTTTACTTTTTTTTATGTTCTCCCCATAGGGGGCGCTTTATCACGCATTTCCCCAGCTGTACCGCCAGCTGTTAAAAGCTTTTTTATTCAGTCTAAACCTGTTTTCTAAATGTAATAAATCAGATGTGTAAGTACTTTAGTCTTCAGGGTAATATAAACAGTAATAAAGATCCCTCAACTGTTTATAATATAGAAACCATTAAACTTTTAAATTCCCAGCCAGGCAGAGAAATGACACAGTAAAAGGAACCTATTTTTTAGCAGCCAGGCTGATTCATTTGTAACACAAGCCCTGTCCCGGCCCTTAAACCGACCCCTGAGTCTGTGTACAGCCGGTTTGATACAAGGCCCAGACTGAACACAGAGCCTGAACTTGTCTCCAAGTCTCACCCCTCTCAATGCAAGCCTTATCATTCAACCATCGTCACAAGCCAAAGCCACCGCCGATTATACAGCAACTGATGCCGCTGCTTGACGCTCATTCGTAAATGTTTATGGCACTTTTCTGAGGTCGCAACATTTGTTTTATATACCCATAACCAAGCATATAAATGTAGAATAATACGCAATAACATTTACAAGCCGTTGTCTCATTTACCATTCTCACTCCCTCTCCGCGGCACAGAGCTTCGTAGGTGTCACGCTCAGGCAAATAATCCTGAGGCCTGGCATAGACATCAGAAGGCGACTTGTTTGGCTCTGCGTCTGATGTCTTGTTTACGCTCTCCTCAGTTTTTTCTTTCTCCAACATTTTCTCAAAATACCGGAGGTTGGGGCCAGCTCGTTCATGGGTTGGATCTATATTAAACAATGGGAAAAACAGTGAAAGCGAATGTTACGAAAATAGAAGATAAATAGAAGAAGCTATTGAAACCCATCATATAGTTGCAACATTTTCTGTACTGTCAACATTACATAACATTACAAAAAGACATTATTGGTTATTCAGAGTTCAGCAACACAATAAAAAAAGGTTATGTGAATGTATAAAGCCCCCCCATAGACATTTTAAATTCTTGTTGATTGCTCTGCAGATCTAACGCACATGATTTTGGGGTCTGTTATTTGGTATGATGGGCCCTATTCAAAGTAAGGAGACCTAAAAAATACGGACATGTACGTAAGCTCTTAGATCGATTTATGGCCTGATATAATGAGGATGCTTTAGATTTGCCGCAGATTGATTGGCCGCAAATAAAAAGCGTATATGGGGGGCTTAAATAAGATTAAAAAAAATAACTATGCACCGCTGTTTGCGGTTACATACATTGTGTAGGCAGTTGGAATTTACGGACGCTCAATGAATTAACCCTTAGGACTCACACTGTTGTGAATGTTGTGTACAGTGGTTTGTGTCACACACTATACACCGCACACATTTGTGGGTACTAAATAGACAGCAAATTATTGCGCTTGAAACTTGTGCATGAAAAATGCATTGTGCGTTGCACAGAAACATATGACGAAGTGTGCGCAAGTGTGAATGGTACAACAAGTCTCCTTTGGAAACTCCGAGCTTTGCGCTAACTCCAACGCAGTGTGTTTGGTGTAAATGAGCCTTTAATGTTAGTGTTTTAGCAGAGAATGGTTTTTTTTTTACTTCCTGAACAAAAGCAAAAAGTGAACAAATTAATCAACTGAATTGCTGAGCCAGGATGACTAATTGTCTCTCTCCCGTGCCAGATGGGGACACCAGCACCGCTCTTTCAACGTCATACTTAACAGCACCTACCTGGAGTACTTGTGGACCGGTGAAATTTATTTGTTGAACTTTTAACTTTGACCAGTTACTTGTTACCCACCAATGCGTTTGGGGTGACCCCAAATGGTGGCCCTCTGTTCCCTCCTTACGCTTGCATGTCAGCTTCACATGGTATTGCACCTTGCGCATTATCCGGCTGGTTTTGGGCCTATGCGGCACCAACATGGACCCCCCCTTCCACGTCCAGCCCTTTTGCAAGTGGGGGTAAAGACAGTCTATCATTTGCTCTAGAGTGAGTCATTTTGACATTTATGGACTTTAAATTATATGGACTTTTTTTATTCACTCAGTGTTATGTTTTGACTAAAGACTGTTCTACTGGATTAATACAGGAGTACCATTCAAGCTGGCTATTAAAGTCCCCTAGCCTACCTGTTGTAGGGGAGAACCCTCTGTTTAGGGGGGAGGAAGTGGGATTCTCCCTACCTTCCAACTCATACTGCATCTATAATTGCCTCATCAGAAATGTGTAAATCACGTATCTGGCTGTGTTATATAAAAATGTGTATAATCACACCAGACTAACTATGCTCAATATCTAAATTGTTTTGGGGGCTGGAGTTCCACTTCATCTCTGAATATGTATAATAACATATTGGAGTTCACCAACCAGTACCAGATAACATGTATAAGTTTATGTTGCCATCTAAAGATTTATATCAGGAGTTGTCACTTCACTAATTCTAGTGCTCACTCAACAATGATATACTCCTATGTTATGTTGTAAATGCACGGGTAGGTCATGTTATATTGTTGGCATAAAATCAAAAACCATCAATGGGCAATTCATGAAATTGCGATTCACATACCCAGTGCTAGCAGCCTTTTGGTAAGCTCCACTGCCCTGTGTATGTCTCCGAGTTGAAACACTGTGTAACTGAGGTAGTCTAGAACATTCGCTTTAGAGGTGGTGGTCGATTTTTCTCCATCCTCAAATAACTTAAGAGCCTCTTGCATCCATAGCACAGTATGGTAATAGTCACCCTCATGGTAGGCGATTTTTCCCATACCAAAGCAATCATCCACCGATAAAGATGAAACATATTTTGTTCCTAGAAAACAAAATGAAAGAAAATCAAAAGCAGATACAACGAATCTGGCCCATTGTCAGCCACTATGAACGAAGGGTTGGCAAGAGTTTAAACGGATTTAATTGAATGCTGCTGTTGTGCAAATTTGTGAAAGAATGTTACATACAAAACGTTTAAATTATGCCTTTACTTTTCATTATATGATACTGGTCTGTATTCAACTACAAAGCCAACAAAAGGGCAAGTATTAAAACCCACAAAACATGGGCACCATGGGCAATTGTGCAAACATTCAAAAATAAGTTTCGTTCCTGACCCATAGCGTACGAGACACTGGGCTAGAGTAACAAAGCCAGAGGATCTGCAGAAAAGCGGTGACCTGTTATCGGAATATTTGCAGTCTGGTAACCTCAATAAAAAGATCTGAACCTAATCTGATAGTTGGTGTCCACGATTAGACAGGGAAGTCAGGCTGCTTAGTGAGGACACCAATGAGAGAGACCAAGTGACTGTCTAGGATCATTAGATATTTTCCCTTAACAGGAAAGGCTTTAAAAGCGGACCACCTACCACCTTGTATGTCACCACTTATTATCGGCTGACAGCAGGAGGCGCGTTTTTTCCAGAATTGCCCCTCCCACTGTGTGACATAGCACTGGGGCACGACGTCATGCAGCCACAAGGGCACATGGGACATCTACCCCAAGTGCCCTAGAGGCTGTATGACGTAGTGGACACCCAGATGTAGTCCAGCAGTATTTTGAGATTGACGGAATCAGTGCTGGAAGAGGGATCATGAGTATCTCTCTCCCAGCATCAGATGCACACCTAATCAAAATGTTCCGGGAGGGGGGGGGGGGGGGGGGGGGGGGGGGGGGTTGCAGTGATGAGTGGTGCACATACACGATGGGGGAAAAGATGCTCCTTTGGTGGAAGTGGCTTCTGGCTGCCAGTAAAGATGCGGTCACCAGAATGAAAGCGTGAGGAAGGTAAGTTTTTTTTTTTAGTGTAGCATATTACTATGCTTTCCAACTGTTAACAGGTGAGTATTATGTTTATTTTGCTCTTCATATGATACATTTTGGGTAAATTGAATTTGTAAACCCTAAAATTATCTTGTAGTGGAAACAAACTCACTTTCTATTCACATTTGTGTGCTTGGAATTCAGCATTAGGAGTAATGTAACAAGGCGTGTGTGTTAAAATGTGTGCTGGGAAACAAGCGTTGTACTAACCTGGCAACATTCCCTTTGCTATAACATCAGGATCCAGTTTGTAAGTGTCTTGGAGACGCATTATTGCTTTGGCTGCTCCTTTCTCATCCTCATCACTTGGAAAGAATTGCCTTTGAAAAGTGAGGTTTGCAATAAATCCTAAAACCAAACAAACACACAATAATGAGTCACTGATGCGCAACGTGGCCATCTATCAGCATGGAGTACGTGTAAAGACACAACTACAAGTGAAGTCAACTATAAGCCTGAACATGAAGGGAAACACAGATTTAGAGGCCATTTTGGGAACATTGCTTAATGTCTGTATGATGGCATGTAACCTGAAGAAACTTAAGGAGTGGACACATAAAAATTCCATCATCATCATCTTTAAAACATTAAACCTCGATGTCTAGCGAACACTGATATGAAAAATTAATTGATTTGGGTACCCAGCAATGAGGACAAGGAATGGCAAGACTCAAAGTGCACAGAAGAAATTAACAAGGACCCCCATACTTGGGATAGCCAACCAGTATTCAGGATGCCCCAGGTCAGAATTCTGGTTGGCTATCCCAAATATGGGGGTCCTTGTTAGATTTCTCTTGTGCACTTTAAGTCTTGCTAGAATTGTGAATAGTGATCTAATCCTTGTCATAACATTTTTAGAAAAAAGATAGGAAAGGGGTTTTGCAATGGCAGGGAACAGTAGCAGTGATAACTTTGAGGTTGGAATCACCCTAGCAGAATCCTCATACCTGGACTACCAGGAGCACCATCTCCAGTCTACGTCCTAGCTTATTTTGGTTAGATAGGAGATGAATATATTATAGCCTAGGCTTTAATGGTCAGATCTTTGTATCAACCCATTCTAAACAGGGGCCATTTAAGAGTTTTTGTTGGCACTCTAAAGGCAGCCATACACAGGTCGATTTACCACTCGATTTTTGACCAATCACTGCACGCGTTCACAAGATCAATCGGCAATCAATCGGTTTCTGCCCACCCTGAACAATCAAACAAAATCGGAATAAAAATCGGATCGGACATTGAACCAAAACATGTTGGTTTTTTTTGGTCGATCATTTGGCAATCGGAGTACGTTGGTGGACCCATAGCTCCCTATGCAGCAGCCTTTCGATGGATTTTGTGGAATTGGCAATTTTGGAGATCGGCTCATGTCCAAATCAGCCATAAATCGGATTCCCAATGTGGTGTGCCATGGATTCCCGATCCGATCAATTGCCGATTGGATTGCCTGGAAAGATAGGATTGGGAATTGATCGGCAAATGATCGTGACAAATCGGCCTGTGTATGGCTACCTTAAGAGCCAAACAAAGAAGTACACATTTCTGTCCAAGTATATAAATAACTGCTACATTGATTGATTTTTGGACTATAAGACACACTTTTTTACCATTAAAATCAATGTGAAATTGTGTTATGGTCCCAATATGTAAAAAACTTTTTTTCTTTTAAGTCCCAACCCTCCTGGGAGGAATAGCTATGCCTCCCATGTTGCAGAAATTAGTTCCATTCTCTCCAGCCAAGCCAAAAGCTACTGCCAAGTGGATATCTTATCTGCATTAGCACTAGCAGTACCCATCCTCTGAGCACACTGACCAAATTATGGAGAGAGACATTTTACAATTAGATAACATGAGTTGTGTATGATCATTAACATTCTGCATTGCAATAAATAAATTTTGTAACAATGACTCTCCTCCCATATGTAAATAGTGGCTCATGGGTAAGTTGTTCAGTTCCAAATTGTAAAATGTGTCTCTCCATAAGTTGGTCAGTGCATTCAGAGAATGAGTACTGCCAGTGTATAGACACATGCTAAAGTTTGGGCCCTGCAGCAAAGACCCCCTTCTGGCACTGGCCTTTTGGCTGGAGGAATAGAGTGAATACTGCATGGTCCTACTTTGCTGGAACATTCTGTATATTCACTTTATATCTGAATGGCGGTGTCTGTTTTTTTCCCTAATTCACTCCAAAATGTTGGGTGCGTCTTATAGTCTGAAAAATATGGTAATCACTGCTACAACATGAAAAATCTTTAAAATTAATTAGGGTGTAAAAAAAATCAATGTATATGTATGATATATAGATGAGAGAACTGCAGAGGTCCAAAGCAAGTATAGCCAGACAAAAACAAATATATGAAAGTTTCAGATTAGTAAATCCTTTCAAAACTGCCACGACTAATCTGGCAGATGAAACTGCTTCAGCAAACATCCATGTTTAATCATGCCTGGAGGTTATACAGACAGCTGCACCATTCTTGATATATTTGGACAGCATAGTTTATAGCTCAATGATAAATTAAATCAGCAACAGGAAAAGCCCTAATGAGCACTCAACAAGAAGAAATTAATTCAGCTTATTTATGTATTTACTTAGCAGGTGTTGTTGCCACCAACTTGGCATTGAAAGTAGTAAAATATGAGGGTAGTGACAGTGATGGGATTATTAAAAGGTGTATCTAAATTCATTCACACAAAACATCCATACAATAACTAAGCATGGCTAGTGTAACCCTAGAAGAAAAGTAATAAGCTGGGAAAATACAGCAGCAGATTCCCTGCCAAAAGTCCTTCTTCTACTATATTAAAGTATAACAGGAGGAATGAGCATAGGTAAATCCATGCCAGGTCTGCATTTAACAGTTTTTTTAATATACAGACCAAAATTATTCAAAAAAGTAACTAAAGAATAAAGTGGACCTACCACGTGGTAGGTCACTTTGCACTATCCGCAGCCTGTACTGCCAATAATTAGGGAAATCCTTGCCCCAAAATAAGAAAAAAAAAAAAAAAAGCAGCAGGAGGGGTGATATTTCCAAGATATCTCTCCCAAGTGATCTGTGGGACTGTATGATGTGGCCTGCGCCCAGTCCTGCGGGATTGTGACGTTTGCGTCACAGCCGTGGGACTTTCTGGCAGGAACAACAAATCCCCCTCCTGTCTCCTACAGCATCATCCCCATCCTTCTCCTTCACTCCAGTCTATCTCTCCCTGTCTCTTATGGTATCATCCCCATCCTTCTCCTTCACTTCAGTCTCCATCCCTTCCTGTCTCCTACAGCATCATCCCCATCCTTCTCCTTCACTTCAGTCTCCATACAACTAGAAGTATTGGCTGTGGAGATTTGCCTCTCTATTGCAAAGAAAAAGTTCTGCGCGTACAGAGCTTGTTTGTTCCAGTCACTGGGAATGATCATAGAAGATTGTCACCAGTAACTTAAAATGCAGTATTATGCTTTATAACCCATCCTAAAGCACAACTAACAAGCAACATTAGAACCATTCATGGAACACATTCTGGTCAGAAACAGCCTAGTTCTGACCTTTATCAACTTTGTCTCCTGTTTAGAGATGTTTAAGATTCTCCAAACACTGTAAACTTCAGCCTGGACGACAAGAGACCAAAGTCTCCAATGCCAGACGGCTGAAGATTTAAGGTTTCCATACACAGTTCGATATTTGAATTTGATCGGCGTAAAGGGATCGATTTTTCAATTGGTCGATTGAAAATTTTGATTGATCTGTCAAAGAAATCGAATGTGTATCGAACATAGCATAATGAAATAAAAATGGAATAATAGTTTGTTCCAGTACATACAATCGAGTTTTTATTCGCCAGGGTGTTTGGTTGAACAAAAATCAAGTGTATACATTCGATATAGGTACCATCGATATTTGATCAAAATATCGAAACATCCTGATCAAATCCATACATGTATGGCTAGCTTAGGTCTTAACATCCACAACACTTTGCCAAAACGCGTCAAAATTGTATTGGTCTTGTGCTTTGTGTGCGCTCCTTTAATGCTCATAGGTGTGTACCCGCAATGCGCGTGCATCCCATTGAAAATGAATGGGGCGTGTACCAAACACGAAACCAGTAGGATTTTCCTGAAGCAATTAATCAGCATGATTTTCAAGTCTATGAAAACCATCCATCATGCAGGGATTCAATAAATAATGCATTTGAACTGCTTGTAGCATTGCAAGTTTAGGAGATCGACTTTCATTAGACTAGCGGCAGAATATAAAAGTAGGATGAGAAGGTCAGGAATACTTCTGTGGTAAGGCATGGCAGAGAAGCAAAGTTTCCAGCCAAGTCTACACAGAACATGTGCAAAGTCTTGGCGGCTTACAATACTTTGTTACTTGAAAACAAGCCGAGGCTGCAGGGAAAACACTGTACTCAGTACTTATGTGAAAGTCATCAGTGCCTCACCAGAAAGACGACGTCCAATGTCAGCCAACAGAGGGGGAAACATGCATGGCTCGTATAGCACAACAAACCCTCCAGAGACCTTTTAATTAGGATTACTGGAAAGTTCTGTCTGAGCCATCCAAAGGCAGTTTCACAGATGATTAAAGGGCAACAAATTCAATTACCAACGTTCTAATTCCAGCATACACCAAGGGAAACCCACATTTTGAAAAATATATAGGATGACGCTTAATAACCGTTATAATTATACAGAAGCTACAACTAACCAATGACACAAGAAAATCTGATTTGCTTGGATTTACATTTAGAGGCCAATGAGTCAAACCTTCAATGAGTCAATCCAGGAAATGTAAATCTATGATATATATATATATATATATATATATAT
>CM070034.1:32142843-32164067 GCA_036250615.1 Ptychadena robeensis | reverse complement strand
CCATTTAAGCAACTTTATTTAGCCCGAATTAACTCAGGCTAAACACCCAGAAGGTTAAACTAAATCCTGGATACACTGCCATATTGGCACTTTATGATAAAATAAGTGGGCACTCGGCCTCAAAAAGGTTCACCATCACAGGAGTAGTCACTCTTATCAGGATGTGTGTTACTTGACATAAAACTTGCTGAAAATAAAGCCCCCAAAAGAAAAATAATGTTTTCTAAGCACAAGAATTTAAAATGAAGAAGTTAATTTTCTTTTTAAACAATGCAGCTGTCTGGGCAGCAAACTCTGATGAGATGAAAATTACAGTTCTGGAACTAACACAGAAGAATGATTCACAAGAATCAAACCCAATAAAAACATATGCATGGGCTGATCCAAATGAGGGGTTATATAAGAATCAGTGAAAGGGCTGCCGGGTAATCAGCAGGAAATGGACATTTACCAATGTCAGACTTGGCACAGTATGTGCTGTATTTCTTACTCTCAGATCTGCAAAAGCGTAGGAGACCTTTTTTTCTTGAGTTTTTATAAAAAAAAGCAAAATGCAAAGATAAGAACTTAATCTGCTCTTTAACCTCCAGAGCGTTGTACATCGCGGGCGAACATATTAAGTGGTGCCACAATTTTTTGCTCTTTGGGAGGTCCCGAGCCCAATTCGTGAAAAAGCAACTCCCCTCCATTAACATGAAGCTCTATGGCGCCCCTTTCGCATCGCAGGTGACACGATCGTGGCATACCCAGAAGGATCGTTATTTATGCCGATCCAGGAAATTGCCATGGGAATCCAGAGGACAGATAAATCTGCAACAGTTATCATGGGTCGAGTTCCGTGATCAATGAACCTCAACCTGAGCAGACTCGGACAGAACGCCCAGGAGGCACAGCTAGCAGTCTATAGGGTTTGCTTTACCTTTTGATTTTTTCCAGTCGTTGTTCTTCCTCTCTAATGTACTCTTTTAAAGATTGCACAAGATCTCTTTCTTTGTATATCAAGTCTGTCATTTGACCTAAAGCATGAAAAAAAAAGTTACAATTGAAAACCAAATAAAGTAGTTATTTCATTAATACAATACAATTATAATAACAGATCGTAGACTGAATGCACAAAGCTAAAACACCAGGATAATGGACTATTAACTACAACTTCCATCTTACTACGACTTCCTTGGTTGGGAATCCGTATGCACTTCCCTTCCTTTTTTCCCTCTCTTTCCTTCTCTATCCATTTTTGTAATTTTTGTTTCTTTTTATTTTTGAAACAATGGTTATGCGATTTTACAACGTTGTGTGGGTAATCGCCCCTCCTAGGCCTCAAACTCAAGATCATTAGTTGGCATTTCAGCTGATGAACACAGTCTGGAAGCAAGGGAGATACTCCTGTTCAGCTGGGCATACACGGTTAGATTTTTCCATCCAATCCATTTAAAAAAAAATTTTTAAGCTGATTGTTCTTAAAATCGATTCCTTTTTAGCGGAATCAATCCAGTTACACTGATTCAAATCAAACATAAAATTGATTGAGCAGTGATCGGACATGTTGGTAAATGTTGTTCAAGTGTCTGATGGGTTTTCTTGGTACTTCAATCGATTTGTATCCAGTGGTACTATGGAGCATGTGCACAGAACATGGAAAGGAATTGATCAGTCGTTGCCCAGCTTAAATTATACTATAGGGGAGGGTATTTTACACATGTTATTTTCAGTTAAACAAAATGTTCCTCTGTACACTTATAGGCTGAGTCTACACTACAGCGCCCCTGCAACCGCAGGGGCCGTTATGGGCATGGCCAGGGCTTTTTTTCTGGCGGAAGCCTGCCCGGGACCGGTGCCTGGTGAGGGGGGACAATGAGCAGCGAGCAGGAGCCAGAGTAAGTAGCTCCCTTATTGCTCCACTCCCTGCCCGAATAGCTCTGTGAACCATAAACACTGTGTGTGCATTACAATGGGTCACAGCATGTTGCATCTATCTGTTGGCCGGGAGGGGGGGTGTTGGTGAGTTCCACCCCCTTTTCCCTGAGAAAAAATCCCTGGGCATGACGGCATGTGCGTGCCCATAGCGCCCGCAGTTTGGGCGCTGTTTTGGATGCAGTATTGCTGTGCCTTGGGATACCTCCCTCAGTTTGGGAACTACTTTTAAAACTTTTGAAATAGATTGGTATAGTCATTCGAGGATGCCAAAGCCAATTGCCAAAATTAAAAAAAAAATGGTGAGAGAATGGTCACACTGGCCCATGGGGCTCGGCCACAGAACGCCACCCGGATCCCCAACGCTGGTCTACGTGCAGGAAAACCACACAGTTTTCCATCGTGAAGTTGCAGCCTTAGTTTGTTATTGTTGTTTGTAACGTTTCATCAAAAAACATTAAACAGAAAATTCCAGGATAATGATAACATTTTTTAAAGTTGCAGTTACAGCCAATAATATGTAAGAATGAAAGATTTACAGCTCTGTGAACGTTACCATGTTACATAGAAAGATTCATATGTACATTAAACCTGAAAAGACCCGGCAGTAAAATAGACTGCTAATTTATGTAGGAGGACCCCCATCTAAAGTAAAGTAGTATGGAAAAATTATTGCATTGCCCATATGTTCAAGAGCCACTTTACATGGGATCTAGATTATTCAGCATTGAAATAAAAAAAAAAAAAAAAAAAAGATATTGACCATTCTCTCACCATTGTTTCACCATTTTTGCAATTGGATTTCATTAGTTGAATAGACCTTGCTTTGGCATCCTCTAATGACTATACCAATCTGGCCTAAACATTTCCAATCAGGATGCACAATCTATTTCAAAAGTTTTAAAGTAGTTCCCAAACTTGGGGAGGTATCCCAGGGTGGCGCAACTAGAAGGGCAGCTGAGATGGCATACAAAGCCTAGAGGAGAGAAGGAGGAGAGATCTGCAGCACTCAGCCTCCTATTGGCATTCCCTGCTGTCAGTTATCTTCTCCATCTGCCTCTTGCACACAGTGGCCTTGCCCTTCCCTACCACTGCCAGCCAATCCGAAGGCTAGGGGAGGGTTATGTAGGAAGAAGCCCATGGGGGAACTAGCTTCAGAAAGTAAGTAGAGTGTATGTAATGTGTGTTTAGTTGTAGTGATCCAACCTCCCTGATGAGACCCCAAGTTACAGGGGCGAAACGCGTCGTGGGCCATCTGGATCAGTTGTAGGACGTACCAATATCAATCATGTTACTGGATTTCCACTGATATGTATTTAAAGCTTTTACTATGTATGATTATGTTTGTATAGGTCCAATTACCATTAAAGACCTTTTTATAAGACAATCCCTTTGATGCCTTTAAACCCCACTATTAGTTTTTTCTTCGGGATCACATTGTTGATTACTAAAATAGGGAATTGTTGTGTTAAAATTCCATGTTTAGGGGGCGGCATCTAACTAGTGACCCTAAATGTTGGAAGCACCACTTATCTATTAGCAACTCCAATGTACTGTATGTAATGTGTGTCTGACTCTATGAGAATGATTCATATTGCTGCATGATTGGTGTGTGCGCATGTGCATCTCTGTGATGCATCTGTCTGCATAATTGTAGTAAGTGTGTCTCTATGTGGAAGTAAGATGCATGTCTCTGAAAGATTGGTGTGTGTGTGTATAATAGGGAGAAAAGAGTTGTATTTAAAATAAGTGAGAGATGCGTTGTATGTAAAATAAAGTTGTGATGCATTTCCAAATGCAAATCCGTTTTGTGAATTGCGTGGCCAGTTTACATGGGGGTTTCTATGGAGCTGCAAATGCGTTACGCAAGCTTCACTGCAACAGCAGCTAGTGTGAAATGGCCCTCAATCTGAACCTGTGTAGTTGAGGGGGGGTTCAAAGTTTTTCCATCTAGAAAGGGGGGCCCTGCAGGGAAATTTTGGGAGGCACTGGAACAGATGATCAAGCCAGCCTTTGCACCGATGAGGCCTAATGAAAGATTATAGGGATACTAAGGTCAATTTTAAACTATTCAAAGACCTCACACTGCAAGTTAGTTCATGGTACACTACAAGTGGTATTTACTGTATTATGCGGAGTTCACAGAGCCATTTATATCAATAGTCTTCTCTATTTAAAAGGATAATGTGTCCCTACAACACTAATTCTAGAAACAAAAAAAGGTCAAGGTTTTCCTCAGAATGTTGTTTAAATCTGGAGCACCAAGACAAAGTCTACACAAATACACAGACATACACATGGTGAGTTTGCCTTTATATCCCATTTGGGACTAAAAACCAGGACCAAGGGCTCCACAGCAAGATGTGCTAATTAGAAATATTTAATACCTCTACCTGCTGAGTGTGATCCTCAGATATGGTGCATGACATTTGGGGTGGCGTGTCAAATGTGACAGAAAACGAAATAAGGCAAGCTCTGCATTGTGGTTCTTGTATACAGGGTGAGCTCTGCAAATGTTAATTTCATGAGAGACCAAGGTTTCCTAAATATTTCCAAGACCTATTTCAAGAGTTTGTGAGCTGCCATGGATGTCTTTTTGAAAAGATTAAAAAGATTGAAGAAATGGAAAGGCTTTACTTTCCACTGTGCCACATATGCAACTCTGGATTACACTGCAAGGCAAAATATGCTACAATAAAAGGTATTAAAAGTCTTCTAAAGTGGTAGTTGCTGAGCATATGAACCTACTAAGTTGGAGATGGTAGGAAGGCCTCCGTTAGCCAAAGTATGTATGTACATGTATATGTATGTATGTATGTATATCGCAATATATACATACATACATATACACACACTTTCAGGACTCATTTATACGGGCAGATGTTAACCGCCTGATAAAAGCAGCCGTCTGGCAAACATGACATGAGTTGTTTGCTCAGTTTTCAGGCTTTCGTCTGATGAAGTCATCGTATCTTAATGGCACCCCCCCCCCCCCCCCCCCCCCCCCCCCCCCCACCATGCCAGCATACAGGAGTGGCTGTCCGTATAAAAAGAGCCTAAAGCTATGTTTCCACAGTGTTGAAGGATGCGTCACGTTATTGCACCTGTCTGTGTGCGTCAACACCCCCATACCTGTGCGCTGGGTTGCGTTGCATTAATGTCGACACAGGGCATTAATGCAAAGTAACCCAACGCAGGCAAACAAGTCATGTGTGTACTAGTCCATTGATTTACATTGGATGCATCAACATTCCTGCTTTTGACATCAAGCGCAAGGAAATTGACTCCTTGGAAACATAGTTAAAGATGGCCATACATGCATCGATTCCTGAATAATCGTTGTACGTTCGATAGCGGTATGTCTATTCCAAAATCGCTGCACACCACTTTGGGTGATCGATCCCTGATACTTTAGATGGCGATCGAGGGTCTCACATGGCGATTGATCATTTGTTTACCTTACGTAAAAGCGGCCCGTGTATGGGGGCCTTAAGTATGTCTTAGTGGTATTTAGTTTTCGCCTTCTCTGTATAATTCAGTACAGATAACCAGCCTTGCAAGAGCAAAAATATCTCCTTTCACAGTATATTATAGGAAGCATTGCTCGGACCGTAATTGAATAATTATGTGTAGAAAGGAAATGACAGTTTGTGTGTCTGTCTGCCACAGCTGGGAGTGGGACACCGTAGACTTCCACAGATGCATAAAGCATTCTTCTGGGACAATGCTGCCTGATAGAGGTTGAATGGATTTTTCTACATTCATTTGCACAGAGCTGTTAAACATCAGACTTCAGTTTCTGCAATATCAACGTGTACAGCGAGCCGTTACACAGTATCTGTAGAGTTGTCAAATAGCTCTTGGGCCTGTGTGAACAGGTTTTGGGTATGTGTTGATGGTATTAGCTTGACTTATATTCAGAAGGTACAGGCAGGTATATTTGATAGGTGGTTGGCCACCTTCTGACCTGCATTCACATACAATTTTTGGATTTGCAAAACCTGTTTAAAATAAACAAATGACAATCAACATAGATCCCTAATGCGCTCTACTGAAATCTCTAAAACATCCATTAGAGCCAGTATAGCAAGTAGAATTCAGGAGAGCCACAACAGTAACTTACAGGACAATAACAGTCTATGCCCCAGGTGCCCAACCTGTGGCCCCCACGTGGCCCTTTGGGTGTTGTTCGGCGCCCCCCCTTGGTCCTCTATTTGCGGCCCCCAAAACCTAACTGTTAATGCATAGGAACTCACCAGTTCGCCACCAACACATCCTAGCCTGGGATCTTCTTAGAGCGGTAAGAGGAAGAGAGGCGAGGGACTCGCTCAGGCTCTGGCTAAGCATGCCAATTGGCATAAGTGAAAGCCGATTACCGACCCAGATGGTGCCTGAGCACCAATGCTTCCACTATACTATTTTTGTGATATCTATGAGGCACATAAACTTAAGGGTAGAGGGGGGCTGGACCGGTGTTATGTGCTGCCCTTTATTTATGCCGAGGGCCGCACTAGTGGCCCTCTATATCAACTTAGTTGCCCACCACTGGTCTATGTGCATCTTTAGTCATGGCATTTTAATGGAAATTGTGATTTTTAGGAGTTGTTTATTGTTTTCTTTGGTGGCTCCAACTTATGTCATCAAAAATAAACACTTACCTATTGATGTGAAAAACTCTGCTTGAACACTCCATTGGCAGACAAGGTCACAAAGAAGAAGAAAGATGCCAAAGAACTTCATCTTCACTTTCGTTAGTCTAGAAAAAATATTCAAGTACAGAGGTCAATGATACAAAGCCGTCATTGAAGACCAACAGCTTTCTTAAGAAAACAAACATATGGATACTGAAGGAAAATACATATTTAAAAAAAGATGGGAAAGGCTGACGTGCTGGCCCTGGTGGTCAACTGTAGACTATTAACATTCATAGAGTTTGGCATCTACGCATACTATTAGGAGCAGATGGGTTTCTATAATTTTACTCTTTCCAGAGGAGAGTGGAAGATACACTTATGACTACAGTAGGCCCCATATTCCCTTTTATCAAAGGCCAAAAATATCGATTTTAACATAATTCAGCCATACATCCCATGTGCAATCTTTAAAACTTATGTCTGATGTTTATTCTGAAAGGGAAAGAACATGTTGGTAGGGGAAGCATAGAGTTCTGTGATCAGCCATCTGTACCCTTGATGTTCTAGCAGGCAATAAAACAGGCGACAGCCACATCAACATGGCCAGAGGCATAGGAATCTGTTTCTAAAGCTGAATCATTTCTTTTACTCTCAGATAAAGTAGAGAATGGTTAAAATGTTTTTTTTTTTGTGATTATTAGAGAGATCTGTATCGCGTTTTGGCTCAGCACAGCAGGAAGTTAGAAGAGACCTCTTGAACGTGAGAAAAACAATGATTATTATCACCAAAATGGTGGTGACCTCTGTGAAAGTAGCAAACACAAGTAAAGCTGGGCATACAGAATTCGATTTCTTCTTCATTTGATCGATTTAAAAAACGGCTGTTTTAAAAACGCTTTTGTCACGACGTTATGTGATCGATTCAAAACCAGGGTGGAGAAAAATCGATTATATTTTTGAATTAAAAAAAAAAAAAAATCAGATTTGTTTAAATAAAAAGCTTTTTGAGGAAAATATATTATCATCCAAAGGTTAGTCTATCATGAAATAAAGATTTGTTTTTAATTATGTAGGATAAGGCTGTATAAGTTTAATTTTTGTTGGTAAATAAATTACATTAATCCATTCATAATGCCATGATCTTACAGAGGTTTCTGTAAGATTATTGAGCAGTTTTGCCTACAAGCTATTATCACAGATGCTTGGTTTACTTTTGCAGTTCTCAAAACTGAATTTGACTCAGTAGAGATCACATGCCTCTTCTGCAAAAATATTATAACATGAACAGAGTGGAGAAAAATACCTTAATCCTATAGTTCTGCAAACCTATGCATACATTATTATCCCATTCATAGCCAAGTTTCAAGAAGTTTCGTGAGTAGAATAGAAACAATATTTTTCTGATTGTTTGGAGTGGAATAGATCTGCACAAGAAGAAACTGAGACTATGTGTGAGAAGGGAGGGGCATTCAGTTGAATAAATTGTGATTATTAAGGTAATGATTAGTTTTTTTTACTTCCTAAGTACATCAGAAAGGTTGTCCAAATATGAATGATTAACCAAAACTGGGGATAAAAAAACTAACATGAAAAGTTGTTATTCAAAAATCTTCATCTACTCGCATATTAAAGTTATACCGGCAAGAATTAGTCTTTATGTAGAAAACTATGATTTAAATCAAGCCTTACTGACTAGTGATTTAATTTAAATCCACCATGTTAAAAATTGATTCCTTCCCTAACGCTAGCCATACACATGGCGACTAACCCCAACATCTGCCGCCGATATCTTTCCGGGAGGCTAACGTGATGACGTCATCACGTTTAGCCTCCCATTGCATTCTGGGGCCCTTCAATCGGCTGGGCACCCTTTGTGTGCTGGCCATAAGCTGCAATGAAGCCGCCGCTTCATTGTAGCTTATGGCATCGGCTTCCATCGGCTCGCGCCGGCCAGAGATTTTCCGACATGTCGGATCTCTGGCCGTCCGAGAAGTGGGGCGACAGTCGCCACATGTGGGCACATGCCGAATAGCGGCCGATTTTTAACCTGACCGACGGCGAGAGCGCGCATGCCCGTCGGTCAGATTAAAATCCGGCCGTTTATCGGCATGTGTATGGCTAGCATAAGCCCTATGTGCATGCTCCATCTCCCCATTGGATACAAATTGATATACATAGAAAACCTGTCAGATACTTCAGCAATCTACTAAAATTTGCCAACATATCCAATCACTGCTTCATTGATTTATGTTGATTTAAATCACTATAGGTTGATCTATTCAGGTAAAGTTGTTAAAACAATCATTTAAGTCAATCAAACAGAAAAATCAACCCGTGCATGCCCAGCTTTAATCATCAAGGGCCACAGACAACAAAAAGTTGTGGATTACGTCACACAACTAAAAAAACAAAAGTTCTAGACAAATAGTTAAATTTTTTCAAAAAAGTCACAATGAGAATACAAATGCAGTCCGTCATATTCTGTAATGATCCAAGCTTTCCAGCAAATGTGGAAGTTGCAGGGTTTGGAGAAACCACATAAAAGCTGGCAGGAGTGCTAACCATGGACAGGTTTTATCCATACGGCAAAAACATCCCACTTCTAGAACAGGTTAAAAAAAAACTAATACCTCTCCACAAGGCGACGTGCAATCTCATTAAAGATGTATCAGAGTTGTCTCCCCCTGGTTAAAGGAAGAGTGGAAATAACTCAACATCTTGATAAGGGCATTTAATACGGACACAACCTTACCAGGGAAAAAAGACCTACCTATTACACTTTAGAAGTTTGTTCAGCCCTATATGTAACTGAAGTACACTGTATATTTACAGCTTCATATGTACTTTTGTTTTAAATGTTTTACAGTAACTTTTTTACCAGTATTTGCTTATAGTTAATTCTTCATCGATACCAAACACAAGTCCACTTGTCATCCATGGTAATGCCATTAATGCATAAAGCTCTTCTTCAAATGTGGTTTATGGTCAAACAACTTTATTGTTCACAACAAGGGTTTTTTGCCCCATCATGCTGATACAAGATAGTACCGAACAAACAAAGACAGAAATGACTGTACAGTTTTAAAAAAAAGTCCCTCTACCCAGATTAGAGTAACTAAATGAACAGATCTAGAAACATAAGGTCTGTTTATTCGGTAATGTGGTAAGACAGGGACACCCAAAAACAGTTTTTAAGAGGTTGTGTCCTGCAATTTCAAGGCACAAATCCAAACACCAACTAGCACAAGCCACAAACAAAACTTTCCACATCCTCTGGGCTCCAGAACCCCTGCTCCTGTCATCAGAAGCAACAAAAGGGTTTTTGGGGGTTTTTTTACACTTACAAATCTTGGAGCCCTTCACCATGTGTGGGTGATAAACTAAGGTAACACGTATACAACTTCAACAATCCTCTCAGTCAGTGACTTTTAAACTGTTGAAACATCCACAGTACAAGACATGGCATTAAAAAACACTTGAGCCTTGAATCTAAATGTACTGCCTAAAGCAAACCAAGGCTGGATAGAACATACTGAGCAATAAATTCAGATTCCCCAACACATCCTGATCAGCAGTCACAGATTAAAGAGAGAAAAAGGCAAACGCTGCATTCGGTATTGCCGGAAGACACAAGCAGAAAGAATATAAAAATATTGGAAAAAAAATTAATAATTCACCTCAACAGATCAAAAATGTCTGGAAAAAAAAGTTCTGTATTGGTCTATACTTGCAGCTTCCCCCAATCATTTCTGCATGATGTAAATTATATCACAGCATATAAGCAACATGAAACATGTCTGAGCCTGTGACCAAACACTGTCTGATAAAGTTCACCAGGTAAGCATGTCACTCCCAAAATGCAGTGTCAGTATAAATTAACACCTGATTAAGGGGGAGGATTAAAAAGTCATAAGTATCTGTTAAAGAAAGCTTTTAAAAGTAGAAGGTTTAAAAGCTGTAGAGTTTAGAAGCAGTACACAAAAAACATGCAACTTAGAACAATGGTTCTCAAAACTTTTTTTGGGATTTCTTATGTGGTAGTTTTGTTTTCTTTAGATTTACTAGTGGACCCTTTCAACTTAACATATAGACTGGTGTTAGGGGATGTTTCCACATCCGTCGGGACCCCCTACGCTAAGCACTTACCTGCTCGGCGGATGCTCTGTTTTTACTGCGCTGAGCCGTTCCGCCGATGCACAGGTTAACGTAGTCGAGTCTGAACACAGCATTCCCCGGCCAGTTAAAGTGTATGTGATCTGACAGATTCCCAGATTGTTGATGCTTTACAAAATACTTGAGGACGCAATGGGCCTAGGGGTAAATTTATACCTTTGTTATTTGAGCAACAGGTTTAAAACTTCCCAAACGCCCTCCAGTGGAGGAAAGCAAAGAAGTTTCTACACAATGTACTCTAGTTTTAAAGCCTGAAAAACATCCGGTGGGGTGAGCGTTGAAGCAGCCACAGCAGGTACTACAAAGGTAACCTGACCCTCCAGGATGCCTGGAAAGGTGGGATGCTTTTTAACCACCCTAGCGTTAGGGACGGCACCATCTCGTCCAGCGTTGCTACCATCACTATCACACTGAAGAGATGGTGCCGTCCAGTGAACATCGAGGCTCCGGCAGCGCATACTTACTGTTTTGCGGTGTCCCCAATGCGACATGCTGGCTGCTGACTCATGCCCCCCCCCCCTCCGAGTGACATGATGATGTCACATGGGGGAGGCGACGGGAAATTTTAAACTGAATAGCACGAAACCAGTTTTCTATGTAGAAAACTGCTTTCAATGTGCTGCTATGTACTAAATCTAACCCAAATAAAGTCTCTGGTGCCCCAGATGTGCCCATTTGCAGTAACCCTCTCTTCCCTGGTGTGATTTTACCACATCCATCACACCAGGTTAGAGAGGGTTAACTGCAAATGGGCACATCTGGGGCACCAGAAACTTTATTTGGGCGAGATTTAGATTTTTATAAAAACTATTTTTTTTTGTTTTACAAAATTGTTTGTTTCAAACATTATTATATTCAGGATGTCTATTAGACCCTTGTACGGACATATATTGGGAAGTTACGGGCATACAACATAAAGAAAAATTTACCATTGAAGTCTATGGTGCAGTTTTGGTACAGAAATCTGGACCTCAGCAGTGTGCTAGGGAGGGTAAACAACATAACTGACTTCCATTTTAAAGCAAGGTTGTTTTCTGGTTGCTTTAAAGACCAGAAAATGACCTTGCTAATGACACACACTCTGCTGCATTACAACAAAACAGTGTGCCTAAACCCCTATGCCAAGTCTCAGAGGAACCTATTTGGATTCCTCCACAGGATGTGGCAACAATCACAAATATCCCACATTTTCAATTAAGTGAAACTTCACTGTCCCCCTGAAATTGCTTTGCTTTGGACACCAGTTTGAAAACCACTGACTAAGAAGAAAAGCAGGTAGGTACTAGACACGGCATGCCAGGAAAAACCTACCTACCTTCTGTTCTGGTAATACCTTGACACATCTAGCCATCCCATTCTGGATCTGGTCAAATGGATTCAGAGCTGGTAAAACTGAGTTTTTACTTGCTTATATATACCTCCCCTAAATGTACTACTGTAACTGACACATAACCTCTCAGTTGCTTCATTACCAATCACTTTAAATCAGCCATAAATTGGCCCAGAAAGAGAACTGACAAATTATGGACATGTAGTAAATGCCCGTCTACAAAGGGTGTGCGGCCGATTCTTGGCATGACCCATTGTGCGTGATCACGTTATCACGTGCAGCCGATCTGATGGGAAATAGGCCCAGCATCAAGACATCTATGCCCAGCTTTATAGATAATGTATCATGGTGCTATAGAATGCATCATAGTGCTTTAGAAGTAATATCCCAGGCTCTGACAGTTTAAATAACTTCACATAACAGGGTGTACATATTCAGCAACAATACTTGTTAGGTCACATTATGTTAGATGAAAGGAACCTTGGAAAACATTTCAAGACCAGTTCATCATTACTAGCTTGATACATTGCAACAAGATGCACTGTGTCTGTTGTGTACCATTGTGGTTCACTGTATACAATCACATGTAAGCGTGGCTGTCCTCCAACCAAATATTGCCATTAGTGCATAGCACTGGTAACTACTAAGACTGACTTCAAAATAGAACCAACTGCCAGACCCTGCAAGTGCTGGGTCTACTTCAAGCACCAGACAACAGCATGCCACCACTATCACCAGACATCTACTGCCCTGTTGCAAAAGTGTGACTAAGGCTTAATGTTTTGTGTGCCAAATTGTTAACCAAGAGGAAAATGCTGTTACCCAACATTCACAGTAAAATGTGGGGAATGGTCAACTACTGGTAAACTGGGTCAATGTGTAGTACATTTGGAAAGGTCCGTGTGCTTACTGCCGTCATTGTAATGTATAAGCTTTATGATTACAGTACAATAGACATACTCCTAAAATGACTTTCACCATCTGAACTTCTGAACACTACATTAGCAAACATTTCCATTCAACACTTGAATCCTTTATTACATAATTCATGTTTACCTTTCTCAAATTTGGCCGGCTTTATATATTGACACATGCTTTACTGTTTGGCTTTTTGCAGTAAAGGTCAGCCACATATTAAAGTATCTTTCCCTTCATAACATTAGTTCCCTTTCTACAGCTAATTAAGATCATTAATGAATTTAGAACTGAATACTTCCCATGCTGAATAGAACCAAGAGAAAAATAACGGTCTCCCTTTATTCAGTTATACATGGGCTTATCACTTATTAAACGTGCCTACATCTGGTCACACAGAGACGCAATGCTGAATGGAATATTATCTG
This sequence comes from Ptychadena robeensis, assembly GCA_036250615.1. Lineage (NCBI taxonomy): Eukaryota > Metazoa > Chordata > Amphibia > Anura > Ptychadenidae > Ptychadena > Ptychadena robeensis. The sequence goes on along the minus strand of CM070034.1, from coordinate 32,150,673 downwards.
CCCCCAGGGGCATATTTCAATCAGGCTTCACAATAACTTGTCAGAACAAATATTCCTGCACAGCAGATGAGAAATCGGGAGTCTGGCCAAGTCCTCACATAAATATTTGCCTTCTTGGGCATTTGTAAGACACACCGAGCACAACCCCGGTTCATAAACTCAGCAAGTCAGCAAGTTACATAGCAATTCATACAAATATATTCAGGACACGGCCACAATAAGCTGCACATTTTGCTTGGAAAGACAGTTACCAACTTTTCCCATGTGAAGTCAGAGGGAAAATATGAGCGGATTAGAATATGACCTATTTTATTATTCTAGCCAGAAAATGGAAAGAGCAAGAAAGCGAAACAGAAGAATTACATTTTTCTTTTATGATCAGCAAACCTTGTTCCTGTATGACGGAGTATACACTATTGTGAATTATCTATTGCAAACATTGTTTAAAGATATTCCTTTCTTATTTTCACACATTTATGGAGATACTGAATGGGATTGAGAGTTTTACACCCAGCAACATCAAACGGTCGTAAGTAATTTATCAGACTTTGCTTTGAAATTGAAACCGACTTTCCAAGCCAACAGTTAAATATACAACTGAGTAGGGGCTTGTGCCAGCGGGTTTGGTGGTATGTTCATGGCACCAGTTTGACATCAGCTTGGGAAGTTTCCGAAATTAATAAGAATGTATGAAACAAAAAGAATGAATGGTCAGCAGAGGCCCTAACCTGTGCCCACCCCGAATGTGGTGTGTACTACTTGCTACATTACATTCTTTTGCCTTACACAGATTGAAACACAATTTTGGAACTCAAAATGAGCCGTAATAACTACCACATCGTTTTCCTGGACTCATTTTTTGCTGTTCATAGTTTTGCTTTGGTTGCTTTTATTATTGGTGTTGTTTTCTATTATGTACAAATGTTCAATAAAAATTTTTTTATAGAGAAACCACAAAAACACATGGTATTTTACTACACCTCCATTACAAGTTGGTGACCTCTTATTTTTAGCATACCAGAAGATGCAGAGGCTTCATATTAAGAGACCAACCCATACAGATTTATTTATTGATTTACAAAATACACTTCATCATATACAAAGGACTATAGTTCTATCTTTTTTTCTTTTCAGTTTTGCCAACAAGTAACTTAAAAACTTAATAGGTTACAAGGGCCTCTTATTACCACTGGAAATGGCAAACACTTGGTGAGTAGAGTCTCTGTTCCTCTCTATTGAGGAATTACAAGGACTTCTATTCACCACTTGTAGCAGCCAGATTACCAATGAACAAAAGCTGCCCCAATGTTTCCATTTGGAGACCAGGTTCCTTAAGGTGGCAAGCAAAAAAGTGTACAACTATTTTCTGTTCATCATTTTTAATGAAAAGGGATATATATTAACTGTATATGAAATTGTTAATAATCCAGCACAATGCTGTTATTTTTTTTACTTCTGAATAATTGTAACCTAAAATTGGCTCCTGAACTTTTTCCTCTCTCACCTTTGTATTGCCAAACACAACAGCCAACAAAGACCCTAAGTCAAACGCGAAAACACTATGTACCAGGGAAGCTGCACCTACTTGTAAGTAAAAGGCAATGGACCGAGAAGCTAACCTAAAGGTCTCTTTACAACCTGACCAATATTGTTATTGCGCTGGTAGTTGCGCTCAGTAGCTAACTAGTTTCTATCTTTCTACCTTCTACTGTTGTGAATAGTTCATGTTCACCAGCTTGGCGGTGACTAGGACACTACGTCTACACCTCCTACTCATTTAAGTTTATATTAGCTTACCAAGTTTTAGACAGGAATATACTCATTTATATACCGTTTCTTTGCCTTTTGTTTTACTGATGTCTACAGGTTCAATGTTGGTCCGTTTGGACCTATTATACTTAAGTTTACAGTACAATGATAATCACATAGCATCATATCAATTACTTGACCACTCGTGTAACTGCTTCGTGTACCAATCCTTGCTACGACTATGTATGCCTTTTACTTTGAACAATTTCAATAAAAGTTATTATGGAAAAAAAAAGGCAATGGAGAGGGTGATGTAATTTCCCAAATGAGTTAAACGGTTGACCATTTTACCCACTTCATGTTAAGTTTCACACCTTTACAAAAGCATTACAGAAGCCAAGCTGACAGCTAACGACATTACTCTCCCCTAATCAAAATGTGCTATTTGTTGGTGCAATGGACCAAGACAAAATTAGAACTGTCAATGACCATGAAAATGGCTAGGCACAGAGAGTAGGATAGGAAATATCACAATATTGTGTACTAACAAGTAAATGCGTGTTAAAGAACATCTATGTGAGCAACATACACACCTACCTCTTCTATCTTCATCCAAAAATGATCAAAAGAATTGGTGGCATGATCTTCTGTATCGGGCATCAAGTATAAATGGTTGCTAGTCTCCACCGCATCAATATTAGTTTAATTTACAGACGCAGTTAATGTGCTAATGTGCTTTATTGGACAAGTCAAACACAAATTTTTCCATAGCAGCACATTTGATGCATTAACGCCACATACAAAAAATAGCCTCAAACCTCAAAATATATTATTTGTCATGTTAAAGCTAGTGTGTCAAAAACACCAAATTACACATTGCATTGCCTAAATATGCCTCCATAAAGACTACTGTGGTGTGTAAATTAATTAGGACAAAGTGTTAGGTAACAACCTTGTTTGTGTAGGTTTACTCTGAACACTTGTTTCCTTCTACATCCAAAATGGGATTTACATATAATTTAATTGGCTTTTACCCCAAACTGGCTTTAATCTCTTGTAAAGGCCCTCATACACCTCTAGATTTTTCAACTCCATTCAATCAATTTTATTTTCTTGATTCACTGAAAATCTATGGCGATACGATTGAAATTGGGAAAATTGGGATCAAAAAAATTATTGGACATGCTACAATCGGTTGTATTGAAATTGAACCTTAATTCAATTAAGCTTTCAGTCCATCCAAAAAAATTGTATCAAAAATCTGTAACTACAGTTGGCATACATTACAATCAATCACCGATTTCCCTGATCCCAAAAAATCTTTTTAAATTGATTGAATGGAAAATCTAGACGTGTATGTGGGCCTTTAGTGAAATATGACTTTAATGGGTACATTGGATTAAGAGCTCCATTGAGAGACAGTGACATGACTATGGACTCTAAACCACTGGAAGAGGTATGATAAAAAAAACTCCCAATTATACAGGTACACAAACATACCGTAAATAGTCAGATCTTTCCAGAAATAGACTTCCCAGCCAATCCGCATATAGGCTTTAAATGAAGACGGCAAAAATATATTTTTAAACCATTACAAAGAAATTCCACCACATCACTTCTTGAATTCAACTCAATTGAAAGACATCTGAACAAACTGACATAGATGTGATATAAATGATGATCAGCAAGGATGAAAATGTTACCAAATGTTTTTCTATTGGGTCTGATGTCTGCACGGATCATGAATCTCAGGTTTATGTAAGGATTCTCCATATTTTACTGATTATAGAAAGAACATATGTAGAGGGAAAATGAAGGGCTGTGGCTTTAGTCTTTTTCCCAACATATATCAGTTTGAGCTCACAAGCTTAGTAAGAAAAGGTCTTCCAACTACTAGCAGATAGAAGCTAAACCCTCCTTTAGATTTGTCTAAAATGTAACATAGAAGGTCACATCTGGAACAACATTTAGAGGATTTAATAATGCCAGTATATACAAGGTTTAGTTTAAGTTATTAAACTCACTGATTCTAGTTCCATTAATATATCCATATTACTATTAATCTACCAAATTTGGAAATAAAATATTATAACTTGGTTAAATTCAGTATGTTTTTAACCTGCTAAATCAATAGTGGTCAACTTTTATAGGGGCTTCACATGTAGCCCCTAATATCTCCAATGGGTTGCATGTAATGATACAGAAATCAGAGACTGCAGATATACAAAAACTGCTAACAGACTGCAGACATATTCCAGGACATGAACAGAGCGGATGGTGGAACAGGGGAAACGTAGCTAGACTAGAGGGCTACCGCATGCGGCTCTTTATCATCCTTGTTGTGGTTCCCTGACTACCAGCAAGCTTTCTCCCTCCAACCAACGCATTCATCTGGAAGGGAGAGAGCAGCCAAGATCACTGGCTATAGAAGCTTTAGCTTCTCACCCCATAGGGACTCACAACAAGAGTATTGTTTCTTTACAGCTCCTCTATGGTTTATTCTTTTTAAATAATATTTTTCTTCTTTCCCTTGTGTACCTTTTTTTGTTGGACCCTCACATTGGGGAAGCATCTACAACTCAGCCACCTTATCTCATGGGCTTTTCTCTCTGGGCCCAACACATCTACTGTAAGCGATTGTTGGGATCCATAGTCCCTCTATACTGAGGCTTGAGTAACCTGGTAAGAGAAAGGCCAACACAGGATCTATGTTAGACCCCTGGAGGGGTGTAGCTAAAAATTCCTCCAGGAGAGGTGGAGAGAGCCCTAATCATGCCGCAACTCCAGTGGAAAAGAATAAAGAGGATCCCTGTGCATCAGGGAGATGGAAACATAAAGTGGGCTATAGTCTTTAGGGGGTTTCACACTTTATGTGCTGTGTCATGTACCAGCAACACACGCATTACTGCACAGTACACACCACATGTGTTAGCGGACACCATGTCTTAGTTTTTCTAATACAAGTATATGGGAAATGGTTGCATTGAATGTAAAAAATGTGCGCATCAGTGTGCTATGCGGCAAAGTGTGAACGATGCTTCAAGGCTCCAAGATATTTGGAGCCAGGCATAGGGGTCCTAAGTCTTATCTCACTTTTTGCGGGGAATGAGGGTAGCCAGAGCTTCTTGACACCAAGTTGACAAAGGGCCAAATTAAAAGACTAAAGCCCCCCATACACCTTTAGATCACTCCATACAATATCCTTTAGATCTACCAACAATTATGTAGTGCCGGGCCCTCCCTGATAGAATACATAGTGATGGGAAGGATTAGAAAGGTCCTCCTATTACATGGTTTTGGTAGAACAAAAGTTGATTGTACAGAAATTGTATGGTAAGATTGTATAGGAGGCTTAAGGGTCCATTTACACTGTCATTCAAAGAATGACTAGCTAATGCAAACTTGTCCCATGAACTTATCATGGGGTCTATATCGAAACAACCCCCAAGTCCTGCACAAGTTTGCAGGCACTTGTGGCAGATCATTTCTCCGGCTGCTGGCTCGTATACCATGCTGCAGCAGCCCCGGAAACAACAGTGTAATTCCTTAAGGGTCGGTTTTTGCCCCCAGGGCCTCAGTTATAGCTTCAAGTCTTTAATATCGGCTTTAATCCTAGGAATCTGCTGCTTCAAGCGAAAAGGAGAATGGATCACCCCTTTAGGTAGTTCCTTTTCAAACATTTGAATGTGACCATTGCAGAGAACACAATGAAATGAAGAACATTTTAGATTTATATGAAGATTTACTAACTTCCAGATGAAATAAAAGAATGTGAAAGCAATCTTACATTCCCTTAGGATAGGAATCAAACACAGCGCTGGCTGGGCCAGTGATCTCATTCACAATGAATGTATTTCCAGAGGACACTTCTCTCTCTAATGAGACAACGTCTGAATGCTCCTTCAAGAAATATGTCAGCCAACCCGCTGTACAGTACATGCTGCGGCACATGTTACCTGCTTTCTTTTACCAATACATTTTAACACAATATTTGAAGTGTCAATTTGTTTTTTCTCCAGGTCAACAGAAAATGGCTATGGAATGTATAGCAGACATCAATGAATGAACTGTTCTCTCCTTGCATAGCCGAGGCCGTAGAAGGGTCGTTTGACGTTTTTTTTCAGGAAGCTAGACAAGGATTGCTCTGACTAGGATCATTCAAGCAACACCAATCCCCCCCCCTCAAGTCATTCCATCTTTGATGGCTGAAAAACTGACCAATCAGGAATCGGTTTTAATCATTACCATTGAAAATAAATGGCACTCCTAAATTACAGCTATACGACTGACGTACAAACAGATGTGAGAGTCGTACCTCACCTTCACATTCCACTGAGCTACAGATGCCTCTCCAAGCATTAAAAAGAGTTCTGATAACATTCACCGAACAAAACTAGTATTCTGGCTTCAATTCTTCCTAGTTACTGATGTGGAACAAGAATGTTATTCAAGAAGGCATAGCAAAGCTGGAACTCCCAACAAGTTTGGGTCACCATGTCAGTCAAGCAGCTAGAATCTTCCAGAGGGAAGGCAGCTATGGCAATACAGGTTGATTTGAATCAATTGTATTATTGGATCTACTTGATCCAATACTTGATCCTCTGTGTTCTCGGCTCCGTCAAACCCCCTGCACATTCCTTATTTGAGGATCCGATGGAGCATATGTACAGTACCTCTCTGCAGCAGTGGCTCTTCCTCCGAAGTTGATGATACCTTGCTTATCCAAGTCAGTAAAGTCTTGCACATCCAGCCAGTGAAGACAGGGATATTTCTTACTAATTTAGCTCATGAAGGCCTAACACTGATGACTAGCAACAGACAAGATGATATTAATATTATATTATACCTTTGTTTATTGCAGTGGATCCCAAACTGGGGGGGCAGGCCCCCCTGGGGGGGGGGCGAAGGTATTCCAGGGGGAGGCAATGGCCCTCATTCTTAACCTGTGTTTGAATGGGGAGGGGCTCAATAATGTTCCTAAATAGAACATGGGGGGGGCCTGCAAGGAAAGTTTGGGAACCACTGGTTTAATGCATATTTTCAACATGCACATGAACTCCATCATCAGGATGATGATAATGAGTCATGGCTTTACTTTCACCGCTCATTTTCATTCCAATGATTCCCCTGACATTAACCATGTCTGCAATGAAAATATTTCACGTACAGACCCACGACACCCACATGAAGAAACCACAACAAGTCTGATTGCCAAAGACAATGAGAACAAAAAACAAACAAACCCCAAGACACAGATGGAAGCAGTCATTCCATTTAGCATGGCTTTCTCTCATGTTGGCTATGAGTGTAGTCATCTGCGACTGTATGCCTAGCTCTAAAGCCACATGAAATTTTTTAACAAAGTTAAAGTTTTTAGATGTGCGGTCACTGAAATATCTTCCTGAAAAGAGTCAAAGAAGGCCATTTTAAAAAGAACATGAACTTCACCTGACTTTTACTATAAATGAAGATCCAAGGTTATAGCTGGCCATACACCTTTAGATCTCTCTGTCAGATATCCTTTAGATCTACCAACAACTATGTAGTGCTGAGTCCTCTGTGATTGAACACAGGTAGACGTGATTGTTTAGAAAGTCCCTCACATTACATGGTTTTGGTAAAACAAGAGAAGATCTAAAGGAAATCTGAGAAATCTAAAGGTGTATTGGGGCCCTTAGCTACACTTCCAAAACACTTTTATATAGGGTTAAAATAAAAATAAATAAAATCACACAAATAAATAAAACCGCATACATGTATTGATCCAATGATAGTTTGGATATGAAAGTGGAACAAAGCTACTGATAAAAGCGATTCTAGGGGGTTGACAATCTGACTCTGCTCTCCCAGTCCCCTGCTCCAGTCCCATTGGCTTTCTTTCTTTCTGTCTCTCTTCCTTAACCTTTGCTGTTCGGGTTAAGTTTTCCCTAGCTATTATTTTTCTTTATATATTTGTGTAAGAATGTATAGAGTGAACTAGAAATGTGATCGGTACCGGATTTGACCCTCTGACAGACAAGGTGGAATACTAAGGTACCACCATATATTACTATCGGTGTCGAAGGTCTGTGATTTAGGACC
>CM070034.1:32115945-32142743 GCA_036250615.1 Ptychadena robeensis | reverse complement strand
AATGAAGTCCCCTATTATAGGTTACAGTTGTGAATGACCAATGACAAGCACAGTCCAATGTAAGGTTGTCCAAAAAGTCTCTTTATATTGGCAAATAAGAGCCTGTGGCAGAGATTTGCTCAAGACGAAATTCGGTGGACTATTGCTAATTGATCGCTATATTCTGGATTCCCACCTCTTGAGCTCCTCCGTCCCAAAACATAGTGAGCTGAAACCTTTAAACGAATACTCTTGTGAGTACCAGAGGGTATAGCCAGTGAAATACATGTATAATAGAACTGAAGGCCGGCATAGACACAACTGAGCTACAATGAATGAAAGTCAAGCAAGAAACATACTAATGGAGGCAAAACACTGTAAGAAAATTGACGACCTTATCAGTGTGTTTGCTGCTTCTTCATTTACAGGAAGCAAACAAGGAAGTGTAGTAGTGTACTACTGTGTACTACTTTCTTAACTGTAGTAGCCAAAACTCAGGACATCAGTTTGATTTTGCACCTGACATGGCTACCAGGACCAAAACGACAGATATGGTAAAGCACTTCTATACTAGAAATAAAAAAAAACACACACATACATTACATTGACATAATACTCACCTGTCAGCAGATTATATCAGTGATGACTGGTACAGAATAAAAAAACATACTTACCATCCTCACTTTCTCATTCCCGAAGCCAGCATGTTTTGTAATGGCAAAGAAAAGCTCTTTTACCCACGCTTTATGAATACTTAATTTTAACTATGGAGCTGTACTTTAAATAAAATGCATAGATGGAGCTTCAATTACCATATTTGCCACAGATGTGAAGCTGCCATCAAAAATTCTACAGGACTACGGCACTTCATCCCAGGTGCCCTTGCGGGCAGTATGTAGAAAACACAGTGTGGCAGGGACGTCACACAGAGAAAGGGGGGATCCCGAAAATTGCCCCTCCTGCTCTTTTTTTTATTTTTGAGCAGTAATTATTTAATTATCGGCAGTGCTGCTGCCAATAATATAAAGTGCCCAGTGAGGTGGTAGGTCCGCTTTAACTGCTTTTAAACTTCAAGTAGTAAGGCTTTGTTGGTCACTTTCACATCCAACACAACCTTCTACCTAGTTTGTCAACCCTGTTACCCAAAGGTGGCTACATTTCTCTTCCATAGTGGTAGGGCAGCCAGTGTAACGGAGAACATGTGTGTAGAGACACCAACATTAGGGTTTTTTACACCACAGTGTGTTAATGCATATTGTGGAATGACAACTGTTTAAGAGTCAGTATTTCTTGTTTATAATGTCTGAGCTCCAATCTCGAGAACAACCATCTGTGAAGCATGAACTGCCTGCATCACCCTTTTCTCTGCCAAGATCCTCAACTGTTGTTAATTACAAGCCCAAAAAAATAAGAAAAGAAAATAACTTTTAGTTTCAAAAGGAACAGACCTTTGTAATGTGACTGGAGGCTTACCATATAACCAACTCTAATTTTCTCATCATTTTTATTAATTATATATTGTCATTTGGCATACAGTAAAGACACAAGAAAAGTCTCTGCTGCTAAGAGGAAACCATTTATTGTGGTTATTGTGCACTTCTACAAAACAGGAAACATTAATGTGCCAACATTAAAATATATACACTGTTTACCAGAAACTTATTGGTTAGGGTCACTTAATTTAAGGTTTCCTTTTTTTTAAAATAAATAAACTTCTTTTTTTTTTTTTAGGGCTTGTTTCCATTATAGGTCAGGACGCCTCCGCTAACCCTTTACGCTTAGAGAGGGGTCCCGGCGTATCTCACAGACATTGCCTGTTCGGCGGATGGTCTGTTTACACATCCGCCGGTGTAGAGGCTGAACATACTCGACTACGTTCAGTCTTACATTGGTGGAGTGGCTTGGCACAGTACAGACAGAGTCTCCAAGCAGGTAAGTCTATCTACTACGTCGGGGACCCCCGCTAAGCATATACTCTTAGCAGAGGGGTCCCAACGGAATGGAAACATAGCCTAACTAAGCAACAAAGAACTATGGCCAAGCACACAAGGCAGCACCAAGCTTTCCTGTGGAGCTGTAGGTGAATCTGAAAATTGACGTGAAGAAGAAAAAAGGTAACTTTCAGTCATCCAGCTTGAGCTACATAGCCCATAAACAAAAACATTTTTGGTAGACTATAAGAAGACACATAATGTATGTGTGAAAATTTAACTATCCATACTGTATTATATTCTTTATTCATAATGACCATAATTATTATATAAAGCAGATCTATCATCATGAAAGAACACTTTTACCAACCTCTGAGCAGGCATGGTGGTGGAGGAGCACTCCACAACCATTATAAAATAATTATACTTACCAGCTGTTGGCGCAGTTATCCCTGGCAGTTTCCTTCTCTTGTACTGGAATATGATTGCTTCATGCAGTGCTGCAAATGGTCATTAGATGGCGCTGCATAATTTTTTTCAATACTGGTCTCCCAAGACTCGGGAAGAGAGGATCATTAAGGCAATGACATCTCCTTTCCCGAACCCCCAAATAAAGTACCATAAAACTGAAGGCCTGAGACCAAGAGGCCTATACAACTATGTACACACGGAACAGGTGGGACATAGGAATGTCTCCAACTATATAAAAAAAAAGTAACTTTCTATAACAGAATCAGACACTGTATGACAACAAACCAACAGCAGTTTGTGGAGTACAGAATTCTTCATTTCTACTATAGCACTAGATTTGCTCACTATCTGTAATCTTTGGTATAAAAATAGACATTGAAAATTTGACTTGTCTTCTCATTCCTGTATGCATTATCCAAGGCTAAATTCAGATAGCAGGTTGCAGGACACCTACTTAGCTCTGTGTATTTGTTCTGGCCAGTCGGCTGTCAAACACTTACTTACCTCCCCCATTTTAATTCCAATGGGCAACACCTGCCTAGATTAAGAATCCCTCCTAGAAACACGTCTGCTCTATTTGTGTCCTGGTGGTGACAAACCGAAATGTTTCTCTATTTAATTTCCAGGGATGTTGCGGATTCAGCAAATTAAAAAGAATGAAACTCCCTTATAGGATGTGCAACTCATGCCTCTTCTTTTTCAATCCAAACAATACACCTTATAATTTACTTTAACCCTTCTCGCCCCTCTCCCCCCCCCCCCCCCCCCCCCCCCCCCCCCCCCCCCTTGACGTGTGGTGAAAACATGGAGGTCAATGGCCCAACCCTAGCTAGTAGCAATCATCAATACCGTCAGGGTGGCGTATCCTGAAAGACCTGAAGATCACCTATAAGGAGGGAAGCAGCCAGCTCTAACCTATACCGTTTGCTCGCACTGTGTAGGCAGTTAGGGGGAGGTTGATAATCAGGGACATTCAAAATCAAATGTGCGTTATTTAGGCAGTCAGCCAATAGAAACATAACATTTCCTTAACTGTCCCAAAAATTGTCCTTATTAAAAATAATTCTGTTATAAATTTCAGGAAGCATGCCAGAAATCAATATGGACATCATCCTAAAGACCCAGAAGTACCCACCTGATCATTAAAGAAGTGTAGGAAACTAAAAGGTAGCCTCCCTAGCGGTTGAGACAAACCCAGGTTGGCCTGCTGTTTGGGTTCACCCCAACCACTTCAAGACTGGGGACCGGAAGAACCCGATATACCCTTGGAAAGTCCCCTCTGGGGACTCTCTATTTCTCTCCATTTCAGGGGTTACGGTACTGCCCCTTAGGTGTCATCTGTGACACTAGGAGTCATGCCAAAGACCTCCATGTTAATGGAGGGGCATCGGTCTCCCAGTCCACATCAGGGTCCCAACACACCTAGTACAATTGACCAAAATTGATTGTTCGAAATCAAACATCAGTCGACTTGATATTTTGATCAGTTTTCTATCTGATGTTACTATGGAGCATGCGCACAAACCTAAGAAAAGGAATTGATTTTGTTTAAATCCATCACACTGTGTGGTGGTACCAACAATTGATGTTAGACTGGCGATGTGCATTGTTATCAATAGGCAGCACTTGCACCATGGCAAAATCCCTGCAGTGGAGACAAGGCCTCAGGGTTCTTCTATTTCAAATATCTGTGCCAGGTATTTCAGAGTATTAAAGCTCACAGGTCAAGGCGTTTAGAAAGATATCTCCAGTAGAAGCCGCTATATTCTTTGCATAGAAAAATCACTTTTACTAACTCCAGTGTTATCCCAGGGTATGTTTCCACTGCATGGAGATCTCCTTCGGCACACCTGAGCTAAGCGCATTCTTTGACAGGGATGCCGATGGAGTGGATCCAGATAACTGGCCACCGCACCGGCTGTCTCCATGGCATGGAGCGGGTCCACCACTCGGAAGGTCACATAGTGCTGTATGTCAAGCTCCGGTCAGCGGTCTGGCTCCATGCCATGGAGACAGCCGGTGTGATGAACAGATATCTGGATCCGTTAACACAGTAGAATCATACCCTAAAGCAGGGAACAGATGGCTTGATATTCGAGCCCTCCAATGTTCCCTGCAGCAGCGTGATGACGTCATCACGCTGCTGTCAGATATCGGAGGAGTCGGAGACACAGCTCTGCTCTCCTCAGCTCAACCGATGCTTTGCATAGAGACCCACGGTTTCCATTTAAAGCAATGGACATTGGTCATGTCCGATATCCCTGTTTTAGGTGGGATTGATTGGTCCCACTCGAAAACAGGGATGGCCGCATACGATATGGGCCAGATAGATGGCCGTGAACATGCGCGGTGCTCGAAGCGGCCATCAATCTGGCCCATATCTGCATGTGTGTTGTGACCTGCTTCAGTCTTTCAAAGTTGCATTGGCCACTGCTGAACTTATTCTGTTTTACTGCACATATAAAGTGTATTTGAAGCTGAAGTCATCTAGATGTTTCCATATTTCCTGGGTGGAGGACATTCATCTTCAACTGGAACTTTCCACTTTAACCTTACTGTTTTTGCCCCAACATTATCATTCACTGGATTTCAGTTCTTTCAATCATGAACGGTCCCCCCCCCCCATGTAAACCACCCACCCACATTGTGCCAGCAGCCATGATCTGTCTGTATTGCATAGCACAGCACAGTGACCTAGTGTAGGGTATAATGTATGCATTGAGAACAGAAAAGCTGTATTTTAGAATTAGATGTATTATGTTGATGGAGGAAAGTAAAGTTATGTATGCAGATCAAACCCTTAGCTTTAAGATAAACATTTTTATATTCTGTCAGTAAAACAAGGGTGAGCCATGGGCCTACATCCTGCAGGCTGGCTCAGTTTCTATTCGGCCAGCAGACAGAAAGTCATTGTCCTGACACATGGCAGTAGTGGAATGATATTAGACAGATGTGACAGCCCCACATACAGCTGCAGGCAGACTGTCAGTTGTGTATTGGAAGCAGGAGCACCGGGTAGGGGAGGTGAGAATGGTGTGATAATTCCACTGTGAAATGTGAGATTACACAAACTACAACATAGGAAATTTGAGACTACATCATCAAAGAGACAATACAAAACAAGTTCCTATTCCAATGCCAGATTTTATATCCAGTGCCAAATCCTAGTCTAGAAATGAATTATCATAATCCTACCAATTTCTGACACTAGGGAGAGTGTTCCCCAAGGAGACATTTAATGGGGTTCAGGGGATTCTGCTTCTAAAAGTGAGAACCCCGATTTACATTAATGCTTGTACTTCACAGTGGTATTTATTATTAAAATGTACAATTTAAACATTTACAATTTATTAATGTATTTTGCTTTTCTTTGGCAATTGAACAATGGGCATGTTAGGTGACTCTGCAGGACGCAGACGGGTACACAACACCCGGCCATCATTTCCCAGAGGGGAATGCAGGGGGCGTCAGACCCAGCCAAACATACCCTCTTTCCCCAATGATAAGACACTGTCTTATATTTTTTGAAATGCCAAAATATGCCATAGGTCTTATTTTCAGGGGGATGTCTTATTCTGATCACTCTGTGCCAATCATTGTCCCCTTTGATCACTCTGTGCCAATCATTGTCCCCTTCTGGTCCCTCTGTGCCAATCATTGTCCCCTTCTGATCACTCTTTGCCAATCATTGTCCCATTCTAATCACTCTGTGCCAATCATTGTCCCATTCTAATCACTCTGTGCCAATCATTGTCCCCTTTGATCACTCTGTGCCAATCATTGTCCCCTTCATTGACTCACTTGGTCGATCTGACCAGGTGGGTGCACCCGATTTACAGGCAAGCGACTATGGGGCACATGCATGGCGGCTGATCTGAAAAATCAGGTGGGATTTGGCCCGTGTATGCCTGCCTTTACTATCCCAATGCTTTCCTTCTCTGCATCAGTGAGTGCATAAAGACCGGGCTGGATTTAATTCCACATTCACTATCCCAGATTTTGTATGACAGGTTTAATTTTTCGTATTATTGTTCTCTTCACACAGAAAGGTTATTTCGTGTCATTAGAGGTGAATATGAAACATTAGCATGGAGATGATGGCATTACATTAGCATGGCAATGATGCCAAATGAGCTCGGCAGTTGCTGACTTTGGCTCAGTTGCAATCAACATGTTATTTGCATTTTAATGTTGACTTTTTTGTATCTTAAGCCCCCATACACGTTTAGATTTCATATTCAAGCTTTGGATTTTCACCCGATTTTTTGGCCGGTCGATTGGTTTAAATATTTAAAAGCTTAAATATGTAATTCGGGCTGAAATCATCCACCAAAGCGATCTAATCCATTATGGACATGTCCATAATTCTTGGATCAATGCAATCACTATGGATGGGGACCAGCATCCCCGTCCAAAGTGCTGGTACACAAAGGGTGCAGGAGCAGCCGCACGTGATGATGTCATTGGGCAAAAAAAATCATGAAAAAATCTAAACGTGTATGGGGGGGCTTTACTGATCACTATTATAGTTATAAAGTTACCAGATACAAGTATGTTACAGCTTCATTAAACAGAATATTCTTTTTCTTTAAAAAAAAAAAAAGTTTCCCAGCGAGATAAAACAACCACCCAGGATGTTACCTATAAACATAATATATCACAAGGAAAACCAGTAATAAAAGTGCCCAGAGGAATGTGAGGACAGGGGGACCCCCAGGGGTACTGGGTAAACACCCGCTTAAACAGCTGAGAGTCCTCAGGAAGTTTGTTTAGATAAGTTGTACAGAAATACTTGTGTCACAATGATCAAACATTATTCAAAAACAAAGACAAAAGTGCACAATGAACTCGCAAATGAAACAGAGAATCCCTGACCCGCAGCAGAGGACACAAGAACACAGGACCATGAACAATCCATTACATTACAGGATTACTTGGCTTGCTCTACAAGCTGCATGTTCTTCGGAAATGTGACTGGGACTGGAAGTTTAGGGGGGGGGGGGATCACATAGTACATAGGTGGTGGGTTCATATAGTACATGGTGGGGGGTGCAGGATCACATCCCCCAACACCCCAACTTTTCTCTATTTCTAGAACTTTCCTACTTTCGCCCATTCATCTGACCTATGATGTGTGACCCCCATCCCATGTGTTAGTCCCTGTGAATAACATGTCCTCCTCATCCATCCCATTAGAATGATGTCATGGCTGCTTACCTCAGACACAGGAGGCTGGAGATCCTGCAGTGCTGAGTCCACACCGATCTATGGCAGGCAGAGTACAAGGAGCAGCAGTCTGGAGTCGGAGGATCCCTCCCATACACAGTACAGCCTCAGATTTGACGTCTTATCCGGTGTTCACCCATCCCGCATCCCCGGCATCCCCACAGACGTGCCTGCCCTGCACACATGGGTCTGTCTGTCTTTCTGTTCTACAGAAAACATTACCTCTAAAGCTGGGCATAGACGTTTAGATTTCACAGCAATCGATCTTTTTTTTTTTATATATCATTTTTATTCAAGTTTAAAAATAAATAACAACAATATCAAGATATGGATTATACAGATTGTACCAGGTTATACATGAACGTAATACATTAAATGAATTTCATCTTCCTCCCACTTAGATATTCTATCTCTATCTTATACTGGTTATGTGAATCTATAATCTAATCTAACAAACAAACAAGTTTATCACACTAAAATTTTAAATAACATCCAATCTCTCCACTTACATCCTACAGATATTCATGTGTATAAGTGCTCTCATCTCAACCCTCCCCCCAGCTTCCCTGAATATGCCCAGACTTTTCCGGTTGTTAGTACATTACCTTGCCACTTGTGTAGATATTACCTTGAATATCTCTCCATGAGTTGGAGAACTACTACTTTGAATATTTCGATCTTTTAAACAATCGTGCATGCGATTCCGGAATCGAATCCATTTACAGACTCGATAGCACACTGCACCATATGACATCTTCGATTCCTGGTCAAATCTTTCCCGCGATCGATCGATAACGGATCATGCAATCTCTAGCTTGCAGCTATTCTAATCGGAAATTATGTAATGTGGGTTAGACGCCAACAGGTGAATCGATAGGTTGGACGCCAACAGGTGAACGATTGTATGTCTCCATTAACATTCCATGATTCCTGCACAATCAACATAATTTTACAGACAGGTCCGATTCCTGCTCGATTGATTTTATGTGCGATTTAGGGTCAAATCGATCAATCACTTTGTACATGCATAGATTTCTGATCGATCGGGCAAATGATCTCACAGAAATCGTATGGAAAATCGAGACATTTATGCCCAGCTTTATAAAGCCACATCTCAGATCACTGAAATAAAGAGTTCATACATAACTGTACACATTCATGAAATGTTTACTTATAACAAAACAAAATAAAAGTATGATTGTTAATGATGTACCAGGAGGAGGAGTATTGATATAAGATCAATACAGGTGATTGGCAATACAGGTGATTGGCGAAAAGTTTCAATATCGTCCCTGTTTTTCATTAATTCAACTTAGAATATTACAAGAAATCAATAAAACAAAGATTATCATTTAAAAAATGTCGGACCATTGATAATTATAATCATGCATATGTAATCAGTACTTGGTTTGGGCCCCTTTTGCATCAATTACTACCTCAATGCGACGTGGCATGGGTGCTATCAGCATGTGGGAATGCTGAGGTGTAGTGATAGGTGAACATTGGCCGTACGCGAACAGGTGGATCGGACATTTGTAAAAGTCCAACGTCCGCTTGTTCGCAGCGAACCGCCAACTTCAGCAGTGCATCTGTATCCCTTGATGTCTACGGGCGAAATGATCTAGCTAGCCGCAGGAGGTATGGGTATTCTTCCGCCAGACGGATCTTTTTTAGCTGATCCGGCGGCGAAAGAATACCCACACTACCGACCACTGTCAAAATAATATTTTTTTATCCCTGCCCAGATAGTAGTGAGCTGCGCTGGGATCTAAAAAACTAACTTGATAGACACCGTTGGTGTGGGTATTCTTCTGCCGACCAGATCTTTTTTAGATCCCTGTGTGGCTGATCCAGCCGGGGGAAGAATACCCTCACCGCCGGCATCTGTGAAGATTATTTAGGGTCCGCGCAGGGATCTAAAAAATTTACTTGACAGGCGCCAGCGGTAAGGGTATACTTCCACTGACCGGATCTTTTTAAGATCCCTGCAGGGTTGATCCAGCTGGCAGAAGAATACCCAGAGATTATCTATGGGGTTCAGATCAGGGTAAGTTGGACGGCCAATCAAGCACAGTAATCCCATGGTTATTGAACCAAGTTTTGGTACTTTTGGTGTCCCGCTGAAAAAGTCAGCATTTGTATGAATTAGCTCATTAGAGTCAAACACTTTCTCACTTTGCATGTAATCAGTCTATTTCATATATTAGTTTCACCGTTTAAGTGGAATTACTGAAATACAGGAACTTTGGACGATATTCAAATGTTTCATTTATAGTCCTTGGCTGAGGAGCTGCATGTTAACCTGAATGCCTTAATGGCTAATGGATGAGTCTGGATTTGGCGTTCTGTAGGAGAATGTCCCCTTATAAACGACATTGTGCCTGCCACATTATATTTTAGGTGTCAGGCCTCTTAGTTCCAGTGACATCATAATTGTTTAGCATGCCAAGATACTTTGGAAAGTTTTTTCCAACCTTGTAGGAGCTGTTTATAGCGAGGTCCATAGATGGTTGGATTTAGCATTGAAGAACTCGACTACAGGCCCCCATACACGGATCAATTGCACGTTCACAGCAATAGTTCATATGTATGACCCAAAGTTGATGTACTCAATTGGACACCTTTAGGATGACTTAACCATACACACTCCAAAATCATATGCAAAGCCTTCTCAGAAGCTTTGAGCTCTCATGGCTGCATATTGGGGACCAACTCTATATTGAGAGCTCTGTAAAAGTCCATGTATGTGTAATGGTCAGGTGTACAAATAAATCATACATTAAGGACAAATATATAAGTACACATGACCAATATTGTATAAAACTATAAACTTTTTAGTTTCCAAAAAACTATAAACTTTTTAGTTTCCAAAAAACTATAAACTTTTTAAACTGTAATAATGTATATGTAGACATTTAGTGTGCTTACACATTGATCTCCATATATCTTATCATATATATATGTAAAATCAGAAAGTATGTAATAAAAATAACATGACTCATTTAGTCCTCCTTGGTCTCTTCAGTTCACCACGTCTACTATCATTAGTAAATAGTGAAGTTTTCATTTGCAGACCCACTACAGGTCACATTAGACCCCCTAGCAGCAGGCACGTCTACAGGGATACCGGGGTGCCGTGTTCCTGGAGAGCGGCTCGTGCAGAGGATCACGAAGCTGATGAACTCCACATACGTGTCGCTTCCCCTGGAGGTGCCATACATGTGTGCAGATGTGTGTGTGTGGAGGGGGGACCTGACACCCCCAGCATGGGACTCCCCTCTGATGACCTCCAGCATGTTCTCCACCTGGATGCTCATCCTCCTGATAAGACACAAGGGACAACCTGGACAGGGAAGATCATTCATTGGAATCCACTGTAGCAGCAACACTTTATAGTCCCATATAACTTTTATTTGGGGATTTCCCTTAGTTACGCTCATATATCTCATCATCATACATTAGTCCCACTGGAGTTCACCAGTTTGGTGGAGAACCCCATAGTAATTTTCGAGAACCATTAGGATATTGGATTGTGGTGTCTGAGCAATCGCAAGTAATGGGATCGGCCAAAGAAATACGGACATGTTCGTTCTCTGGCCGACTGCGATTTTGGGCGACATGGACCTGTTGCTCCCTGTGGGCAGCAGCAATTTGTGACTGATCGATTGCCGTAAATGCACGCGCACGTTGGTCGGCCGCAGATTGCTGCATGTATGGGGGCTTTTAGTTGCAAATTCAGTTGGAGGGCAGTACTAAGCAGAAGTCTGTTGCACCTTAAAAGTCCAGTGAGGCTAGCCTCCTCATTTTCTGAGATGAGTCACAAAAGTGTTTAATACGCTCTCTGACCAGTTTTCCTATTCTTGCTGCAATAATTGGGATGTGGTATATTGATTGCCCACCCTACCTTCTCTATGTAATTGTACCCATCACTTGGCCTTGCCTGTCTAGACGCCAAGGCCTTTATGCCTGCCAGCTTCTAAGGTGCCCCCCCCCCCCCCCCCCCCCCCCTTGGGCCTGTGCCCAAATTTAGTGATGATGGCATGTTCGGGGTTTTGCAATTCACTCATAGTCCACCTACAGAATGCAGAGACCTTGACCTAAGTATAAGACGAATTTCATTTTTTAGCACATTTCAGGTGCTAAGAAATTCGGCTTATATTCAAGTATATATGGTACGTATATTTAATCAACGTGGATCCCTTTTCTGGTCAGTATTTTTTTCAATACAACTGTTTTTTTAGCAGTTATCAGCAGACACTGCATGCGTTCAAAATATTTAGTTTTCCTGTAATATATTCTTCCGATATGAAGGGATATGCTGCATTTCCATTAGTGCTGCATTGCCATTATTACAATGATTGCACATGGTAGACAGATTTCCATAGGAAACGGTTGGAATATTCTTCTATTGGAAACAATAAGAGCTTCCCTTATCCCCAAAAATTCGACCTTATACTATTTGACTAACTTCAGTAAAGAAAATGATGGTTAAAGGGGCATTTGTGGAGGTCCAGACTTGTACAATAAACACTTAGGAAGACAGCTGTCTACAAACGCCATAAAACAGCCGACCACACATGCGCATTTGAGCAATAAACATTTACTTTGTAAACAAGTTTCCATCACTTGCTCTGACTTGCATGAGCCAATAGAGAGGTGAGTTTGCCTATTGATCTGGCGATTTTTTTTTTAAAACACCACCATTATAAAAAAATATCACCTCCATAGAGAACGAATGGATGCGATTTTTGATGGCCTCCATGCGCAATCCAAAATCGTCTTCATTCATGTCTATGGGCGCGATCAGAGGAAAATAATCACAACTGCCGTCCATCAGAACGCGGGGAGCCACGATTTGATTGCGGCCCAAATCGCAACCACGCACGATCCTATCAATGGTGCCCATTGAAACTAGTGTAGGCAATTGGCGGGGCGATTCTGCTGGCCATTAAGTGGGAACATAGCCAAAATGAGATGTTTATGGTAAAGAAAACCTACAGAGATGCCACAAGGTGAGTTTGTACCTACAGGGTATCTATATGTAGTGTAATTGGTAAGCTCACCTAACACATGGTACGCACAATATAAAACAAATTCCTCCTAAAATCAATCCAAACTGTGGCCTGCGGTGTGATTATATTTGGCCCTCACGATTGTTCTTTACATTTTATATTAGATAAAGCAATAGCAGACAGACCTTGTATTGTGCATAATAGAATCATAGTACATACATACATGTACATACAAACATTATAAGCATATTGTTAAATGATGTGTCTCACTTCAAAAACTTTGGAAACCATGGCAGTCTCAATCATAGCAATACCATGCATTCCTTTCACTTAGTACAGCAAAACCACATCCAGCGCTTTAGCCCCCCACACACAGATCCATATCTGTGCAATCAACCAACGATCGGTCACAATGTGGTGATGCAAGGATTTTGCGCAATTGATTTGCGGTTCATACCAGGGCCCCCGTCCAAAGTAATGGCAACCGAACAGGGATTTACCAACATGTTGGTTCAGTATTCAAACAAGGAATTCTTTACAATCCGCACTCCTGGGCTTGTATTAATGGTCATATGCACACACAGACTTGCTCTCGGGTAGTTGTAAGTAATTAATTAAATTAAAGATCACTTAAAGTTTTGTTGGTGCTGGATCCCGCTCTCTGGACTCCTCCACACATCATCTTGAACAAATCGTTGTCTTTAGGTTTAAGGATGATTCCCTATGATTAAGCTCCGGACATTTGGGGGGAAACGCGTCAGGGGGGAGGATATGGTCCCTGCGTGGAGCTGATGATGTCTGTATTCTTCTTTGGAACAATTTGAAAATAAAGTTTAACAATTTTAAAGATCAAAAAACAAGTCTGAGTGCGGACTCCTTAAACCTAAAGACAACTATTTGTTCAACATGTTGGTTCCCTGTTCGATTGACACATCTTCGAGCAGGGTCGATCAATCAAGAGTTTGTGCATTCGATTGGTCGCCACGAACGCGCACAGTCGAACTCCAGCCTCAACTGACAATTATTGCCCACAGTGTGGCTAAAGCGGACCTACCTATTCATGGTTACATGAATGGCACTAGAAGTGCCGATAATAAGGAAGATCCAGCCGTGGGCGGATCTCACATCTGACAGCTTCCCGGCTAATCTCACCGGGAGAGCTGGTGGGGAGCCAAAGTGAGTGGTCACGGGGGTATCGCATTCGGACCATAAGACGCAGGCATTCCCCCCCCCCCATTTTGGGGGTGAAAAGGTGCGTCTTATGGTCTGAAAAATACGGTATATTCACATAATTTTCACAATTAGACAAAGTCTTACAATTATCACATAAGATTTAATAAAAAAAAATATTAGGTGAAAAACATTGATAAACTTCAGAGTGTAATTCAGTATTTATTAACTTAATGACCACAATTCCAGCAACTGTTAAGCTATATTATCAGGGAAGGAAAATGTCTTCTTCTTTACACTTTCATCACCTTACCTCGCTCATCCTCCAGCCTCTGCTCCATTCCAGTGTTGCAGCTTTTTTCAGCCTAATTTGTATTCAACACTTTGAGGACAGGGGTTTAGAGAATTTGCAGATCAATGTGTCTGTTAAGGCTTGTACAGGAGCTATATACACATGGCCTGGGCAAATATTTACCATTTAAACAGCTGTCAGGAGGTAGTGGAGGTAGTTTAGCCATCTTGCAGGAAGAATTGGTTAAAAGCCAACATGGCCAACACACTCTGATTCCAATGGGGGCGGATGTAGCTGAGTGTCCCTATGAAACTAAACCCCAACAATTCGCCTATAAATGCTTTTACCATATATGTTAGACACATGAGGTGACATCACAAGTATTTTCCTTTCGTACTTGGTGTCAGCAAATCCTTCCACCTGGGCTTATAGGATTTCATGCAACGATGTGCAGCTCAGTCTAGAATAGACATGGGAAACTATGGGCTGTAGTGGCCCGTTCTAGCTCCCCAAATATACCTAAAAGTGACCAAATGTTGCCTAAGGGATGGCACATATGATGACACTGTGGGTCTCTGTGTCTAGGCAGTATCTCCCCGGTGTATACAAGGTCTTGGGATGCCTATGGTGTGCGACCTATACAGAGTCTTTGTCTGGCCCCTCTGTCAAATTTAAAAACCCATTGTGGCCCACTAGTCAAGAAGTTCGCCCATCCCTGGTCTAGAAGTTCATTGAACTCAGATTGTGTGATAAGGCCATCCATGAGTCCTCTACACTGAATTGTGCATCTTATCTCATATCAGACAGCAGTAGAATAGCAGATGGGGTTAAAATTGATCACATGCAAGTACAGACAAGGGAGAACTTTTTAAACTTTGTAAGATAAAGTAACACATTGGCAAAAGAACTAAAAACCGGTTGCCCGCACTACCGCAGTATAAATTTAGGGGGGGGGGGGGGGGTTTCCACGTCCATCAGAGCCCCCTCCACTAAGCATATTGCTTTGGTCCCGACAGAGCACATTCACTTACCTGCTCGGCGGATGCTGAAGTCTGAACACAGCATCCTCCGAGCAGTTAAAGTCTATGTGCTCCGTCGGGATCCCCGCCAAGCAATGCTCTTAGCGGAGGGGGTCCCGGCGGATATGGAAACCCCCCTTAGAAACGATCTTTTATATCCAGTCCCTCTGGGCTTCGCAGTCTTACATTAGTGGTGATATCGGGTGCTGGTAGCGGAAGTCTGTCTTAGGGCTTGTTTCCACAAGCGCGGCAGAGCGGATGCCTGGAGCCAACTGCGAGGCCCGCGGTTGCACGCGGTTTTTATGCGGTTTCTGCAAAGCGGTTTTTTTTTCTAATCTTCCTGCTGAATTGCATTGTGGGAATTTTCACTTCATGCTGTATTGTTCTCATGGAAAACAGCAAGATGGATGCCTCTGACTCTTCTTCAGATGTGTCTTGATGATGTGTGGATTGGTGGCCCTGGAGAGGATGTGGGCCCAAAGATGTGCTCACTTTGGCCCATACTTCAGACTTTTATACAGACTGCTATACATATAAACACTATCCTATTCTGGTCACATACATGATGATCACAGTACTGACATAATTATTATTCTATTAATAAACACATGCTTACACAGAATTGTACTAAAACAGCATGGCCAAAGAACTGCCCATCTACAGTAATCACTGTTCAATTCCTATTACAATTGCTGCAAGTCTGTGCCACTTCACAGCTTCACCAACAACTTTATTTTACTTTCTTTTACTCAGGAAGTAGGGGGGAGTGGTTCTCAGTGCCTTCCTGTCTTCCAGTCCTCCTGACCGCACCCATAGGGAAACAATGGATGCGGATGGAACCGCTCCAATCCGCGCCCATTCATGTCAATGTGCATGGTTTGGTGCGGATCGGCGCGGCATGCGGTTAAAAACTCGGTATGTTGCGCTCAAAACCGCGTCCGCGCCCGATCGCAACCGCGCACATCCGCGCACAACCACATACATGGAAACTGCCACATGCATTTACAATGTATGAGGTTGTGGGTGGACGAAACCGCACCGAACCGCGCGGTTAGAACCGCACCTAACCGCTCAGTTCTGCGCTAGTGGAAACAAGCCCTTAGGGCTTGTTTCCACTAGAAGCGGAAGCCCGCGGTGCGGCTACATCCGCGCCCATTCATTTCAATGGTGCTGGTCCCCTGTCCGCGGAATCGCGCGGACGGCCGCCTAAAAACTCGGTCGATTCCGCGGCCGCCCAGCACTGACCGCGGCCATAGGGATGAATGGCCGCCGCTAAAAACCGCATGAGATGCGGTTCTTAGCGGCGGCGGTCCTTAGCGGCGGCAGCCGCGCCGCGGGCTTCCGCTCAAGTGGAAACTAAGCCCTTACTCCTTCGTAATGGAAGTTTTTGTTTGGTGGTAGTTTTTTTAAAGTCTTTGTATATATAGGTGTGAGACAGTAAGGTATGCCTATCTCTATGACTACACTCATACGTGAGTGAAACACCTTAGAGGGGAGACCCCTGCCAATGGGGGTGACATGGACATGGCTTAATAAAAACTGTGATTTGTATAACTTCAATCTTCAGAGTGCGAATCCTTCTTCCTGTGTTGTAACACATTGGCCAGTAGGAAATGATTCTACTCCCCATAGGTTTAGTTTAGATATAATCCACATGGCCTCACATGACACATGCCTTTGCTATGCAAAAGTCAGTGGATCACCCAGATTTCACCACTACCACAAACACTGAAAAGTAAGACTAGAATATACATTCAAGATTCAACTTAGTTTTATCTCCTGCAAAATAAAATGTTCTGTTTCCCATTTTAAATGAAAACTAGAAAAGCAAGGTTTCATAAAAAAAGTGATCCAAAAACCCTGTTACATAACATACTGGAAGATATCGATGGAATTATATCCCGGAACAAACTGAAAACAGCCACACTCATGGCTGCCAATATGTTAAACATAATTTCTAGGGACACATAACTAAAAAAGCGGTGTATCTAAGCCTTACATGGAAACTGAAATGGAGGACTACAATGGGACATATCTACTAAGCTGCGGTGTACTGTTTTTCGGCATATAAATGAATAATAAAGTGCACCTGTCACCCGAATCTGCAGACGCTACCCATTGCTAGTGTATGTATCCATTGCTAGTGTATGTGAGTATTGCTTGGGGAAGTTTTGCTATCTGGCCAATGTCTAATAGTCTAAACCGTTTAATAATGCATATTGATACCCTGACTGGAGGCCAATAATTACTTTACTGGGAATTTACTGGCATTTTGGATCACCGTGCAATCCAACATTTGGCAGATTCTTGGTTGATCTTGCAAGGTCGGCGCACCCAATTTTCGTCCAGCCAACCTCCAGCTGTTTGACAGGAACGTGCATGGCAGTCAATTGGCCGAGAAATCGTGCAGGAATCTGCCCGTCTATGCCCAGCTTAATGCTAGGCATACACATTCAGACCTCATCCGATATCTTCCTCCGATATCTTTCCGGGAGGCTAACGTGATGATGTCATCACGTTAGCCTCCCGTTGCATTATGGGGCCCCTTTAATCGGCTGGGCACCCTTTGTGTGCCGGCCATAAGCTGCGATGAAGACGCCGCTTCATTGCAGCTTATGGCATCGGCTTTCATCGGCTCCCATCGGCCAGAGAAGATCGGACATGTCCGTTCTCTGGCCGGCCGAGAAGTGGGCACATGCCGATAAGCGGCCGATTTTTAACCTGACCGACGGCGTGAGCGCGCACGCCTGTCGGTCAGATTAAAAATCGGCCGCTTATCGGCATGTGTATGGCAGCCTTAAGTGATTTAAGGTAAAGGTTTAGTGGATAAGGTCGGTCTTTTTATGGAAAACACAAAGGTTTGTGAATTTTTTCAACTTTCTACTTTTGTGAGCTGATTGCAAAGCCTCTGAAAAAGGGATCATCACCAGAATTGCTGGAGATGTAGAGAAGGGTTGTGGGAACATTTGGAAAAAAAAGTTTTGCTCTAGTACATGTCGTTTTTGCATAAATTAACTTAAAAAACTAAGTCGAAATTCTCGAAATTCTTCCAAATTTTGACTTGACGTTGAACTTTATTTGTGCAAAAACTAGTTGTGTTAGAGACATACTTCTTTTTGTAGTGTACTCCAGCCCTTCTGTACATCTCCAGCAACTTTGGTGATGATACCATGTTCAGTGGCTTTGCAGTTAACTTGAAATCGTCTAAATGGTCGAATTTTTGAAAAACAAATTCCACCATCTCTAATCACGGCTCCCCGCGTTTAGATCTTTCTGTCCTGATCGCGCCCATAGACATGAAGGTGTATATTTTTTTTGGATTGCTTCCATTCATTCGCTATGGGAGCGGACAAGGGACATTTTTATTTTAAATAGAAGAATTTTTTTTTAAATCATGTGTAAAAATCACCTGGTCAATCACGTCAGCAATTAAATTAGCGACCGTCCTGCAGCTGATCCCCCAGGTGGGAACATAGGCTACATGTGTGGCAGATCCTTGTTCTTTCACTTCTTGTCAGGTCAGAAGTTACCAGATCATGGTCAGTACATGATAAACCGGCAGCCACATACCGTCTTCATATAAAAGCCAAACATATCCTGTGTTACAGGTGGCCAAGTGATAACTAGCGATGATATGAGTTTCTGAGCTGTCTGCGCTGTCATCCTGATTTACTGAGGCCCGTAGGATATATCCTCTGAAGTACAAGCCCTCCATTCACATGTTTCTGATATGGCACTCAGCCATTGACATTTTACAAGCAGCACATGTGGCTCTTGTATTGTCTCCAGGTTTTCTGATTTATCCGGAATATATTTGTCTCCATCATAAAGCCCCCCATACACCTTCAGATTCCTACATACAACTTTCATGAGACCTACCAACAACTATGTAGTATAGTGACCTCCATGATAGAATACATAGTGATTGGAAGGTGTAGAAAGGTCCTCATACCACATGGTTTTGGTATAAGAAAAGTTGGTTGTACAGAAGTTGCATGGTAATTGTATGTGGTGTATGGGGGGCTTAAGTGTCAGATTTTCCAATAACATAAACCTTCCATTAACTGTTAGCATACAGTATACATTTCTATAGAGACCGATGAGAACCCTGAACGCCCTATACATTCTGCACATTCCATGGAGTTTCTATAAGTACACCGCTGAGTACAGGAGATCAGTCAGTCATGTAGTAGCTGGTTGTGAAAATCCTACAACACACAATGGTGGTGGGTGTGTGACACTCGGAGCAAACAGACGTGAACTTTCTACATGCCTTCAGGTGTCTCTACACAGGACTTCAATAAACAGTATCTTCCTCTGCACCGTGTACCATGATATTTCAAACAATACGTTGCTGCCAAAGCTTCCATTTCTACTGTGTGTATATAAAGAACTTGGCTTTATTAAAGCATATCCAAACCCAAAAGCAGACATGTGATATATTGCACTTTTTAGTTGTGGTGACCACATAAGTTCTATGTTACAACTTTTTTATTTTACCTGGTTAAGCCCCCCATACATCTTAAGAACCATCCATACAATTTCCATTAGATCTACCAACAACTGTGTAGTGCCGGGTCCTACCTGATAGAATACATAATGATTGGAAGGATTAGAAAGATCCTCATATTACATGGATTTGGTTGAACAAAAAGTTCATTGTACAGAAATTGTATGAAAAGATTGTAAGGTGTATGGGGGCCTTAACTCAGTACACTAAATGTCCTAGCATCATTACTCACTGCACTCTATCTATAGAGGAGCCGTGTTGTCATCCTTGACCCCAGATGCCCAACCCACGGGCCTTTGGGTGTTTTTCAGCTCTCCCCAGGTCCTCCATTAGCAGCCCCCGAAAAATTTACTGTTAGGGGGGGTTCCACATCCGTTGGGACCCCCTCCGCTAAGCGTATTGCAGGAGGTCCCGACAGAGCACATTCACTTACCTGCTTGGCGGATGCTGTGTTCCCACAAAGCTGAGCCATTCCACCAATGCAGGGCTGAATGTAGTAGAGTAAGTTAATCCTCTGCATTAAAGGGGGGGGGGGGGGGGGGGGGGGGGTTCCACATCCAGGCCCCCCTCCCCAAAGCACATTGCTTGGCAGGGATCCAGACAGAGCACATTTTGTATGTTTACAGGTTTCAGTGATAAAAATTCCTGATCTGGGTAAATCAGGCAAAATTATTTCACCAGGTCCTGTGCACACCAATTCATTGACATGCATTTTCATTGGATATACAGAGCGCCAGGGAAGCATTTACTTAGAAATTCCACATTCATTTATCAGTGATGGCATGTTCTGCATATAATCAATGTTTATAGAGTATGTCAGAGCAAATGAAAAAAAATACATCCCAATTCCTCATGTTTTATCTCATCAAAAACAACCTAAAATGCCCAAACAAACCTTTATCTGTCCGTAATACAGATAGCGCCTCAATTCATGACGGGGAACGGCAAAACTACCCTTCCCCTCCTCAACAATATAAACTAGGCATTCTGAAACCCAAGATAAGAACTAAAGCTGGCCATTCAGGCCGTAGTTGTGGGAGATCCACCGCCAAAATGCTTGGTGGTCGCAACTACAGAGATGGCCACCTTGACACATCACCCCGCTGTACTTATTATTTCTGGTCGATACTGATACTTTGGATGTGGACCAGAGTCCCCAGCCAATGTATCTGTCAAGAATCCCATGCGTTAGTGGTGCACACAGGATTCCCGTCAGTTCTCGACGACGACTCATCACAGCGTGGTGACGTGCTAATTAGGCTAGTCATACACGGGTGGACTTTTGCGCGGTCAATCTTAAGCCAGCCATAGACACAGTGATTGCCAGTTATAGTTGCAGGAGTACGACTGGCGTGCATGCCAACGCCAAACACTTGGTGGTCAATTGCCCGTAACTACGGTTTTCACCTTGATCGCCCCAAAAAACCTCGCTGGAAGGATCACACAGCGAACTATCTAGCGGTATTTTTTCTGGCTGGTCCTGATACTTTGGATAGGGACCAGAGTTCTGCGGGGGACTCACCTGGAAGACAGACGGGAATTGAGGTGTCTATGGACAGCTTTAGATTAGTTCATGTTGTGCCATTTTATGGTCGTGCTCTAACATTGATCGATCATACATACATAAAATCGTTTTACGATCATACTATGGCGCGCATGTACGATTGTAAACACGATCGCAAACAAATCAACCGTAATACCTAGAAAAACTCTCAGTTACTTGTACGATCTATCACAATATACCAACCTGTCCGATCACTTTAGGATCAATTGTACGCTCAATTTCGATAATTTTTGGTTGATCTTACGAGATGTGTGGGAAATGATTTTTGATTGATCTCTTTAAGTTGATCGAACGGAAATATGGCATCATGTATGGCCAGCTCTAGACTCCTATGGATAAAAGAGAAAGAGGAGATGAGAACTCGGAATCTCTGTCATTGGCAACAGTTTGTTTACTAAAGCCAGCCATAGATACGGTGATTTCCAGCCGTAGTTGCGGGAGATCGACCAGAGGTGCCCACCAGAGTATCCACCCCATAAACCCCACCAGGCCGATCGCATGGGGAACCATCTGCCGGTATTTTTCTGGCTGATCCTGATACTTTGTATGGGGACTCCGGTATCTGCCTTCAATCTAATGAGAATCCCTGCGTATGTGGCACACACAGAATTCCCATCAGTTCTGCAGACCACTCATCATGAGTAGTGTTGCGCATGAATATTGGAAATTCAAATATATTCCTCAAATATTAGCTATGTTGTGCCGGATATTCGCAATGGCGAATATTCGACATATTATACTTCAACTTTGTTTACCGGCATACATCGCTCATGTTTGTGCGCACTGCGATTGGATATGCGCAATACGCACAGGGCTCGTACTGGCTACGAACAAACAATAAAAAAGAGAATCTGTAAAGCTGGTTTGCGAATCTTTGCGAACAGCTATGCACAATGTAAGGCAGTAGAATACAGTCGAATCGAATTATGAATGTTCCTTTGCCATGTCCTGACCTATGCCATGTCTACACTGCCAATATAGAAACGTCACTATACAAGTCTCAGCAGGAAGCCATTATACAAATCTTTGTATAATGACACTATATTACCATAAGTATTGGGACACTCCTCTAATTCTTTCTATTCTGGTTTTTTAGTCACTTCCATGGCCACTGAGTTTGCCCTTCTCGATTCCAATAAATGTACTGTAGTGCCGGGTCCTCTGTGATTGAACACAGGTATACTTGATTGTTTAAAAAGTCCCTCATATTACATGGCTTTGGTAAAATAAAAGGAGATCTAAAGGAAATGCTCCTGAATTTCTGGAAACAGTTTGGGGATGGCTCCGTCATGTTCTAACATGACTGAGCACTAGTGCATAAGACATGGATGAATGTGTTAGGTGTGGAGAATGCTAACTGGCCTACATAGACTTAACAGAACACCTTTGGGATGTATCAGAGAGACTTCCTGCTCAACATCAGTGCCCAACTTCACAAATACTTCTATGTGAGCATGGTGAGTCAGTTCCATGTTAAAGAAAGGAAGTAAAGTTCAGGTAATAGTTAAGGAAATTATAAAAAAAAAACTTACAATTATGGAGGATAGGCTTAGCAAGGCAGCTCGGGGGCCGCCCTATGGGCGTTGTTTAGAGGCTCTCCTTGGTCAACTTCTTGTGGCCCCTAAAACCTACCTGTTAATGCATAGGCCATACAAGGCAAAACTCATCTGTCTGCCGATCCCACAGACACATCCTCAACCAGGATCATCTTAGAGCAGGAAGAGGTGAGGCACTCGCTCAGGCTCCGACGGAGCACGCTGATTGGCATACGTGAAAGCCACATGACAGAAAATGTGCATTACCATTCAAGTGTTCCCTAATATTTGAAGTATGATTTAAAACAAGTTTTGTTATTCCAAAATGTAAAATAATGTCTTCTAGTTCTGCCTGCTGTAATTATAAAATGCTTATACAAGTCAGTAAAGTTTGAAAATTTTATGTGCGGCCCTTTAGTGATGCAGAGGGCCGCACTTGTGGCCCTCCATATTAACTGGGTTGCCCATCACTGTTCTACAAGGATAGAATTTGCCATGTGTGTGGGTCTCAGTTGGGTGGGGACCAGGATAACATTACTCCCTGGTTACAGAGGACATACATTTCTGGTAACTGGTGCTGTAGGGATGCCAGCAAAATCTTGTCTTAAAATCACATTCAGTGGTCAGTAGGACCAATGTTTGGACATGTTTTAGGTGGAAGCCCTTTGTGAACCAACAGAGGGTTTATTAACACTACTTTGTTGCACTAGGTCATGCACCTCGCAAATCGCTTTCCTATCTGACTTTAACAGGGGGAGCCACACTCATGTAATATGAGGACCTTTCTAAACCTTCCAATCACTATGTATTCTATTAGGGAGGACCCAGCACTACATCATTGTTGGTAGATCTAAATAAAATTGTATGGGGTGATCTAAAGGTGTATGGGGGCTTTAGATCTACCAATAACTTTGGAATATAGGGTCCTCTGTGATTGAACACAGGTAGACTTGATGGTTTAGAAAGTTCCTCATATTACATGGTTTTGGTAAAACAAAAGGAAATCTGAGAGAGAAATCTAATATGGGGGCCCTAAGCATGGTATCATTACCAATCTTGCTAGAGATGTAGAGAGGGGTTGGGGGTATACTACAAAAAAAGAAAGAATTGCTCTAAAACAATAGTTTTTGCACAAATTAAGTGCAAAGTCACAATTTTAAGTTTGAACTTAATTTATGCAAAAAATGTTAAAGCAATTCCTTTTTTCAAGTGTTCCCACAACCCTTCACAACATTTTGGGGATGATACCATGTTCAGGAGCTTTGAAATAAACTCACAAAGTCAGCTAATCGAAAAAATCTCTTACCGACCTATTTTACTCTGTGATTTACCCAGTTGTATATACCACCCTTTGGTCTTTCTGGCCGCTGACATCACTCCCACTGAGTCATAACTAGTGATGGCCGAACTTCCCGCACGGCGGTGTTCGACCCGCCCTGTTCACCAGCGAGAAGGAGCTCTCTATTCTATCAGGAACAGCGAGATCTGTTCACTAGAAGACCGGGCATGAAGCAAGTATTCTAGTGAGCAGCCGGCTCGTTAACCCGGAAGTGACCTCATTGACGCCACATCCGGCTATCACAACCAAGAACTATGCATTCCGGGTACCAGATGTGACGTCATACTATATACTTTATACTTATACTATATAAAAAAATACTACTATATACTATATACTTGTCTATATTAAAAATTTATTATAGCAATAAACATCAAAAATACATTAAAAAATGCATGCAGCAGGTCGTTTTAAAAAACGCATGAGGAAACACTGCATTTTTTAAAACGGAATGCATACAGTGTGAATGGTAACATTGGTTACGCAGTACTGTAAAAATGCACAGGGTAAAAAAGCACATGTTTTTAAAAACGTGACACAGTGCATATAGTGTGAGCCTCAAAGCTTTTAATAAGAGAGCACTTCAAGAAAAGAAACAAAGCATTTACTGTCTTGGCAACTTGGCATGTACAACCTATCATATAAATAATATAGTGTATATACTCTGCATACCAGTTTACTTAATTAGTACTTCATAAGTAAAAAAGTCTTACTAACATTCTTGGCAGTTCAATTTAGGAGGCAGCAGTGAAAAGTAATGATTTGGCGCCATCCAGTGGTAGAATAGAAATATGCACTGAACCTTAAAACCTAAATCTGTCCTTCCAAGGTATTGCTATTTTCTGAATGTGAATTTAAATTTGGATGTGCTAAAATGTATCCTTTAATTTATCTTTAACCTATAAAATGCTGAAAGCAGTGCAAATATTGTGATTATTCATATTGTTGGAAGTGCAAATACTTGACTGTCAAACAAGAAACTTCTGTAAAACAGCAGAAACAATGAATATGGAAAAAAAAATAGTATGACCAAAACAAGATTTGAGCTCTTAGGATGCCATCTACTATACATTCTATTGTACAGTCTGTTTATTTATTTATAAAACTGGAATATGATGACAGAACTTAAAACCGTGTGTACATTCTTTCACATAGGACAGTGTTTGCACTAAATAATAGATGGCTTTAATGTTGGGCTATGCAGTTGGAAGTAAAAACATAAATTATTCAATAATACAACTGAGTGAACTGGTGATGGAGAGGGATCTAGTAATCCTGACCGATGACAGACTAAGGAGAAATTCATGTTGGTCTTTCTGTTGGACACTGAGCTGGTCCTATATGAGCATGTGCTGTTTTTACTAATGTAGTGCATCACCGATGTATTTATAGATATAGAACCAGCTGAGGCATCTGAATACTGACAACAGCTTCCAAGTGGCAAAAGTTAAATTGCGAAGGTGAATGAAAGTATCAGATATTATATTTAAAGCCAACCCTTGGCCCTAACCTATTCAGCTCCTAGGCCAGCCTGCTCCTGTTAAACCCACCACTGAGGCATAGGCTAAGGCAGTGGAGATGCATACCTTGGGACACTGTACTGTGGCGGGATGAAGCCTGTCACACTGCCAACAGACCTCCAATTCTAATATTGATAGAACCAAAATGTAATGTACAGTACAGGGTGGTAGTCAAAGATTGCTCTTATCCACTGATCTATTGTGCAGACTTCAATCATGAAACAGAATTATGGGTATACTGTTAAAAAAAATAAAAATAAGGAGCTCTGTTTTATGTATAACCTCCCTCATCCTGTTTGTATTTTCTATCATTTTGTAAACATTTAGAGCTCTTTTAAAATGATACAACTCATTGTAAGATTTGCATTCTGGTTCTCGCTATTGCCAGTCTGCTGGCAATTAGGTGTGAAGGTGCCATGTGCCTTCTGTACATGTGGATTTGCAATATAAAACCAAAATATAGGATTCTGCAAATATAAACATAAGCCCCTCATTTAACTGAATAACTGAATAACTTGAGTATGAACCTAGTGTGGGAAATATGCATTCTTATTATTCTTCAACAACTTTTTTTAATAGCACCCCCAATGCACCCCCTGCCCACTCACTGACGGGAGTGTAATTTACTGGTACGGGGCCTTGAGATTTCTGATGGGGGCCTTGCGTGGGGGTCAGTGGTGTCACTAGGTTCAGAAGGCAGATCACAGTTCCTTATTCTTTATGTACAGATTGTTACATGCAGATTATCATTCAATCCTTGCAATGTGTTATGGACAGATTGTCACTTTATACCTGCAGGGTGTTACATACAAATTCCATCCTTGAAATGTGGCATGTTCAGATATAACTTTTTACCTAAAAGACAGACATTTGCTCTATTTTTAAGAGTAATACTCGGCAATCAGGGGGGCGGTGATCCACATGTGTTAGATAGACTGACTCTGCAGTAATAACTTGGACGTAAATAAGAAAGTTATTTACCTTGCATATGTGTAGCTGGCCCTCAGTCATCCCTCTCTCTGGATTAATGGATGCATGAAGGGGTTATTTACCTGACCAAGCAGGAGGTCCAGCGCCACTATAGTGGAAAACATATAAACAACAGATAAAAAGCTGCAGGGAAAGCCAAATAACAGATAGAAAGAGACTTATGTCTGCTGATGGCACAACTAGTGATGACCCAAACTGTTCGCCGGAGAACTATTCGCGGCGAACATCGCATGTTCGCGT
>CM070034.1:32096825-32115845 GCA_036250615.1 Ptychadena robeensis | reverse complement strand
CCCATTGACTATCATTGTAGAATTCCTTCGTGCGGATTTATTGCGTGAAAATTTTTTTTTTCTTGGGAGTTTTCATGGATCCCCCTCTGTCATGTCATTGTCCAGGTGTTAGTCCCCTTGAAATAACTTTTCCAACACTATTGTGGCCAGAAAGGGTCCCATTGTTTTTTAATGTTCGCCTGCCCATTGAAGTCTATGGGGTTCGCTGGGTTCGCAAACTTTTGCGGAGGTTCGCGTTCGCCGTTCGCGAACATCAAATTCCGGGTTTGCGCCATCACTAGGCACAACGTCTGATGGTGTCACCTTAGTGTGGACCGCACACCCTGCCTAGTAATGTCACTATGTGGGGCGGTTATTGGTTCAGATCCTACATCAGTTCATTCTTCTGCTGGTTTATAGCTTACTCTAACTTCTCACACATGTCTATGGAGTGAATTCATTTGGTTTCTTTATAGCTCTATAACTACTGTAAATGCACTTTGTATTACAGTATACAGCCCTGTGTACCTGTGTACTTCTTGGCTTTGTACTATTTGCACTAATTTCAACCACAAACCATTTGAGTTTCTGATCTCTTATTATACTTTTCTCTCTAATCATTGTTTTATCCAGCCCCAGCCAGGGAACCGTGACGCAGGGCTGCGTGACAGGGGCGGGATGCCCGAAGATCAAGCAGTCAAGACGGAGATGTAAGTGATGGCGTAGGGGGCGGAGCCACGCGGGCATAAAACCCGGCGACGGAACCGGAAGAGCATCTTTTCATGTCAAGACATCAGCGTGTCCCACCCTCCCTCTTTTTTCTTCTTTTGTTTCCCTACAGATAGGAGGCCGGCTGGTGGCTGTTTCTTTGTCACAGCAGGCGGGTCCAGGCAGTGTCCAGAAGACTTTGGGGATTAAGATGGTCAGTTCGGGGGTGACGTGCCGGTCCCAAGGCAGTCGCCAGGAAGAAAGAAGGGATCGAGCTCTTACTGGGGTCAATGACCCATCCGGTTTCGGGGATTTGGAAGGTTCAAAGGGAGTCAATTCCAGGGGGGAGAAATCACTAGGCTGGTGACGAAGGCTGGTGGGCGGTGCCGTGTCGGAGGCCACGTGGTGCGGGGACACTGTCTGGGGGACCTTGTTATTCTGTTTCTCATGTTATTTATTAATAAAGCTGTGGCCAACTGTATCCACAAGTTAAAGTCGAGAACGGTGTCAGCATCAGTTATTTGGGTTGGGGGCTGGTTTTTCTGGGGGTGTTAATCGGTTTTCTTCTAAGTCATCCCTGCCCAGGTCATAAACTGATTTGTAACCAGATTGTATCTCTAGCCGCTTCCTGATACCATCACTGATAGCTTCTTCTGGTTCTCTACTACAATATACACACACACATAGGAACACAGGAAATTTGGTGTAATAGGCATATTCCACAGAGGTACGGTCCAAATAACCAACACATACTAACATATAATTTTCCATGGATTATATCCACCAATCACCTACCATAATTGAGAGCATTGCTTAAGGCTTTGTCCCCACATAGGCGATTAAACGCCTTGTGCTCGCGACGATTGCGTCCATTCAGTTGAATAGGCTTGTCCCCACTTAACTAATGACCGTGATCGCACACGTTCTGATCGTGGATTTTTTTTTTCAAGATCGCGCCCATAGACATGAATGGACGAATTTTGTGGATGCAATAATGGGGGCGATTTAAAAAAAAAATCGCAGGTGAAAATCGCCTGCTCAATCACGTGTGAGCAATAGCAAGCGCGAGGCAGTTGATCGCCTATGTAGGGACATTGCCTTACAAGCAAAGCCAAGGTGCTCTCCATCTCAACCGGCTGCTGGTTGGGAATTATTAGCTTTATAAGTATATATATATCACATTTATTTAAATAGAACCAACATATTACGCAGCGATGTACATTAAATTATCCCACTGGGCGCCAATAGAGCCCTATAGTTATAGAAATAGAGCACTAACTGGTGATGGTTGGAGTTTTACCCATTGGTTATAGTTTTATAGTATAATGCAGGTTGTTTTTCCTTTTTTTGATGATGTGGTATCTTGATGCCAAATTACCTCCAGTTGTGCTTGATATGTAGTAGATTAATATAATAAAAATCATTAGGAAGTTGAGTTTAATTGATTATTACTATATGTTTTCATATAATCTTGCTTTCTACGTGTATATCTATCTATTGAAAATATTGTGTTGGCCATCTTTAGTCCACCTGCAAAACCCACATATAGCACCAACTATAGGTGAGCATACATGGTTCGTTTTTTTTTCATTTGATTTAATTTAATTATTTAAAGTTGATCGTTTGAGAATCGATTCCTTTTTTTTTGTTCAACCAAATGTGATCAAAATCTAAAATAAAACTGACGAAGCAATTTCAGTAGATTATAGATCGGATGGCAGAATAGTAGATCTGATGGGTTTTCTAGGTATTTTAATCGATTTGTATCTTATTTTATTATGAAGCATGTGCATAGGACTTAGGAAAGGAATCAATTTAGTTTTAATCACATGTGATGATAACAACGATCAAAATTCAATACGCTTGATTTAATCTGAATGTATTTAAGTCAATCTAGTGAGGTCCACCCAATGCAGTTATTTAGGCTATTCCTTGCACCACAGTGGGATGATGGTCACCACAAAATTCAGATGAGATGGACAATTTTAGTGAAGCACAGTGTCAGCATCCAAACCCAGGGATGCTTGGCTGCAACCCTGTCTGCTGAACCACCTGCTAGTCTGACTTTACACCTTGTTGGATCCCTAAAGTCCCTAAAATCCCCATACACCTTTAGATTTCTCTGTCAGATTTCCATTAGATCTCCTTTTATTTCACCAAAACCATGTAATATGAGGGACTTTCTAAACAATCAAGTCTACCTGTGTTCAATCGCAGAGGAGCCTATACTACATAGTTGTTGGTAGATCTGAAGGATATCTGACAGTGGGATCTATAGTTGTATGGCCAGCTTTAGACAAACTATCATGAAACCTAGTTCTTGCTGAACACTGAACTCTTGGTCCCTCCTTAGTACTTCCTTTAAAAAACCATACCCGCCCCCCTCATCTTTGCCAGATTATTGTGTTGCTTCCAATATCTTGCTCTTGCTGCTTATTGTTGCTTTAAAATCATCCGTGTACTGAGCCATGACTGCTTGCTACTGGACTACGCTTCATCTTGATCCCTTTGTTATCTGACACCTTTGGCTTTCTACCTACGCTTGTTACTGGACTACGCTTCTGATTACTCTCTGTAGATTACCACTGTTAATCCTGCCAGGGACCGTATTGCTATCTCAGCACCTGGACTTCGATCCTGAACCTAGACTGTTACACACAGTATTGAAGCCCGAGGATCAAGTAAGCATGGCCACTAGGCAACTAACATTTACAGAATTGTAAACACAAGGGCAGACCCGCACCAAAGGGTCATTGAGGTGGCTAGCCTCAGACAATTTTTGTGGCTTAAATAGGCCAACTGTGCTTACGGGTAGAGATAAGATTCACAAATTGTATTGATCCAATAAAAACATGACAATCACGATAAATTAAATTTGTGAGCCACGAAAATCCTCTGAGGCTAGCCACCTCAATGACCCTTTGGTGTGGATCTTCCCTCATGTTTACAATTGTTAATTTAGGAGGATTGTGGCACCTGTTGTTTTCCATAAGTTGCCAGTTACTTTTCAAGTTTTTGCCCTTTTTTCTTGGTTAATTTTAACATTTACAGAATGAGAAAGTCCTAAATGCAGCTTACATTCTTTAAAATCTATAATGATAAAGAAAAGCGTCTCTTACTCCTGGGCACAGATAGGACTTTTTGCAATACCTGCCCAGTCCAGTAGAGGGCACCATATATGCATATTAGCAGAGTGTTTGATGATACTGTAACACGTATAATGAACATAAAACTAAATATTTCTTTCTTACACTTGTTGGCCAATGTGTGAGTACTGAGTACTTTAGAGTAGCTTACATTTGACTTTGATTTCTGCAATATATATATATATATATATATATATATATATATTGTAAAGTTAAGGGGAAAGGATCACCAGTGCAGCCGGGCGATAAACAAAACTTAGGTTTATTTTCACCTGAAGGAAAAAACAATTCAAAACTTGCAGCACACTGGACAACCTTTAACTGGTACTTTTTAAGACTTTGCAGCTCACCACTGTTGCTCAGTCCGCCTGTATTTACAGAGGTCCTGCCAGCTCTCCTAGGCTTTACACAGGAGTAGTCTTCTGTAGAGAGAGTTAGACTTCACACAGGCTCCCCACCTGGCCACTACTCCCACAGTCCACACCCTTTCTGAGCACCTGAGCCTTTTTTAGACAGAGTTCCTGTCTGCCTGCAAGTGTATGCCAGGTGAAGTGGGAAGGCCCACCCAGATCCTTTCCTCCCACTGCAGAGTCCAGAAACTCCAGAACCCTAAAAAACCGGTGGCAACCCCCTATGGACCAGAATCCATAATATGGGGAGACAAATCTGCCATCCAGGACCCATCTCCGGGGTCCTCGAAATATATATATTACTTAGATATGAGGGAGTGTTTTTTTGGCTGGTGGTATTTAAGGAGTGTTACCTGCTGTTTATTTACCTAGCATTGCTGTTCAATGATCAATGACAGCTTACCATAACAACATGGCTGTGCTAGCTGATATCTGATATAGTGAACTTGTTTGTGAACTCATTCCTGCCCCCAGCCAGGGCACCGTGTGCACAGGGGTGCCTGACTGGGGCGGGATGGAGAAGGATCGCTGTGGATGTGACGTTGTGAAGATGGGCAGCGCCGTGCAGGGCGAAAACCCGGAGGCAGAAGGGTATTGGCCATTTATTGGATTCCCACCCTCCCTCCCTTGATTTGTTCCATATCTTTTGCAGGTAGCGGTTGATTTCTGTGTCTGTGGTTACGACAATATCTCTTGGCGGAGCTCCTTCTCTTCGTCACAGCTGGCTGGTCCTTGACAGTGTCCAGGAAAATTTTTGTCTGGTGGAACATGTTCGGGTGACGTGCTGGGGGGAAGGCAGTCACCAAGCTGAAACATTGAGCTCTTTTTTGGAACCTTGGTAACGTTTAAAGTTGGATGGAGTCAAAGTCACGTAGGTACTCACCAGGCTGGAGTGGTTATGGCTGGTGGCAGGTACCGGTTGGTGAGATGGAATCAGGGGACACTGTCAGGGACCTTCTTCAACTTACCTTTTTCTAGTAATTTGTTTACAAATTTCTTTGTTTATAAGGATGTGGCCAGGATTTACCCACACATTTAAATCTGATATCTTGTTTTATTAGGGTTGTGTAGCTGGTAAGGGGTAACATAGAGGAGGGTTGGTCAGCGTTATCAGGTGGGTTGGTCGATCTTATCAGGTGTGCTTCCTCCACAGCTCATCCCTGCCCAAGCCATGTTTATGGTTACCGTAAAGTACTCGCTTCTATTTATTGCATGTGCTGGCCAATGAATGTCTGACAGTACTTAGGTGAACAACCAATAAGATGTAGGTTGTATACATATTGATAAAATGTCAGCAACATAAAGTACATAATCCTGGCCATGTATATATTTGGATAAGCACCAATTCATGTTTAACATTTTAGAACAAGTTCAATTGAAGGTTTCTACTACTTGCTTTATCTTCTTCATAAATAGGTCTGGGTTAGTGTCTCAGCAGAGTCTCCAGCAGTTTAGAGTAAGGGTCCCTCCAGCGATTTTGCCGCTAACCGATGTGCATGTACACTCGCTCACTGAGAATGCTTGCAGGTAAAACAAACTAAGTAGGGATTTAAATTAAAATAGACATGACCGTGACTTACTTTGCAGAGTATCACATATTAAGGTAGCCATACACGGGTAGATTTTTCACTCAAATTTTGCCTGATCAATTGCCGGGCTTGTTCACGCCGATCGATGGCATACGAATCGAGTGCTGCCCACCCTGATTAATCAACCAAAAAGAATTTGAAATCAACCAAAAATTGGATAGAACCTTGATCCGAAATGTTTCGGTCGATCGTTTGTCAAATGAATACGTTGGTGGAGAAAATCGATCACTTTCTGCGCGATTTACCCATAGCTCCCTATGCTGCAGCCATTCTAATCAATCAATTTTGAGAAATCAACCTTTTTGGCGATCAGTCAAAATCGGCCCCCAAATCGGATTCCGAAGGTGGTACCATCGATTGCAAAACGATCAATTGCCGATTACTAAATTACCGGGAATGATCGAATCGAGAATAGATCGCAGACAAATCGAGGCGTCTCTGGCTACCTTTATAGATAAAGGAAAAGTTAGATTTTATTATCATTACATAGAAATTCATATACAATGTGATCTAATGAGCTTTAATGAACCACAATTGATGGAACATCTAACACTATAGATGAAATAACTTTATACATCAGAATACACTTTTTATATAAAATGGTCTGTTCTGCAATGTGTTAGAAGACTGAATAATGTATCTAACAAAGTGACATTAGGTGGAGCCATTTCCTCTTTGATTTCCATAGAACTTCCATTCTTGACGGCAGCTGGTGTAATTCATGATAAAACTATGAAACTGCGAGAGCCAAAACGCTCAATCAGAGTGAAATGTAACCTGTGTGCTTATTCCAAATGGAGACTTGTTATGAAACACCCTATTTCACCAACATTGAATTCTTTCCCTTAACACATTTTCCAGATCAGTTAACCATGCAAAATTATTTTCAACAGCTGAATCGCTAAATTGCCAAGCGGCAAAGTCCATGGAGAGGCAAGGCAAATGTCAAGTAGTGAGGAAAGCACATTTGTTGGCTTTTGATGTTTTAATTGGATTAGGCCCATATACGCCTTATGGAGCCTCAGATCTTTGCTTTGTTACCCAGTAAAAAAATTAGAGGGTTGGAGTCTACTCAAGTTCCCAATGTGCTGCTAAACTTTATGGCTGACCACTTTTTTTTTTGTTAAAATTACTTCATACAACATCTGTTAACAGCCGTGTGATGACAACTGATGCTAGATCTCATGCCCTTTGCATTCAATGTGAACAAATGTTACAACATCGTTTCCTAAAAATTTGAATACTGTGTAAAATATTAATAAATATAGAACACTTTTTATATATTTTTTTTCCCAAAAAGCAGAAAATCTTTATTGAATGAAAACAATTTATATTTACCTTAAAATAGTAAAGAAGAAATAACAAAAATATGAGCTCATTTGAATTGAAAGCCAGAAACATGTTTCTAAAATGTTTAAACAAGAGAAATAAAAAATGGAAATGTATGTGCATATCTGGTGGAACATCTCACAAATAATGATGTATTTAATTGGAAGAAGGTCAGTGATTGGATTATAACAAATAAATTCCATGGAGACAAGAAGTAAAGACAGGGAGAGCCACAAAACAGACATACAGTTGTAGCTTTAGTCACCCTACCCAATTCAGGGTCTGTCCCCTTTAATTTGCCTTCCCACCAGGGTCCAGGGACACTTGGGGTATATAGTCGCATCCCAGGAAGAGGCAGTCCAGAGGTGCGATTCCTGATGAGACAGCAGCAGCTGGGCACACTAGCCGTCTCCAGGAATACAGCCCTCTACCGTTTATACCAGGGTGCAGGCAGCCAGGGGAGCTAATAGCCTGCACTACTTCAAGTTGCAGTCTGAGTTTCCCCGGCTGGAGTCACCTAGAGAACATTCAAGTGGGGTGGGGAGCTCCCTGGTACCCAGGCCCCGACTGGTGGCGGACCCACTGCACCTTCTCATTCCAGTTGGACAGCTGCAACAGCCTGCCCTGGCAAGTAGGTACTGTTTGCCCAGTTTATTGAAGAGAACCTGCCCCGCAGGAGGACCGGTGCATCCCGCTGAGTACAGACATTTTGGACTTGGTTGCCCTGTTGGGTTTCTAAGTTGTTCTACATGTTATCGAGTAATACTGAAGTGTAAAAGATAAGTTTAGCAGCATGTCCGCCTCTTGTCGTGGTTGATCCTGAACCTGTTCACAGCTACTTGGGGGTTTCTGCATTTTCCACATTGTAGATCAGCATGGTTCCTAAGTAAAAGAATCTGGATATTACACTGGTGTCCTGCAGTTCAGTCTTTGACAAGATTTGGTGCGTGTTGACAAAATGAATAGAGTAAACTCCAAACAGGGTATAAGGCATGAATGAGTTAACATTTCAGTCATAAGTCAGTCATAAATAAGCTGCAAAAAAATCAAAAATATTCATCTAGAGTGCGCAATTTTTTTTTGTTTTCACATTCCTTATATAATGTTAAAGGTCACATATGACTAAAGGCCGCCACGCATGCACGGTAGAATCGACCGCCGATCGGGGGTGCACACATGGGGCGACAGATCCGGCGTCCCCATTGAAACACAAAGGATGCCTGCCGATGCTGTCAGCGATGGAGAGCAGCGTGATGAAGTCCATCGCTGATTTGTCAGTCCCCACTTGGTACCTGTGTGGGGGCCTTTATTTTAATATTTCCTGATCAGGTAGAAATCTTGGAGCCCTGTGAGCCAGCATATTTTGCATAGCGGGAGAAACAGCCCTGTTCCCAATTCTCAGGGCTCTGTTTAGCATTGACAATAAATACCCAGCACCATCTATTGACCATTTACCATTGTTTCCCTAATACAGGAAAACTAGCAGCAGAGAAATCAGACTCATGTACAAGAAATGGCAACGGCTGAGGATTGAAGGAACAGCTACAGTGGCTTGCAAAACTTGAACTTTTCCACATTTTGTCACATTACAGCCACAAAATGGCTCAATTTAATTGGAATTCCACATGAAAGACCAATACAAAGTGGTGTACACGTGAGAAAAGGAATTTATTTTTACAAATAAATAACTGCAAAGTTATGCAGTGCAGGCTCAGAGGTAAGTAAAAGTTTAAATCAATTTCGTTTTTCTTATAATTATAGCTTTAGCTGAAAATCTGGCCATGTTGCATTATAAAAATGTATCAGATTTGGATATTTTTTTAATAGGTCCCTCGGTATTGCTCATCACC
The DNA here is from genome assembly GCA_036250615.1 of Ptychadena robeensis. NCBI lineage: Eukaryota > Metazoa > Chordata > Amphibia > Anura > Ptychadenidae > Ptychadena > Ptychadena robeensis. The sequence continues at coordinate 32,106,834 of CM070034.1, read as the reverse complement.
AATTTCGTAAGGAAATTGATAATGGAAGGCAAACAAGGCTAGAACGTCACAAGCTCTTACTGGACAAATGAAGATATGGTAAGCATCTTCTTTCACTGGTGATGCTGATGTAAAGCATAGACTAGGATGACAGCATCATACAGTATCTTATAGTAGACACACTTATCTCTAAAACAACACCACAGAACAATGGCAGCAGCTGTTTATGCAATATAATGAGGTAAGGGTACAACTCATATTTGTGATGATAGGAACGTTTGGAATATGACACAAGTCTTAGTTTAAACAGAGACATACTGTCCGTGCGCAGCAGACAATGAGTCACAAGGAAAGGACCAGCCAAGCGATGTGATTGGACTGATGTAAAGATTCAAGTGGTGGAAAATTGCTGGTTAGGCTTTAAGTAGAAACAAAGTGGAGCTTATAATTAATAGAAAGGATGGAGAAGCGGTAGACGAAACACTACTTGAATGAGTAGCTATAAAAGAAAGGAACATGTGTATCGCTTTAAGGAAAACGACTTTACATTTAAAAAATGCAAGAGGCTCGTGTACATTTATAGCGTGTGTTCCCAGCCACTGGAAACTATTCCTTTTATGTTAAACAAGAGTGGCTATGGTGAGCTGTTCTGTGTTCTGTCCAGGAATAACTCTGGGCTGTAACTCATTCAGATGGAAACACAATATTAAATCCAAAAATAGTAAAAGTCACATTTTCAGTGTGCAGGATTCCAAGCATTAACAGTCTGAATCTACACTGCATTAAAGGACAAGAGAACCCATACACAAGACATTAGTATAATAGAAAACTATGGGGATAATAAAAAATGACATATATAGTGTTGATCATGAATATTCTAGCAGAGGCACTTATCATAAATATACAGCTATAGCTTTGTAATCACAAATATTCTCAATTTTTTTCCCCATATATTGCATTCATTCTATACGCATGTACGAGTTATGCAATGAAGGTAATCTGTGGAAAGTACCATGCATTGCATTGCCAGAATGTGCATGTACAAAGGTAGTGTAAATTCTCGAATTTACAAATTTATTGTGAATATTAAGCAAAAAATTTGCAATAATTTGATCTGTGCCTTGCCACAATTCTGCCTCTGAGCTCTTCTCATTTGCTCTGACATGCACTGTGAGCTGTAAGGTCTTAGGGGGGGTTTCCACATCCATCGGGGCCCCCTCCATTAAGCGTATTGCTTGGCGGGAGGTCCCGATGGAGCACATTCACTTACCTACTCGGCGGATGCTGTGTTGTCACAGCGCCGAGCCATTCTGCCGATGCAAGGCTGAGCCTCTGCATCGGCGGATGTCTGAACACAGCATCCCCCGAGCAGGTAAGTGAATTCGTTCCGTTGGGACCTTGACGTTGGGTCTGAATACTTAGGACCATGTGATATTTCAGTTTTTTCTTTTTTATTAATCTGCAAAAATGTCTACAATTCTGTGTTTTTCTGTCAGTATGGGGAGCTGTGTGTACATTAATGAGGGGGAAAAAAAGAAAAGATTTTAGCAAAGGCTTGCAATAGAACAAAAATATAACAAAAAGTGAGAAATTTAAGGTGGTCTGAAAACTTTCTGTACCCACTGTATATGCATCATTTCAGTCACCTATTTAAACATATATATCTTTGAAACCCTACATGGTACAACCTTAAAATTATGGGGGTTATGAAGGCCATATGCTTTCATCACTGTTCTTTAAAAAAAAATCATAATCAGCAAAAATCGTAATCGGTTGGTCACACTTACTTTAAAATCGAAAATCAGAATCGCCAAAGAAATTGTCAATGGTAGTGCATACATTTTAGTTTATTTTAGAGCATCACAACTAGCCTGCTTCCCTTCATGACATAACAAATGTGTTTCACCTTTTCTCAATCAAGCCCCTTATGGCAAACTATGGGGGTGAAATCTGATTATGAAATCTGTTTATATTTGCAAATGAATGGGACAGATGTGTCTTTTATCTGAAATTGGACGTCACATGTTATAGTGTTAAACCCCAATACACGTCTAGATTTTCTGTTCAATCAACTTAAAAAGATCAATTTGGGAGATTGGTGATTGATTGATTGTATGTTTGCCAACTGTAGTTACAGATATTTGATCAACTTTTTGGGGATCAACTGAAAGTGTAATGAATTTCAATACAACCAATTAAAATTTTCCAGCACGTCCAATCATTTTTCAATAATTTTTTTCTCTAATTTTAATTGTTTAAGGTTGATCTAACCATGTGGGCTGCCATAGATTTTCAATCAATCAACCAAAAAAATTCATTGAATTAAGTTGATTGGATGAAAAATCTAGACGTGTATGGGGGCCTTTATGCTTTGCTTGTTCCAGATGTTAAAGGAAAATGTTAAAGGAAAACTTAGGTTTGTTTCCATATGACAATGTTGATCTTCCTCAATTGTAGACATGTTTTTCAATAAATATCAGTGCTTCTTGTTGTGGCAGGAAATGTATATTCCACTGCAGAGGCAGCAATAAAACCAAATAAGTATACATTGTTGCAGAAATTCTATTTCTTATGGCACAAATGAAAAAATGAAAGTATTATTTTATGTGTTGATAGGTAGTGATGACCGGGCGGACAGTTTCTCGCGAACATTGTATGTTCGCCTTTTTCTCACCGGCAAACAGTACAGGTGTTCGACCCACCCCTTCTTGGGGAGAAGAAGTCTATAATTCTTCCTCCGGCCAGACCTTTCCGTGCCTGGTCCGGCCGGAGAAAGAATTATTATCACGATCTCTAGTGTTATGCTGGTGTAAGAATCTCAGGCTCAGAGTTCAGGCTCAGAGTCCAGTAGCTGAAACAGCAATCAGAACACAGGTGATCACAGTCCAAGAAGAGAGCACAAACACAGGGCACAAGCAAAAGAGTAGTCAAATCCAAGTCGGGGTCAGTAGCCAGGAAGTTAGGAAGGGAGCAATGCAAGAAGAGTAGTCGATATTCAGTAGCCAAGGCTCAGTACACAAGTTATCAGAAATGGGAGCAAGATGAGGAGACAGAGCAAGTTATTGGCAAGGCACAATAATCTGGCATTGAATGCAAGTTGGGACCTGGCTTGTATAGGAAGTCCAGGGTAGAGGCCAAGGGTTCAGTGTTCATGAGAACTAGGTGACTTGGTATCAAGGTCCAAGGGATCCAGCAAGGCATAAAGTCAGATTGTGAGGTGGCTCAGCAGGTAGAGCTGCAACCAGGCATCAGAGCATCCCTGGGTTCGAATCCTGACAGCTGGGCATAGGTCAGACATGATGTCTGACCAGCGTCACTTCCGGTTTTGGAACAGGAACTGTCCATATATTATGGTATAGTTCCCATTCAAATACCCTGCCAACAGGCGGGAAATTTGAAGTCCTCCGTGAACAGGTGGAAGTGGACTTTTTTAAAAGTCCAGTCCGCCTGTTTGCAGGTGGACACGGCAGATGTGTATAATGTGAAACCCTTCATTTATCATATAACTATATAATATTATATATCTCAGCTGTATAAAACAATAGTATTTATTCATTTGAAATTGTATAACTTGTTTGGGTCTGCTATAGCAATATCTCTGAGTTAGTGTATGTACAGTGAGGTATTTATTAGAATAACAGGCTTTATGTGTTTGCTTTGCCTTGTGTAGGTAGCTCTGTAAGCAGACGTAGACACATGGAAAAAGAATAACGCAACAATATTCAACATTAGAGTCTGATCCAAGGTCAGCACATACATACACTACCACCCACAAGGCAAATACTCTCTTGTAATATAAACATTTCCAGATGGCCATAAATGTCCCAGAAAAATGAATATATCATATCTAATTTCTCTTGTGTATTTGATGTGGAGAACTTTATTGGTGGTCTCCTAATGCCATCTGACATGTCACTTCTTAGGACTAAAATTATATTTTCTAACACTTTTTCAGAAGATAGCAGTTAATGATGGCACATATCTCTGATGAGAGGAGAGCCCGGCCTGTGTGTTGTGTGTTTAATTATCAGCATGATGTGTTCTGAGGAGAAAATATAGAATATTATTTTTTCCTCTCTCAAGTTTTTATTGGCTGAAGTGAAAATTGTATCTTAAAGAAGAGAAGATTTCACACAGAGATACTGTTTTGTAATACAGACAAGCTGTTTTTTTTAGCAGTAGACATCTCCCCCATGCACGTTTAGATCACTTCATACAATTTCCTTTAGATCTACCAAGAACTATGTAGTGCCGGGTCCTCCCTGATAGAATACATAGTGATTGTAAGGTTTAGAAAGGTCCTCATATTACATGGTTTTGGTACAACAAAAGGTGATTGTACAGAAATTGTATGGGAAGATTGTAAGGTGTATGGGGGGCTTTAGTGGAACTCCAAAAAGTAATAGAGGTCAAAAAATATAAATATAAGAAAAATAAGTTGAATAAAGCCCCCCATACATGTCTAGATTTTCTGTTCAATCAACTTAAAAGGATACATTTTGGGGGGTCAGGGAAATTGGTGATTGATTGTATGTTTGCCAACTGTAGTAACAGATATTTGATCAACTTTTTTGGGATCGACTGAAAGTGTAATCAATTTCAATACAACCAATTAAAAATGTCCAGCATGTCCAATCATTTTTCGACCATTTTTTTCCCCAATTTTAATTGTTTTAGGTTGATCTAACCGTGTGGGCTGCCATAGATTTTCAATCAATCAACCAAAAAAATTATGGAATTAAGTTGATTAGATGAAATATCTAGATGTGTATGGGGGCCTTACGTCTTCTACCAGGTAAGTAAATAGGTGTAAACTTACTTCTGCTGGTGCAATGCTTAGGATTGGTTTAAATTGTCCAGCAACCTTTAGTAGCATTGGGCTTCTGAAGAGAATTATCACAATTCAGTGTTGATGGTGCTGATCGCAATCAGATACCCTGTGGGTTTCCAAGGTGTCTGGTTGCTTGGACCCTTCCTTGGTGGAAACCATAGGTTGTGTCAAAGTTTATCCAAAAAAGAAGGCTTCAGGAGAAGTGCTTGAAATATTTTATTTACATAAGTTGGTAAGTTCTACAGAGATCGGTGCATATCATGACTTGCAAGACACTTACAGTGATCTTGGTCAATATAGTGACAATAGTCTGTTAAATAGGAATATTAAACTGTATGGTAATATATTAATATATTATAAAAATATCTATCTGTATAATCGATTTAAAAACAAAACTTTGGAAGGGGGTAAATTACATTTTAAAATGGAAATCCCACTCTTTAGCAATACAACTTACCATCGAGTTAGCAGATGTAGTTAAAAAAACAGAATATATTCAGACATGCAGGCAACTGCATTTTAAAAAAAAGTTACAGTCCAATTCAAAGTACGACAAAAGGATTTACAGACAGAAATGCCAAACTTTGTAAATAAGAAGAACCCCAGTTGCTGGCCAGGAGTCTTAGTTGAGAGATTATGTAACACAGCTGTTTACTACCCTCTCACTCTTGAGAACCCTAAATCAGTCCAGAAAATAGTTAGTTTTCACCGAGTGTTGGGGTCATGGGCCCCTGAACTTTCAAACATAACAGAAAACCAATAACAGTTGGTATTGCTTTTTATTTCATGGTTATCCATTTATACAGTGACCTTAAGCCGCCCATACACCTTAAGATCGATCCATACAATTTCCATTAGATCTACCTGTACTGTGTAGTATGGTGTCCTCCCTGATAGAATACATAGTGATTGGAAGGATTAGACAGGTCCTCATATTACATGGTTTTGGTAGAACAAAATTTGATTGTACAGAAATTGTATGGAAAGATTGTAGGGTGTATGGGGGCCTTTACATACATATGTATCACTTTTATTACGTATGCAATATACTTAATCAAGATAATATGACTTTCTTATAACGATGCCTAGCACTTTTTACTTGTTAAGCCATGCCGTTTAAAGGATAAGTCAAGTTTAAATCCAAGTTTAGCATATAATAGAAAAAAGGGGGAGCTTTTCTAAACCTAAAGCCCCCCATACACCACATACAATTACCATGCAATTTCTGTACAATCAACTTTTCTTCTACCAAAACCATGTAATATGAGGACCTTTCTACACCTTCCAATCACTATGTATTCTATCAGGGAGGACCCGGCACTACATAGTTTTTGGTAGATCTGATGGAAATTGTATGGAGGAATCTGAAGGTGTATGAGGGCTTAAGTTAATCACATCCAATTAAAGAATAAGTAAAAGTAGTTAGGGAGAACTAACCCCAAGAAAGGGGTAGCCAACCCCCTCGGACTTGAAATTTAACCATAAATAGAGTTCCAGTGGAAGGAATGGGATTTGCACTAATTTAATCAAAAAACATATACAAGTTTACATATATAGTCATGGATAAAAACAAATATTAAATAATCGGTCAGATTGAAAAAAGGAAAGGGGAGAGTATACGCCCATCCCCTGTAAACGTCTTAGTCTTTACCACCAGGGTTGTCTCGTCTTCATAATCAAATGAAATTCAAAACAGGATGAAAACATAGGTCATGTCCATCTCTTATTGCCTCCAAATGTGTTTCCAACGCGTTTCGTCCCCTTTAGGGACTTCTTCAGGGATTTTGGGGCGTTGTAATAATTTTCCTCATAAATCCTGATATTTATAAACCATATATATTTTACCTGCATCATAAAAAGACTTATTGTGTCACTGTAATCAAACATTTTCTCTCACATCCTTTCATCAGCTTTTCTATATATTATATTTAAATTCAAGTTCATCTATTCTTCCCTTTAAAGGAATCTAACTCATTTAACCCCTCCGCAGATCTATACTTCCCAAGATCTGGCCCCATTTGTTATGTTTGTTGACATCTTTTGAAGAAAACCTGTCACTGGGAAGTACAACTAGGGCATGGACACTATAAGGTGAATTTGTGTTTTTTTTTTTGTATGAAATCATATTACATTTTCCAAAAGAATACAATATAATGAAAGGAAATAAAAAGTAAAATAGTAAAACACTAACAATATTATTGAAATAACAATAAAAGGCACAAAAGCCTAAGCTAAACATGCACTCTTAACAATTTTTAGAGACAGAAAAAACATAAAGCAAAAGAAAAAGAGAAGCAAATGAAATGGAAAAAACACAAGGGTAGACAGCTTAAGCAAATTCTAAACATAAAAGAGGACCCAGAATCACAAGCTATGGTATACATCTGTTGAATGCAGGTGTATAATGTTTATTTTTATTTTGTGAAACTGTTTCCAAAACTCAATGTGTATTAGGCACCCTTAATCCACCATTACATTGCACAGCAGTGTATCTCACATAAAATACTGCCATACCCTTTGCAATGCATTATCCGTTTTTATAACACACTGCTGTATGTGGTTGGGATGCGCTGTGCTTGTGGTTCTAATTCACTTGTATTGGCAACACGAATGCAAGCGCTTTAAAAAACACATGCACAGTATAAAGTGTATTTTACCCTCGGTTGGTATAATTAATTACCTGAAAGGCCCTTACCCTCATCCAGCAATACATCTTCCTATTAACAAAGCCCAGTATTAAAATGCCTTTGTTTGACTTTACAAAAACAACAGGTTCCGTTTAATTAAGTTTATGTCAATGAAAAGGCACCACGTTGACATAAACGTGATGCAATGGAACCCAATGCAAATTGGGTTTGTCAAAAACACTAAAGGCTTCCACACATGTACCGACATCATCACGCTGCTCTCCATCGCTCACAGCATTGGCGGGCATCCTTTGTGTGCTGACCGTTAGTTTCAATGGGGACGCCCCCATCGGAGCTTTGGGGCGACAGGGATCTGTCGCCCCATGTGGACACCCCCGAGCAGCAGCCGATTTTGCTTTGTTGTTTGCTTGTGTGGGGGGCTTTAGTCTGCATTCAAAGATGGGAAAAAAAACACCCTGACGCAGCATCCCTAATCCTACATGCATAAAGGAAGATGTGTAACGCAACGCAATGCAATGGAAACGTTACCTCATGGCCAAGTTGCTTTGCATTGCTAATGAGCCGTTTTCCTGATGTCACCACTCTTTTATTAACTGGGAATGTGATGCACATTGTAAATGAATAACACGTGGTCAGAGAACAGTTTTTAGCTAATTGTCACGGTTTGAAATTCTGTTTCTGGTATTAGCTTGTGGTGTTCCCAGATTTACAATGTGATTTTAAAACATTGCTCCCGTTAGATCCACGGTATAATAAATTCAGAGGAATGCCTGGAGACGCCTAATGAAATGAAATATCCATGTTGCTTTTGGGCACCAGAGAGGATTTCTGCAGCTGAGTAAATGAATGGGGGTTTTCCATTTTTACCTTTTAACGAATGTGTACTTCTCTAGCTCTGTTATTTATATATATTAATACCATATTTATTAAATCATATTAATCCACAGAGATATATGGCAGAACCGTGAAACACTGCAAGGGTCCATTAATATGAATCAGATGGAATGTATAATAGTTTTACGATGTTGAAAGCTTTTCTATGTGAGGTTTGATGAATGTAGCCTTAAAAGCCTCATTGAAAAAGTGCTAAATTGTTCTGAATCTGGAAACATAATGATATGTGCGCCAATATGGCTGTCACATGAGAACTGGTCATTTTTATTATTAATTCACACTCTCCCTGGTCTGCAAACTAAAGCTACTCCCATTGCTGCAAGACTTCATCATCCGTCATTCCATATAATATCAAATATGTTCATAATACTAAAACCAACACTAATGGAACCACAATTTATCTTCCAGCAACAGTTTCTGGATTCTTGAAGTGTAGGAATTGCAATGGCTTTTTTGCAACAAATGTGAATGTCTGTGTTTTGTTTTAAAACCCAGTGAAATAGTTCCAAGAGTTTTTCAGGAGAAGAAGTTCCTATACTTACTTAGGACTTCAGAGGTCCAAAGCCTGAAAAACAAACTTAAACAGCCCATGATTAGAACAGAAGATACATCTCTGGACACATTTACATCCAAGCACAGGTAAGTGAAGTCTTCAGCTCCAGTAAACTAATATACAGGTCTCAATAAATATACAGTGCATGTGAAAAGTATTCACAGCACATCACTTTCTCCACATTGTGTGATGTTACTGCCATATTCCGAAATGAATTAAATTGTTTTTTCCTCAGAATTCTATACACAGCACTCCATAATGACAACTTGATAAATGTTTACTTAAGATTTTGGCAAATGTATTATCCTTGGCCAGTTTCACCCATTTTTCATCGCAGCACCTCTTAAAGCGGACCTACCACATTGTAGGTCACTTTGCACTATCAGCATCAGGCTGCCAGGTGATATGTGGGTGACATGATTGGGGTGACATGATTTGGTAGGGCTTAGGTTTAAAATATCTTATTACCTCCTCTCTGCCAGTCCCGCAATGTCTCCTCTACACTTCCCCCCAATCACCTCACAGATGACACCTTCCATGTCTTGGGAAGGTTCTCATTCATCCAGATCATGTAAATGGAGGATGAGACAGGAATGAATGGTTACTGGGTGTAATATAAATTCTTATTTATTCTCCTCTGCTGCCATCCCAGCAATGTCTCCTCTACACATCCTCCACAATCACCTCACGATGACACTTCCATGTCTGAGAGGTTCTCTTCATCCAGATCATGTATAGGAGGATGAGAACAGACATGACAGAGGTTCGGGTGTAATATAAATATCTTATGGCCTCTCTCTGCTGCCAGTCCCCAGCATTCTCCTCTCAGGTCCTCCACAATCACTTCACAGATGACACTTTCCATGACTCCGAGAGAGGAGGGGGGGCGGGACACACAGCCCAAGCACCGCTGTGTGACGTCCAGAGCCAGCAATGCATTCTGGCCCCACTAACAGCTGAGCTTCCCGGCGTATCACTCTAACAAGGCCTCGCATGGCAGCTCAACGTCACAGCATGGGTTGTGCTCACCTCGTAAAAACTGTCTTTCCTGCTTTAAGATTATTTATTTTCTTTTTGGACATTGATTGCCCTATCTATTGGCAG
>CM070034.1:32045720-32057328 GCA_036250615.1 Ptychadena robeensis | reverse complement strand
TTGCGGAGGTTCACGTTCGCCGTTCGCGAACATCAAATTCCAGGTTCGCGCCATCACTACTGTTCGGTTACACCAGGCAACGCTACATAGGTATTAGTGTGGAGAAGGGAGACAGAGTTTGTAGGCTTAGGGTCAGGCTACTTTCAGTCCACATACGTCTTTCCACACCAACCTCATGTCTTCATTGAGCAGGCTTTGTGTTCAGAGGCATGGTCACCAGGGAATGCCCAGGCCTTTTACCTGTATTGCAGGACAGGCATAGGCGACCCATGCCCTCTCATTCCTGGCATCATTGATGACATTTAAACAGAGTACATGGTACTACCTACATGTTCACCTTACTCTTGAACAATAACATTCTGAAAAAATTTAACCGCTGCTATACAAAATATACAGAATATATTTTCATCTTGATTTGCATTGACTTGACATTGTTTAAATATAAATTTTTGACAAACTAGTGATTTATCTGTATAAATATTGCATTTTAGAGGTATAGGAAACCTCGTCCTTAAAAGGCATGGAAACAAGTGAATGCAGGCAGGTCAGTGTTAATGTCATACTTTTGTTTGGATAAAGTGTCAGAGCTGTGATGACTGTTAAGGCGCCAAAAAGGAACCTGCAGTTCATACCTCGGTCTTCTAAGTAAAGTATTACAATAAGTGAGTTCACATCCTGTTTAGATGAAGTCTTGCAAATTCCTGATAAGGCTCTGGTTTATAAAAGGTCAGATCTGGAGTAGCCATTATGTACCTATGGAACTTTCATACCTGTGGGCAAAAAGCAAACACACCTGTGCAAAAAACAAACCCACCCCAGCAAGCCATGAATTTGTATACTGATGAATACATGACATTCTAACCTATAATTATGGCTCCCAAACAAGAATTCTATTGGTGTGAATTACTACCTACACATAATTATATCTAGTATGAATGTAAGGTGATAGCGTATTGACCTTTAAAGAGGTATGATCATTTCTCAAATTATTTGTTGATGCTTTAAACTGTAGAATGTTGTACCATGTGAGCAATCAATGAGTACAGAAAGTTTCAAGTGTAATTGATCCCATTTATTGGCTAACTGAAGTCATTAACCTAGCGCTCTTGTAAGGTCCAGATTTCTGTACCAAAAGCGCACCATAGACTCTAATGGAATTTTTTGGTTGTGTGTTGTAGGCCTGTAACTTCCACAAATATGTCCGTACAAGGGTCTAATAGACATCCTGAATATACTAATGTTTGAAACACACAATTATTATAAAAAAGTACATTAAATTTTTTTTATAAAATGTATAATTTGAATGCTAAAATCTCTTGAATACTTATTTGGTATGAAAGATTTCAAAACAGTATTTATGTTTGTTTATAATCGCCCGGACAGCACAGAACAGAGAGTATGTGCTGCTGCGGGGATCTGAGCTTAGCTGGACGGCTTCATCTCGTCAGCTGCAATACAAGACAAGGAAGTGCAGGATGAGATGGAGCCGTCAGAAGCGCTAGGGGGGTTTAAAAAGCAAGCTTTTAGGACAATGATGGTGAACCTATGGCACGGGTGGCAGAGGTGGCACTGGGAACCCTCTCTGTGGGCATGCAAGCTGTCAGCCAGCACAGAGGAAAAAACTGCAGACTATTGGCTCTCAATGTTGTCTGTTCTCTTCCCCTCACAGCGCCCCATACCCTCTCCTATTCTATCTTATAAGAAAGCAAAATGTGTTTTTACATGTTGTGTGTGTATATGAATTGTGTGTGTGTAATTCAGGTTAAATTGCCATGCCGGCACATCGAGATAAATAAGTGGGGTTTGGTAATCAGTTTGGGCACTCGGCCTCTAAAAGGTTCACCCATCACTGTTTTAGAATGTCTCAAATCCCCTCTTTACACTTAAGCTCCAAACTCTTTTGGTAATGTCACATCTAATGAAATAATATATATTCTTTTGGTAGTACATTATATGTACAATAACGGAAAATAAATGGAGAATAAAAAGTATATATACATATATTTTTTAAAATGTATTATCATTAGGCTGTGGGTTCTACTAGTCATTTTAGGACAATTAATAAAGCAGAGCTTTAAACCCAAATTTAATCTGCTTTTAACTGTCCTTCCTTTTCTTTATGTCATCATGAGCAGCATCCTTGTTTGAATTACAAATCAAATTTTAGACCCTGTAACATCTAGAGTAAAGCTGGCCATACACAGGCCAATTCCCGCTCAATCGATGAATGATTGATCGCAGCGTGGTGACGCAAATTAACACGCAACGATCGACTGCACACATGGTTCGATCGGCGAAAGTTGTTCAATACTGATCAAAGCAATGATCATAAAGTGATCGGACATGTTGGAAAATTTTTATCGATTGTACCATGATCAAACTAAAATCATAGCATTTTGTTTGTTGGTTGCAGCGATCTAAAATTTATTTGAAAATTTATTGTGTTAAAATTGAACCGTGTATGCCAAGCTTTAGTGGGAGGACCAGTATACTGTTGTGCGCAACTTCCTGAAAGTAAATGACCACATGTAATGCTGAATCTCCATAATGGAAACTAAACATAATGGAAATGGAATGGAAGTAAATAACAGGGCATGTATAGTTCGCCTGGGGAAGGAAGGGAAAGATGATGAGGGATACCCTCCAGCCAAGAAATGAAGCAGGCTCTATATCCTAGGTGCCCAACCTGCGGCTCTCCACTTGCAGGCCCAGAGACCTTACTGTTCATGCATAGGAACTTATATTGCATCATGTAACCTCTGAATCAAAATGTGCATTACTATACTACAGTGTTACCCAATGCTTGAAGTGTAGTTAAAAAGCAAGTTTTGTTATTTAAAAATGAAAAATAATGTCTTCTAGCTATGCCTGCTGTCCTCTGTTCATTATAAAATGCATATACAAGTCAGTATAAATAGAGTTTGTTATGTGCGGCCCTTTAGTGATGCAGAGGGCCGCACTTGTGTCCCTCCATATTATCCATCCATATGGATATGGATCCATATCCATATCCAGTTGCCTACCACTGCTCTATATCATTTTCTGTAACTTCTCATGCACAGTGTGATAAGCATACAATGTGCAGTATAACTAGGTGAAACTATTTCAGTACAGGAGAGGTCCACCCTATTCTTAGACCAAAAAAACTCTAGTTTTTCTCCATAGTCAGTGTAAGGCCTTGTTTCCACTTGTGTGGAAGCCGGTGGCGTGATTGCCGCTGCTAAGAACCGCCACCGCTAAGAACCGCATCTCATGCGGTTTTTAGCGGCGGCCATTCACCCCTATGGCCGCGGTCAGTGCTGGGCGGCCGCGGAATCGCGCGGACCGCCGCCTAAAAACTCGGTCGACCGAGTTTTTAGGCGGCGGTCCACGCGATTCCGCGGCCGGGGACTAGCGCCATTGAATAGAATGGGCGCCGATGTATCCGCGCCGTGCACGACCGCGGGCTTCCGCTTCAAGTGGAAACAAGCCCTAACATCCATCATGGATCCTCCTTGGGCATTCCTATTAAGGAAACATTTTCTAAGAAAGTATCTTGTAACTGGATTTGATGAATAGTGTAGTCATTGCAATCTTGCTTGTCTGCACACAATAAAGGTATAAAGGAAATTCCGAAGAAAAAGAGCAGGAACTTCTTTATCAGGTTATAAATGTTACAGAGGAAAAGTTGCGGAAGCAGTAGAACACTGTTTACTGAGTCACGAATGTCTAAGGGTAGTTTGCTTAGAGGTTGTAAAGGAGTATTGTATTTGTATATGTATTTGTCTTCGTTGGTGGTCTGTGGCCTCACTGCAGGTGACACATACCAGAAGGTCATTTCTTGGGATGTTACAGCAATGGAATGGGTGGGATATTTTCAAAGAAAATGTGCAAAAGATCATGTACAATTACTTCCAGCAACAAGTCTGTATGTTAGGGAACACTGCAAGAGCCAGACATTGAATCAATGGTTAAGGTTGGGGGTTTGATTTGTAATTGTTCCAAATATTGTAAAGTAAGTTTTGGGATTACGCATAGATCTGGCATTAGCTTGAATGGAGCTGGCATTACTTGGTCTCTGGGATATATAAAAATAAATATATTAGAATACATTTTAGTCCATATTTAGTTAAAAAGGCATTCAACATAAAACATAACAGAAGAAACTCATTTGTGCGCTTAAAAAATCGTCAATTTGTCTGCAAGAAGTACATTATCCTGGGGCAACACCAACTTCTGAGGTTAGCCATCTATACATATGTTTGTCAATAAATAATTAAAAAGCTCCAATTTCCTTGAGATCTATCACCTTTATATGTAGATACTACAGTTTTTTCGCACTATAAGATTTACCGTTACCTAACCTAAAAAACAGAGACACAGCCATTCAAGTTAATATATACAGAATGTTCCAGCAAAGTAGGCAGGACTGGACCATGCAGTACTCACTCTATATTCCTCCAGCCAAGCCAAATGCAGAGTGCCAGGAGAGAGGTCTTAGTTCCAGCACAGTCTGCAGGGCTGAAACTTTAGCATGTGTCTGTACACTAGCATTACCCATTCTCTAAACACACTAAGCAACTTATGGAGAGACACATTTTACAATCTGGCACTAACAACTTACCCATGAGCAGCATTTATGTATGGGTGGACAAGTCTATGTCACAAAATGTATTTATTGCAATGCAGAATATTAATGTAAATACACAACACATGCTATACAATTGTGAAATGTGTCTATCCATAAGTTGGTGAGTGTGTTTTGAGAATGCAGCTTAAATCTTCTTTTTGGCTTGGCTGGAGGGAATTGAACACATTTAAGCTTCCTAGGATGCATAAATATTGCTCCCATAATGATTAGGATTCAAAAAATTTTTTTTCATATTCGGATCATAAGACACAGGAATATTTTCACATTGATTTGGTCAAAAATTGCATCTTATATTCCCCAAAATACAGTATATGAATAAATTGCATGCGTACACCTTACAATCTTACCATACAATTTCTGTACAATCAACTTTTCTTTTACCAAAACCATGTAATATGAGGACCAGCCTAATCCTTCCAATCACTATGTATTCTATGAGGGAGGTCACTATACTACATAGTTGTTGGTAGATCTAATGGAAATTGTATGGAGCGATCTAATGGTGTATAGGGGGCTTAAGTGATGAAAAATCCATCACAATCTCAAGGGCTCTTGAATAAACGAGTGCTACACCCATTAACAGATGTTTCGCCCAAACAGCCCAAGAGGAAATGATCCACCTCCTTGCCCATCTTACTGAATATAAACACTGCCTGCCGGACATCAAAGAGTCATTACTCAACAAATGTGATAAGATTAACAAAATAAACAGGGAGATAAGGAATATGGCCATTCCTGTCAGGCCTTCAGCAGCCTATGGCATAGATTACTTTTTGGAAGAAGTTTTTACAGCCCTAAGAATGTCCTTGTGAATTTACTATCCCAGTAAACTTTGAACTGTTTTATTAATTCCTCACTTTACTGAGAAGATATTTTTATTATATAGAACTAGGGGCATGGTGTAGTCTGCCTCTACCATTAACACAGTTGTTTTTTTTTGTGGAAACCCTACAGCCTACAACAGTGATGGTGAACCCATGGTGCCAGAGGTGGCACTCGGAGCCCACTCTGTGGGCATGCGAGCTGTAAGCCAGCACAGAGGAAAGAACTGCAGCCTATTGGCTCTCAATGCTGTCAGTTCTCTTCCCCTCTCTTCTGATTGCACACAGCACCCCATACCCTCTCCTCTTCTATCCTATAGGAAAGTAGAGTGGGTCTGTATATGAGTTGTGTGTGTCATTCAGGTATTAATATACTGCATTATATTGCCATGCTGACTTAAATAAGTGGGGTTTTGGGTTTCAGTTTGGGCACTCGGACTCAAAAGGTTTGCCGACACTGGCCTATAACATAATGATTTACCTGTTGATGTTCTCATTATGAAAGTAAAAGAGGGTTTATAATGTGCCTGGGCACACAGTCACTACCAACACCAGATTTCCAAGTAACAGGCTGTATTGGGTAATCCAGAAAATAAGCCAAGGGTCATACACAATAAAGTACAGTACAAATGTATAGACAGTAGACCTGGTCAGGGACAATCCAAAGTCAGGGCAGGCAGAGTTCAAGCAAAGTCAGGATTCAGGTCCGTCACTGTTGACAACAAAGACACTTGCAGACAGACAGGTGAATTCAACCCAGGAGTGCACCCAAGCAAACAAAAGTTAAAATGGGCAATGGTATGTATGACAGATCCTTATTAAATGGGCGGATTGCCCAGTCACATTCTGCCACCAGGTGCTATAGGATTGGTAAAAAATTTACTGTCCTGACCTGTGGCAAGGCAGGACTCTAGGACTCTAAAGCGGGGAGGCATGACGTCATCCACATGAACAGTAGTTTGGCCAGATTAGGACCCTCCACCAAAGCATGCTCTGGCCATGCTGCCTGTTGCGGAGGCTCTGCTGAGACTACTTGCGATAGGCATCATTTGTTTTGTTGTTCCTTTCTCTAATATTTTGCTGCACTTTGTTTGTCAATCTTTAATGCTAACATGCTATAAAGTAGCAGGCTACCGTCACTTTATGGGAAAGCAGTTTTGTTAAGCACCCTAGGAAGTCCCAATGGGGGGAAGGAGTCCCAACAATTATACCACCAAATCAGGAGGAAGCTCCTTACCAATTATTTTTAACGTTTCACAACGATTCTGTCTTCTTATAGGGTTGTATTATAGGGTAAAACAAACAGATGTGGCATAGGGTGCAAGGTTGTGTTACAGGACATTTTCTCTCTACATTTTCTCTTTATTTGGCCCATGTATGAGCTGCGCAACCTGTTTTGTTCACCAATTTAAAGGTGGCCATACACAAGTGTGTACACATACACATCGAAATCAAACAAAAAGGAATCAATAGGTTATCGGATATGTTGGTAAAGTACATATATCTGATGGATTTTCTAAGTATTTCAATAGATTTGTATCTGTTGGTACCAGGGCTTTTTTTCTCAGAAAAGTTGATGGAACTCACCCCCTTCCCCTGGCCACGCCCCTACCCACCCCTAGGACCACCCCTAAAACCGGGTGTCCCCTCCATAAATAGCTAACCATTGGGGGAAAGTCGCCCACCAGTGCAGGCAGACGAGGGCACCCCTGTACGGGTGCGCTGCCTCCCCTCCCTCAGGACGGCTAGTCCACACTGAAGAGAAAGTTCTCTCCAGCATGGATGGGAATGCGCCACCCCTCCCTCGCTGCACATTGCGAGGGAGGGGAAGAGGGGAGGCACAAAATCGCCCGCCCGTGCTGAATGGCCAACACTCCCCCCACTAAACAACACACACGAGGGCCCCCCGGCGGGCCACCCACAACGCACTGCAGCCAGTGCCCTTATTGTGGGGCCAGACTTAAAATAGGTTGCAGAACTCCGTTCCGGTGCGTTCCCCCAGAAAAAAAGCCCTGGTTGGTACTATGGAACATGTGTACAGAACTAAAGAAAACAAAAAATCGATTGGTTGCAAATCGATCACATTATGTTTTTCAAACGATGGTTTTAAGTTGAACGAATGGAAAGCGAGCCGTGTATGCCCAGTTTTACACTCAATCATTTCTCCGCAGTGGAAACTTGGTTGATTACATGTTACATGCACTTCTTTGGTAGCCCTAGGCCTTTAAATAGTATGTGTAATGACGAGATCCTTTGAAGCATTATTCTTAAAGTTTTTGAAATATTTGTCTTTCACAATCATACAGATAATGTACAGATTCTCAAATCCTTGACTCTTTGCGGTTAATTGTATAGCAGATAATGAATGTCTTTAGACAGAGAAACGATCCAGTATTGATGTCACCATATAACATATTGTAGTTTCAGGCACACGTGTATACAAATGTATCAGGCAAGAGCAGATCTTGTTTTACTACCTCATCCATTATTCGACTAAAACAATGTGTTTTTTGTGCTGTACAGTTTGTATAGTATTAACACCATATTCCTATTGTTTCTCTTCCTGTGCAGATTAATCCCGGAAGCAAGGCTGCTCTGGCTAACCTATGCCCAGGAGACGTTATTTTAGAAATCAATGGAGAAAGCACAGAAACCATGACTCATCTCCAGGCGCAGAACAAGATTAAGGCCTGTTCCAGCCACCTGACACTTTCCCTGAACAGGTTTGTATATCTTCCTCTGGAATCTTTTTCTAAAGGAAAAATGTTTTTCTTCGTGTCAAAAAACTTCCTTGTGAAATGCACTATATACGGTATCTTTCTACCCCTCAATGGTGTTTGAGGCCACACCCTGCTGAAAATGACCCCTCATTGGGATTTTAGTGGGATTCTTTTATTTCAGTTAGTGCCCGTAAAGTAGCATTTACATTGGCATCAGGAAACATCACTTGGATGCCTCTAAAGTGCCGCAGTCCATAAAACATGACATTATTATTAATCTCCTGATTGCATTTCAGGTTTTTACTCGATGGGGATATCATATGGGGCATTCCCCCAGGGTCTGCACAGGTGCTTTCTGAGCTTCTGCTGACTGTCAGCAGCCCACAAAGTGCACATGTGAATGGTACCTTAGGGTATTATCCGCTGGAAATGTTGTTGCTATTTATGTCTTGTTTTCCCAGAACTTCTTGGAGACAGGGACTGAGAGGAACGATCTACAACAATAGAGGAACTCCCTTTTTGGGCAAGTTTTACTAGCAACATATTTCAAAATCTGGGGACAATTATAATATTTTTATCTTTCCTAAATTTTCCCAAAACCCCTGCAACACTGCTGCTACTTTACATATCATACCATTATATGATAGCTAAAGACAAAAAGACATGGTTATACTTTTAATCATTCAGTGTCAAATGACAATGTAAGCAGGGTTGCTAATCTAATATATACTTTTTGGGGATAAGAGTCCAAAATATTGTGAGAAAAGGGTGCCATCAACTTTTTGCCCCGTGGGGCAACTGTGAATGTGGAAACATTTTGGGTGATGCAACTCTCTTGTTATGTTCCCGTAGAAATATAGAAGGGAACAGGCTACATTAGACTCTGACAAGAAGTAGCAATGTGGACACATGATGGCAGATTACACATTTGCAACACAGGCAGGCAGTTACTGGTGAATATTTCATGGGAACTTTGCAAAATAAAAATAAGAATAGCAATTTTCAGAGTTAAATCACAGACTGTTGGGAAGAGTGGAAGATAGCTTGAGTTTGTCAGGCATCAGCATGTCTTCAATAGATGAGAACCGTATGTGAACTATATATGCTCAGCTATTTACTTTGGCCACAAGTCTACACTAGCAAACTTATCAACGGATTACAAGTTTATTACTTCCTTGAACCATTCAGAAGGTCATATCTTACATTGTGTTTCTACTGCCTGTGTAACGCAGTGTGAAGTGGATGATTTCTGTATCCATGTGGGCCCTTTTCAGCACCAGGTGTATGACCTAATAGTAAACCTAGTATCTGGCATATGTGAATTTTGGAGCTGGTCCACACAGATTGTGTAGTTGTTGTATGCTACTCCCAGTGTCAGGGGTTCACAAATTCATTGCTAACCTTGCTTAGAATTCTAGAGGGGAATAGACGTATAGTCTCCTATTTATATTATTGTGGAGTTTAATAAAGTGTAGTATTTCTTGAAGTTCTTCCTCACCATACAAAGACCACTAAGGTTAAGAATACTGTTCGACAAAATCCATTTGCTAAACAAAGTTATACAGTTATAATTTTATACATATATTATATGTGGTATTATGTGATGAATGTGTTTGACCTTTGGTTACAAATGGCCTTTTCAGAGATGTTAAATCCATTTGTGTTTTACTAAAAGTAGATATTTCTTGTATGACTTTGTTTTTTGATTCATCGTCCCCTCCTTGCTAAATTAGACCGATTTCAAAATCCCAGTAAAAATCCTGGATTTTGTGAAATTGGGATTTGGCCGGGAAAGCCACATAACAAAACGTGACTTTCCTGGCCAAAACGGGAGGGTTGACAGGTATGGGAGAGGGCCTCTCTGCGAATGTCCCACCCCCTTGTGCTGATAATGTGGGACTTTTTCACCGTGATGCAATCGGGGGGGTGGCGCAACCCCAGAAAGGTAGGGGTTGAAAGGTAGAAACATGAGTGATTGGAAGTGAACATTCTTTCAGAAAAGATGTTAGAGGTGACAGTTATAGTAGATGGAGTATTGTATTCATCAACAGTTTAAAAAATGTATCTATGTGCAGATCATTTCCTCACTTTTAAAGTATTACTCACTAACATCACCTCTACCTATTTATTAATATTCCGAAACCATTTGTCTGTCAATATATATTCTATCATGTTTAAATTGTTTAAAATGCCCAATCTACTATGTGCATGACTATTCTCTATCCATTCGTGAACTGAAGTTAAGTTAAAAAATAAGGAAAGATTCAAAAACAATGTTTTGGGGGTTGAATATTTCCTAGTATAAAAAAAGCAATCAAGGAATTTGTGATATAGTGAGAACTCTTTAAATTTAGATTGTCAATGGAATGTTTGCATACAGTTTTTATAGGTGTAGAAACTGCCCTTAGGGTATAATTCTCTCATACTCTGGATTTATTTTATTGATGTATTTTTATTTTCACATGGGAATGGCATACAGGAATTTAACAGCTCATGCAAAAATGTCTTCTGTAGTGGCTTCATCTGTCAGTAGTAATTTGGATGGCAATGCACAGAGACAGACATTTCTCAATTGGAGCTCTGTGTTGGGGTTATGTGCCCTTATTTAATGCTGCTTTAGGCTCCATAAACATCATAAGTCTAGCATCAGATTATTGCACTTCTGGGTCCTGCTGTCTGCTCATTGTGTACTGTGCAATATACAGGACCTTAAAAGGAATGGAACTGATTGACATATAATGTTAAATGAGCGACAATGTTAAAAGTAAATTAGAAGCAAATTCACGACAGGGTTGTCACCCTGTGCAGCTGGGCGTTAAAAGAAATGGGGGCCACCTATGGCATACAGTCTTTATAGTGTTTACTACAGCAAGTTTGGAGTTCAAGTGATCCCCTTTATTGCTTCCAGGATTTTCAAGCTTTCAGGATTTTCAAGCTTAATCAATCAATTAAGTATTTACACAAATAATTGTTGACTAAAAACTTTGCATGGATTGCTATACATGCTTGGAGTTAGTAGACCTCAACCCTCCTAATCATGCCTAAATATTTAAATGAAGCAAACCTGACCAATGAGCTTTGATATGATTTGACACTGTCTTTAATAGTTTAGTTACTGAAAAAAAGTTCCCCTTTTAAATAGCTGAATATAGGGGGAAAAAAGTTACCCACGCCATCCCTTGTTGGATGGAAGAAGGTCAACTGGAGTGTGCTTAAATTTCATTGACCGACAAACATGTATTTGACTGACAAACATGTACCAGTTAGTACAGGGGTCCTCAAACTTCTTAAACAGGGGGCCAGTTCACTGTCCCTCAGACTGTTGGAGGGCCGGACTATAGTAAAAACAAAAACTATGAACAAATTCCACTGCATGAATCTTATTTTGAAGAAACAAGAAACAAACGGGAGCAAATACAATAGTTAAACAACAAACT
>CM070034.1:32026685-32044005 GCA_036250615.1 Ptychadena robeensis | reverse complement strand
CAAGTTAATGTACTCACCGTCTCACTCAGAGCCGGAAACACAGGGGGCATGGCAGCAAAGGCTAGTGTTCTCAGCCAGCCAATCAGCTTCCGTCTTCCTGCCACGCCCCGCTGCTCTGCCTCACACATCCTGCCAGCTTCTGTCTGCTCTTATCTGAAGCTTTGCATTGAGTGCCAGGTGCTTAGCATCAGATTGCAATGCTGGACATCCACGGGGGGATTGCTGGGTACCCGCGGGCTGGTCAGAACGCCATGGAGGGCCGGATTCGGCCTGCGGGCCGTAGTTTGAGGACCCCTGAGTTAGTACATATATAAAGTAAAGCAGGGTACAGACGTGGAGATATGGGCCAAATCGATGACCGCTTCAGCTGACAGCAGCGTGATGACAACATCACGCTGCTGCAGGGTACATCGGACGGCTCCAATATCGAGCCATCTATACCCTGCTTTACCTTCTTAAAGCTATCAAAGCTTACATCGATCAAACTTAAATGTATAGTGTATTCGATACCGATCAAAACATTGATCGAAAAGTTATCTGCTTTTTTGAACATTTTCATTGATCGTACAACGATCAAACTAAAATCGTAGCATTGTGTTTGTTGGTCGGGTTGATTGTATTTGAACACATTTATATTTGAGTCTTTCCTGTGTTTTTGGATCGAAACTGGTCCTATTATGATCATATTACGATTGAACCTTCCGCGTGGTACTACTTTTGATTCGGTTACAATCGGTGAAACTGACGAAAGATCAAGATCTAAAATCGAAAATTGATCGTGCTAAAATTGAACTGTGTATGCCTAGCTTCAGTCAGTCATGTATAGGGATGGGTCTGCAGTTAGAACTCTTTGTGACCAACAAGCTCCATTGCCTATGAAGGTTAGACAATGAACGTGAGACTCTTATAAGTTATTAGGCATGATAGATGTCCTGCCCTACCACTGCCCTTATAACTCCAATATTATACTTCTATAAATAGTGTAATAAAGCTTCCACTAACATGATGAAAGCATTTGGAGTGTGGTGTAAATCAGTCATTTAATGTGTTCCAGCACTTTTATAAGGACATCAGTCAGGTCTACAAAGTGTCATTCTCTATCACTTTCATCTACACTTGGTCAGCTGCGTCTGTATAAACTTTTCCTCATTCATTTTCTAGGATGAAAGAAAATACAAGTCACTCCTTTAATGAGTCAGACACCAAATACAGAATGGTGTGCCTGTTCTCACTGACTAATAAAATCCTATGCTGCATTGGATCATCATTGGCCAATCTATACATAAATGTATGATATAATATGAACAGGCAGTGAGGATACATTCAGATTGTACATCCGTCCAATGTTCTTTTAATGTACAGCCAGAGCTATGTGAACAGTCTGACCTGCACAGATCTCAGGTTAAGAGTAACAATATAAATTGGGGATTATCTGCATTTCACATTATGAAGTGAACTCTGCTTGATACTCACAAGATCACATTTTCCTGGCTGATTTCCTAGATTTTTATTTTCACTTTGTTTCAATTAACACAGCCAAGATCCTGCTATTAAAAGTGTGCTGCTGATTGTCTTTCCTTCTTTTTACTAGCAGAACGTACAGGGAGCTGTGATCGGCGTGCTTCTAACTAATTTCCCTGGTACAGTTTCATATAAAAATTGGAAATGGAGTAGTTAATCGATTACAAACCCAGTCATAACAGCATATTTGCATTTTTTTGGCTAATAAATACTGTCAGTTGGTGTAAAATGTTGGAAAATGAATATTCTTCAACATACAGAATTTCCAATTATATTATTCACAATATAAATTAAGCAATCCAAAATAATATACTTTTCCTTGTTTTATAATACAGTATTTATCAATGCCAGTAGCTTAACATAAGCAGATGCTGTACCACTTGTCCTAGTAATATAGTGCAATAATGAAATACTTTAGGTTCCTTCTTGTTAATGGTTTACAGTGTATAGTGGTGCATGCCATCATAAAAATATGTAACATGTGCATGAAACTCGAATTGGCAGTATACATGAATATAACATGGGGCTGCTACTAATAGAAATATGTAACATGGGAGTGGGACACCATAGACTTCCACAGATGCATAAAGCATCCTACTTGGACAATGCATGGCAGAGCTGTAGGAAGAGGAATGGTACAAATATCCTTCTGTACAGGGATCTAAACTGCTGAAGAAATGTTTACCACTAAACAATCATTAAGTTTTGTTAAACTTTATAAACTTTTGCAAAGCCAGAATAGGAAATCCAAACTTCAATCAAGGTTTCTTTTGATTTAGTGTATTGAAATCCAAGAAAAATATTTTACAATTATAGTATGGCTTTCCAGTTCTAGATATTGGTGCCCTGCATTCTTTTTCTTGTTTCCCCATTGAATTTCACTTGGAGAGCAACCATTAACACACTACTCTAGAGAATTGTCGTCATGAGTGTAGTGTCAGATGAACATTACATGGGCTTAGATGGATTTTACATAAGTAAATAACATTGACCAACTTTTCTACTTCAGTTAAGGCAGTTAAAATGAGCTCTTTCGCTTTTTTCTGTTTTCTTTTAACGGAAAAATGCAATTCAAGAGAAATACTAGAGCATATACTGTATATCTCATGTTTATTCTTTTTTCTTATCATGAATAAGTAAATGTTATTTTGTGATGCAACATGTACAAAACACCAATGACCACTACATGGTAGTATATTTAATAAAGAAAATGTGTCTTTTTTAAATACTTTAAGACTTTTCTTCTGAGTGTGGGACTTCTGTACATTGCTGGAATACTGATTAAGGCTTGGAGACTAGCCTTTGATGATCCTTGCACCGGTGAGACCCACAGAGAGGAAGTCTGTGTTTGGACAAAGACTTCGGTAAATGTGGGTCCATCTTTCACTGTGTTCAAGTTATCTTGTGATGGCTTTGTCAATGCCACGGTAAGGCTTAATCTCCATTTGGCATTAGGAACCATTAGCATCAAAAAGGGGGATCTGACCTTGATGCATTGGCATCAATTGCATATTAATGAACGTGCAAACGCATAACAATTTTAATGCTTTGGAGACAAGGCCTAACATCAATATGTATGCAGTATATTTTCCTTCTTTCTGTTTTTATTACCTTACAGGCCATCTCCATGTCATAGGGAGGTGTTCCCATTGTAGTTACAAACAAGCAGAATAGGAGCAGGTGTGAAAGTAAGGGTGTACTGGACAAAAAGATGAATGGTCTCATTACTCACTTTTTGGGCTAGATGTTCTGGTGGTCGCGCTCAGATGGCCTTCCTAGGTGTCTTTTGCTTCTCCCATTTTCTCTTCGTGATTCAAAGTAGTTGTCGTTGTGTGATGCCTGAAAGGAATAGCTCTGGTTGAGTCTAAGTTTTTTTTAGTCAGTCTCCAGTTGCCCTCAATTGTTTTTTATTTAGAGTAAGCACTTATTTAAAGTGTCAGGAAGCCCCCAAAATCTGTTATCCTGAGGAAGTGGCATCTAAGCCACGAAACGCATTGATGTTGTATTCTATTTTTTTTACTGAGCTTACTCTAAATAAAAAAAACAACTGAGACTCAATGGGCGACTGAATCAAAAAACAACAGAGCTTTTCTTTTTTTTCGGGCATCGCACAACGTTAACATCAATATGTATCATATCCCAGTGAAGACTTTTATTTTAACTGTTGAATGGGAAAGTTCTTGTTACTTGGACCATGGATACAAAGGGTGACACTGATTCAAAATTTACCATTACATTGTATACTCTCCCAAGCTGTCAGAATATACAGTAGCAAGTCCTATTACCGGTATGTGCTTATGTGCTATATTATTTTATATGCAATCTTTGACTATCACAATCTAAAGAAGCCATCCAGTTGTCTGTCTGTCATCAGCACTGAAATTGCTAGTACTAGCTTTTCAGTAAAACAATCATAATGCTTCACAAATTAAAGATAAAGAATGTAAAAAGGAAAATTTATATCCCAAAGATATGAAGCAGCACAGAAACTGGAAATCATTAAATCATTCTATCACAGGATGTTTTTACAAAAGTAATTTCATCCAGATGAAAAATTTGATGTGCTGCACACTTCCTATGTATGTATGGCTTGGCTTGTGTCTTGGCATTGAAACTCCAATAGAAAGAACATGCAGCTAAGATAAAAAGCCAAGGCAGTGCATCCAATCAGTTTTTTTAGGACCAAAGAATTCAGAACTATCCCCCCCCCCCCAAAAAAATAACTTTTACAACCCTTTTGCAACTAACAACTCTTTATTGTTTGAAATTAATTCTTTTGATCAATTTAGCAGTATAAATGTTGAATCTGAGAGTATCAGAAGTAGGATCTAATCTGACAATTTGCCAGCTAATAGATATTGGAGTTTTTCTTCTATGCTATGGTCAGTTTGGCCATTATTAAGAAGTGATGAGTGTAATGGAGCAGGATGTTCCATGGGTGTTTGGAAATACAGGATTGTAACATTGTAGATGGTAGCCTATAGAGCCTGGACCAGAACTTGAAGACTATGGCTATGTTTCCATTATGACGGGACCCCCGACGTAAGTGGGAGGTCCCAACGTAGCAGATAGACTTACCTGCTCGGCGGAGGATCTGTCTTCACTGCGCCGAGCCGCTCCGCCAATGTAAGGCTGAACGTAGTCGAGTACGTTCAGCCTCTGCACCGGCAGATGTGTAAACAGACCATCTGTCGAGCAGGTAATGTCTGTGTGATAGGTCGGGACCCCTGCTAAGTGTATACGCTTAGCGGAGGGGTCCCGACGTATAATGCAAACAAGCCCAAAGGGGCAGGGCTACCATATGTGCCACAAATCAAGGTGTGTATGTTTAATGAAGGATTGTGCAGATCTTCCCTAGATCATATCAGGCCACCTGTTAGTAATAACATTTTTATACTACATTTTATGATTTTATGTAAATATGGCCGTTTTTTACATCTTCTCTTAAAGTTCTAAAAAAATTAAGAATCAGTAATATTTACAACAGCACTAACCAGGTCCTATGAATGGTGTGTCAATCTCTTCTATATGAATATTCAGACGTATAACCTTTTGTGTTGTTCTGTGAAAGTTTCAAGGCACAGTGTGGACTAGAATGAAACTGACAGTTAGCTACCTGAAATATTACACTGAATGCTTCACAATGAAAACATAAATGCCTTCTGAGAAAACCACTTAGTAAAGTGTTCATTAGGTCATTAGAATTATATATGATACCTAGAGAGGCAGGCATGCTTCTATTAATGTCATCTTAGCAGATGAAAGAGGTTAAAATATTTCATGAAATAACCACAAAGACTTATGAGAGGGTGTTTTTCATAGTTATTTCAAAGAGGAAACCGCCCCAACCAGGGAAGTATGTAGCGATGAAAGCTTAACCTCTATACATTTTTAGTAATTGATATGTGCTTCATGTTCCATTTTTACTTGCCTGTTTTTTAGCTCTGTATTTTTAGATACCATATTTGGGAGAACTACGGTATGTGGTTATACCTTTTATGTTTCATTGTGTAAGACATTTTCTGTATAAAAAATAATAGAACTAGGAACTGTACCATAGCAAAAATGTATGCACATTGTGGGGGTTCTGCTCAAACAGTGTTCCCAAAACAGCAATCCACAAGATTGTATCCTCTTCAGGGCTCCTGCCCATGTTTATTTATTGTTCCAACAGTCCAAACATAACTTACCCTCGCAGGAGTTAATGGCAATTCAAACAAAAAGTCACTCGAGCCTCATGGCTTTCAAACGTCCAACATAAATTGTTGTCCTTAGCTTCCCAGCAGCAACAGGCCTGGTACCTCACACTCGCTGTGAGGCCCCTGTATCAGATGCTCCAGTAACCACAGGCCTGGGCCCCACACTCCTTGTGTGCCCCCTGTCTCCACACTGTCAGAAGCCTCACCCAGCTCCACTGATGAAACAGGTGTTAACCCTTGGAGTGTACCTGGAGCAATCGGGAGGCAATAGGGAGGCCCAACCAATTCCATCCATCAATTCCATTCCAAGTCCGGGAGCCCTATAACAAAAAACAAAACAAAACACTCAGCAACCGAACGGTGCTGGCCAAATTATTCCCGGACTCCTTCCAGGACACCACCTAATGGTCCATTCACACAGTGACAGATGATCAGTCTGTCACAACTGCCAAACGTCTGCCTTCTGCCTATTAGTACTGCTCCTTTCTTCTTAGACTGAAAACAATAAATGCTTTGTGTGGCTCTGAAGTCACTTCTTAAGGCTTTAATAGTAATACATGTTAGTCACAGTATTGGTTCTAGGTCATAGAATGGTTAACAATTTTGTCAAGGTGGTCGTCAGGCAGCTGTCAATCACCCACCAATTGCTTCCATGCTATCCTCATGGACAACCAAGGGGTAGATGCCACATATTCTCTCCCATTCTGCTATGCAGTTCTTGGTAAATTGGGATTAACAAGCGGGCAAAGCAGCCTAGCTGTTAGTACTGTTAGCTAGTAGAGGATGTTACAGAATGACAATGCTGGAGCTCCATGAAAAGAAAGGGGAGAAATATTTTAATTGATAGTGCATGCTTTAAAAATATTCTATGTATATATTTTAACCGTATTTGCCTCCAAAATTCTATAATTAATAATATAGACAACTGGAATTTACAATGTGAAGGCCAGTTTAGTAATTCTACTTAAAGCGGACCTACCACCAGAAATCTATGTTTTTATGAATGGCACTAGAAGTGCCAATAATAGGGAGGAATGCAGTAAAACAAACTCAAAAACTTACCTGTAATGACCATTTAAACAAGATTACCACACAGCTCTCCTCACTTCCTGGTTTGCTGAAGGCAACACATGAAACTGGGGGTGCAATATCGCAGTGGCCACTGGGGGGCGTTCAGTGATCTTCTATGGGAATTTTCAAAGCAGATCACTGCTTTCTGTGACGTTCTGCCTATTTCTGCCTAAAATGAACCAGGAAGTGAGAAGAGCTGCCAAATTATCTTCTTAAATTGCTCATTACAGGTAAGTTTTGGGGTTTTTTCACTGCATTCCTCCCTATTATTGGCACTTCTTGTGCCATTCATGAAAACATAGATTCCTGGTGGTAGGCCCGCTTTAATCACTCATAAATTAGGTCCACTATAAAAAAAAACACAACATGCATCTACCATTCATTTATACTGCAAGGAACCTAATATGTTCTAACTGGTGAGCTTGGATGTCACTTTGTGTGTGAAATACGGGCATTCCTGATTCAACATGTTTCCTATAACATGAGCTAATTTAATTATGTTAAGGAAAACCAAAGAGTTTCATTTATATGAGATGTCTTCAAAGGAATGATCTATTTCATTTGCATAACCCAAATCATTCATGCAACTGAATAGTGTGGTTTTTTTCAGGGTGGCAGTGAAAAGAAAATAAATCCATATGTATACAGTAGTTCCTGTTACATGTTATCCATTACAGCTTTTTATCCAGATCCACATGTGTATGCATGATGTAGATGTATGAGTATGAGGGGAAGTTGGCGGATGTAATAATGATTTCCATGGAAATACAGCAGTCGCTCTTCTTTAATGGAAATGTATGTCTGCATGTAAGAGAATTAGCATTGTAACAAAATAATTATATTTTAAAAACCTGTTAGTGTATAGAGGTATACCTAAGGTCCCTTGCCCCTTTATCAATGAGCTGTACCGGTGCACTCGACCCCAGAAAAAAAAACATTTAGAAAATAATGTGTCACAATAGTCATAATAGTAAAGTTAGCATATTTACCATCATTTTAGTTTAGTTGTGATTGATTTCAGTTAATTGAATAAGTATTCAATTTGATTTAAGGGCTTAAGTCATAAATTAATTATACACGGTCAACAAATTTTATGTAAATTGAGTGTTACAATACAAATAAACTTAAATTCTAATTATTCGTTTTAAAAAAAAAAATTGTTTATCCCTGTGATTTGTTGCCACATTTCCAGGGAAAAAAACTGATGTGGTCACCCTGAAGTGATGGCAATGGTGACATTTGGGACAGACACACATTTTTTTTGGGGAAAAAATTATTTTTTAAGGACTTCAAGGACCACTATAAGTTTAAATAAAAGTCAGCAGCTGATATAGGATAAAGTTATGGTACCTGCAGGAACAGCTAGTGATACATATACATGAAAGACTCCGGGTGGCCACAAGCTTAGTTATGTTGCCGATTCTGTAGGAGAGAAATGCTGACCAGAAGAGATTCAGCATGTCAGTCCTCTCTTGTATATTAAAATCATATGCACACAACCTTAGCAGCCAAGTTCTTATATCCTTTATCCTGTTGAGTTGGAGGCTGATGGATACTGGCTGACTTTCTCTCTGGTGGTCGGATCTGCTCCCCACAACTTCCCCAAGTCTCTTATTCCTCACAGTTGTCATGGGAAAGTGGGGAGAATCTATAGTATTCTCATTATGTAATTGTGGCCTACAAATGCCCTTCCCTGTCTAGACAACAAGACTTTTCTAACCAGCAATGACAGCTGCTCCATAACATGAAGGAATTATAGCCAACACCAGGTTCTAATCTAATAGCGCACAACACCTCTTACTATTTTTGCCCTTCCTTTGGACCTGTGCCACTTGGAGTGGCCTGCTCCGCCACTGCCTAAGTATGTCTCTGTTAGTGTACAGTTCAAATCAAAGTTAACAATACCGCAAAAAAGCTAGACCTAAAAATTGCGTTTGAATCATCCAGCACTGGTAAAAGCCTTGTTGTTGGCCAGAGACCATCATTGCCATCTACAAGTGTGCATTTACCAATCACCTTAGACAAGAATATAATGCAGCAGTGGCTGGGCTATAGTAAAATGTTTTTTAAGTGGATTACTGCACAGATCTGGAAGAAATGAACAAAATACATTGAGGTATAAATAAAAATACACAATACTCATCCTGGAGATCTGTTTTAATTTCAGTTTACATTAAAGCCAGCCATACACAGTCGGATTCCATGGCCGCTCGATCACCTATCCGATCGATTCCGGCGATTCTGGCGGGAATCGCAGGTGTGATCGATCGGCCAATTAAGAGAATCCGATCGCTGCATACCACCTTGTCCAACGGATTCCTGGACGATTCCGTGTCCGATTGTCCACCTCACAAATGGCAACTCCCCCTGATCTGTGCAGAATCGGATCAGAAAGACCAACATGTTGGTTCTCTGTCCGATCCGATTCTGGGCCCCCGAACGATCGGACGTGATCGGACGGACAAGGTGGGCTGCACACGATTCCGGCACGATCGATTCGCGTGCACGCGCCCGTAATCGATCGTGCCGGAATCTGGTCGGAATCCGACCCGTGTATGGGGGCCTTAACAGTGTAATTGTATCATTTCACCACTAATGCATGGTAACATAGCAATGTCCCTGTTGTATAATTTCCGCACAAATGTTGAAGGCCATGTTAGGCAAAATACACTTTACACATGTATGGCACATTAATGTAGACAGCATAATTAATCGTTGAGTGCGTTTCTCAAAGTATTAAATGCTCATCTCATGAATGTAAACACTCCAGAAGAATAAACTTCACAAACATTGCAGGATTGTACACAAATATTTCCACGCTTGAAAAATGAAGACTCCTGGTGACTCCCAGACATAAACAGCCTTAAATGAAACAAAATAGGTGAGAAACTATTACATACTAATACATTATTTGCAGTCCAGATAAAAAAAAACAGATATTAGCAATGAAAGCAGGCACTGAGTAACTGTTAAAGACATATTAAGTGACATTAAGTGGCATTCTTTAGTACACACAGAATTGTTCCAAATATATCAACTTTCTAAACTATGGTACTTAAAATCAGTTTGCTTATTTATTAAAGTAGAACTATGTGTAAAATAGGAAGTGAATAATGTGATGTGTTTGGCATTCAGATTATTTCTCTGAGTTGTATTACCCGCTGGTTCTGCCATTTTTTCTTTCCTTACCGGACTAAACTGTCCAACAAAAATGAAAGTAAGATGGTAGGGCCCAACAATTCAACACAAACAAGGGTGTATATACTGATCAGTTTTTATTTATATAGTTAAAGACTTTATTTAAGGGGCGTGGTTGTGATATGGAAGTGTGTACAAAGCTGAAGCTTCTGTCCCACAATCCCACAACTTATGGATATACTTACCTCAAGACACCCATGCATTCCAAGAAGAGCAGACCTCAATACATGGCCACCTTTTTCAACAGCCTGTCAAGATGATGGCCATGTCTCCATACCTCCGCAAGAGGCAATGGATATTGTCTCCTTAGTTCATGAGATAAGACACCTGCAGGCAGCCAGGAAAAGCTGCTACAGCTCACCCTTCATCACTGTGGGCCCTTAAGGAAACACTCTGGGACATCATGGCTAGGATATTTTGATAGCCACCTCAATGACTATGGGGAGAGGCAACAAGTAGGACTCTGCCTTGACAACATTGGTTCCATGGTCTCCTAATTCAATTTAAATCCTCAAATAAAAGTGAACACCTTGCCCTAGCATGGGATATTTCTGTTGTCCATACAGAGGTCACTGCCTTCACCACAAGCGTTACCACTCTGGTATCTGACCAGGCCACTACACCTCCATAGCTTACCTATCTATTGCAGCAGCATTTTCTGCTTATTCCTACCAGATGAATGACTTCTCCCTTCTAAAACTTTTATGTAAGACTAGTGTGGAACTTGAGTCAAGGCTTTAGGCTTAGGAAGTATATCATGGATGCCTGCTCAAATTAAGTTAACCACCTTAATGCACCTTACTTGTACAAATTGTCATATCAACCTCACATTATGAGAAAAGAAGAGCCCAGAGAAGAACTGGTGGTTTTTATGGACATGGTCATACTTTGGGTTGTTTCCTTCTGCCAGCAGTCCTTCCTGTCTCATCAAGTAGGCTGGGTGATTAGTAACTCCACTTAGATCTCAAACATATCTTTGTCTAAAACATGAAACAGGGAAAAAATGTATCTCTTATTTTGCATAACTATATTGCCTCCATAACTTAGAGCACCTAGTTTGGTGTCATGGTTTGTTTCAACTCCTGCTACTGACACTTTTCCTTGACCATTAGGGGGTCTAGCTGTAGATAACTAGAAAAAGGTGTCACATGTGGTGGTGGCACAGAACCTTAGATGATGCAGCAGAACATGAAAGTATGTTTATTCAAGACTTAACAGCTTTAGGTTTACATGGATCCTTTTGAAAGCCTGCTAGTGGCTTGCTTAATTTGTCAGTCATCATTCCCATTGAGACCTTTGTTTAACATCTCTGTCCTGAAACCTAAAGGCTTAAAAAAAAAGCTACTGGAAGGGTGTTAAAGGTTTGTAACTGCTCTGTACAAATTTCTCTTTCACATACCAATGCATGGATGTGTATGACTTTAAAGTATTACTCCGGGCAAAACTTTCCTTTGTTTTGGGAAAGTGTGAGATGGCTAAAGATGCCCTCCAACATCTAGAGTAGGAGGCTTCTCATGAATATTTACAGAGGACATCCAGCTGTGCCAGGTCTTTCTACAACTTCAAATGTTTATATTTTGCTTGGTTTCAGAAGTCAAAGAGCAAATACATGGAGGCCACACAAGAAAAAGGTCAGAATGACCGCCAGTCCAGACAGAACAATTGACAAATAACTTCTCAGCTTCCTGTATGAAATATGCTTCTCCTAGCAACAAACACAACTCTGGTTCGCAAATAAACATCTAACTTTCCATCAGGAAGAATGCCTGAGATACAGGGAAAGCTGTCATCATATTGAATTAATGATCAATGATAGGCTGATGCAGTTGGAGTTTTTACTTGAGAATTTTGTATCAGTTATAACAATGTGCGGATGTATATAAAATACTGTATCGGTTGTGTTTCCAGGGGTACCATGCTTTCATAGGCATAGTTTGGAATTAGTGAGGGCTAATTTCATGCCTACATTTTGTAAGATTTGACAGTATCAAATGCCTTACAATTATTAGCATGGCATTTGTAAATTAATTAAACCATACCATGTGTTGGAGATGGTGTTGTTTTGGGGATTGTCTGCTAGCAGAGATGGTCAATGAGATTTACTATAAATATTTCAAAGACTATATATATTTCTATATTTCCACGGCGTTAAGGGATACGTCACATGCATTATGGATGCGCTATTGACACTTGTTTTTTTTCTTCTTTCCTCTTGACTGATACCCATACGTGTTTTAACACGTTCAATGCAATCTCTATGGGTGAGTTGGGTTGTGTTAATGTTGATGCTGGGCTTCGTATTGACATTAACGCAATGCAACCCAATGCAGGCAATCAATGCATGTGTGTACTAGTCCATCGATTTACATTGGATGCATCAACATCAAAAGCAGGAAAATTGACAACGTGGAAACATAGCTTAAATGTAGCCATAGACGTGCAGATTCTCCCTTATTAGATGAGTCAATCCAATTCTGTTTACTTTAAAGCCTTCATGAAATTTGCATGCTATGTGGGCTGATTCAATAATAAGTTTATGGGGATTTAAGCAGGGTACAGACGGCTCAATATGCAAGCCGTCCGATGTTCCCTGCAGGAGCGTGATGACGTCATCACGCTGCTGTCAGATATCGGCAGAGCCGTGGAGGCAGCTCTGCTCTCTTCCTGGATCAGCCAAAGCTTTGTCTAGAGACCAGCGGTCTCTATGCAAAGCATCGGACATCGGCCGTATTTACGGTCATGTCCGATATGGCTGTTTTTCGAGCGGGATTGATTTGTCCCACTCGAAAACAGCGATGAGCACATATTATATGGGCCAGATAGAGGGCCGTGAGCACCCACGGTGCTCAAAAAGGCCATCGATTTGGCCCATATCTTAGTGTCTGTACCCTGCTTTACTGTGCAGACTTTAGTGGGAGGAGAGGGACCCAGTGCTGGAATTAAAAAAATCATGGTGAAATGAGGATGTCGTATCTTGGTAAATATTGTCACCACCAATCCCTTTAGTCACTAGTTAAGCTAGCCATACATGCATCAACATTTGCTCGATCAATTTTAGATTTGATCAGCTTGTGCGGTTGAAATATCGTCAGTCTAACATCTATTGATTGTACCACCACGCGGTGTGAACAATTCAAAAGATTCCTTTCCAAAGCCCAGTGTGAAATACCTAGAAAACCAGATACTTGAATGATTAACTTAAACTTACTAACATGTCTGATCCCAGCTCGATCAATTCTAGAGTTATGACTTAACATTTTTACTTAAACTATAATTTTTTGAAGTTAACCGAATGGAGGAATTTACCTGTGTATGGCTACCTTAATCTACTGTCATCCTGGTTATCCCATTCAGTGATAGAAAGGTCCTGCATGTACACATGCAATAGGAGTTCTTTCATGTAATATGGCAATCATGTTAAAGGATTGGAAATCAGAGGTTGTTTTTCATTTATATTTGAAAGCATCAACTTTCTGTACTTTTTTAGGAAATATTCAAAAGAATCACTTTGAGCAATCCCCGCAGGATTCTTTGGTCGGGGATCGAAGCTTTACCATCCTGGCGGATCCCTGTGTGATCAGTTCCCTTTCAACCATTTTGGGGTTGCTTAACAATTAGATGTCTTTAATGAGTCACCTTCATCTTCACAGAGTCTACTTAGGAAATGGAATATATTGCTTTCTTGTTGGTCTCAATGCAATGATGTCAAACTTTATTGGTCTTATATAACCTGGGCTTATGGCCCTTTGTGGCATATTCAGATATTTCCATCCAGCATTTGTGCAGATTGTTTCTTCTTAAAGCTTCTACACATAATATTTAGCACATTGGTCCACTCTCACTGTAGACAATGCTTAATGATTGTTTCCAGTGAAGATGTATAAGCACGATAAATGGCATTGGGGTCGTGACTTGTTTATAGATTTTTCCTAGCATGTGAGATGACATTACCTCTAGTATATTAACCATATATATAAAAAAACAAAACTCTGAACTTTAATAATGCAATAAAACTGTCATTAAATTCAGCATGACATTTCATATTATAAGTCTTCAATTACTTCCGTTATATACGGTGTGATTCCCTTTTTACAGAATTGTCGCCATACCTTATGAATAGGGCTATTCATGCAGATACAACGAGGCCTATAAAACTTCCATAGCAGCTCATTAACTCATGATAGAGAAATATCTAATAAACTTTAGATGAAGCCGGGCTCTGCTGTGAGTCACTTGTGGTCAGTGATGCAATGAATGTGGAATTGGATTTGCGGAGGTGGTTTCTTCCATAGTCCTTGTAGTCTTTGATTAATGGCCTTCACCACCAGGTGTGACTACGTATAGCAGCTTATCAGACAAGAACTGTCCAGGCTGAGCACATTCCAAAAAAAGAGCAGCACAACTAAACTAAACAGCCTCTCATAAGGGTTACATAACATAAATGTTATGTAAACCTGACTTTAAAACTTTGCACACCACTCATTTCTGGTCTAGGCTGAAGAAAACAACCTCTTGGTTCTTATTTTTAATACATTAGTAGATAAAGCCAATATCAATATATATTAAGTTGAGCACTATATTTTCATTTTGATGTAATGCTAATATTTGTTAGCATTATATATGTGTAAACAAACAACTATATGATAAATACAATACCCAATGGACTTGGTCTCTAAGTTCTCTATTTGGCACCCAGGAGGGGTCAGATGGACCCGATGGTATGGACCCATAATGTTCTAAAGAAACAAATACATTACATGCAGGTCCTACAGGATCTTCCTGACAGTGTTTGGTCCTATATACTAAAAGGTACGACTATGCTTTGATGGGTTAAGGTGGTAATACACTAGTCTATTTTTTTGTTCGATAGACTCAAAAATATAGATTTTTAATTGTTTGAACGAAAATCTAAAACCAAACAAAGGTTTCATTTGACCAACATTGAACAAAGGTGAACAATATTGAACAAATTTTTTTTCGAAAGCTGTTCGGACATGTTGGTAAATTTTCATCTATCTTGTAAAAAATGAATGTAAATCTAACATATTACTGTTATCTAACATATTACTCTATTGTTGATTGTGCAAAAATCTATACATGTATTTCTACCTTTAGAGCTGTTTTAGTAGACAAGCAAGACAAACCTCCACAATAGTAGCCTGATGGTTTCAGTGTTGGCACTGTTGGCTGCTAGTTTTCTTCTGTGACAAAGACTAAAGCCCCCATACATGTTTAGAATAGCTGTTGATCTCCCAGCAGGTCGACCACATGTGATGGCGTCATCACATGTGGCCGAACATGCGGAGCATCTTCTGGGCACCCTTTGTGTGCTGGCACTTACTTTGGATGGGGCATGTCTGTAATAGATTAGATCGATTTGCTGATTCATGGCCTAAAAAAAGTTTAATCATTCAATTTGCAACCGATTTCATGGTAGATCAACCACCTCCAGCGTGCATGCCGCTCGAAATCGCGTGCAAATCGAAGCGTGTATGGGGGGCTTTACATGTGCCACAGCTGGTATGGGAACAAGGACATGAGGAATCAAAAACACAAATAAAAATCTGCCATGAATTGAAACTTCTCCCTATTGGATAATTCTAAGAATTTGGCCCTTACATAATATTACATCTTATGCCTGGAACTTCCCTTTTATATACATAGAACCTGTTTTGAATGTTGAGTTTTATTTTCTTATAAGGGAAGTAATAGATAAGTCTTTCATATTGTGATCTGACAAATATTACACTCTTTTGTGCCTTGGCTATAAATTCTCAATATTGTATCAGTTTCTTCACTGGGATAAATGGTTTTTAAGTGCCCAAGGCAGAGAAATGCTTTATCTGGGCTGTCTAGATCAGTTCTTTAAAAAGAAGCAGACAATAAGACTAACAGATGAAGTGAATTCTCAGTAAGAAAACACATCACACATCTGCAATCAATTTCCTCGTCTCTCTGTTATGCTAAAAAATGGTGAAGCAGCAGGTCTGCGCTGTCACGTACGGTTTAAAGGGGCATCTTCCAAGCTGCATTACCAGACAGGACATCATACAGGAAGCAATGCCGCTTTGAAATTGGAATATGATCAGAACGACAGATCTTATGCAAGTGGAATATTTTATTATAGTAGTTATGAAGATTAATGGGATATAGTTAGAGAGCTCAGTTTGTGCTTACTGTGAAGTGTGTTGTTCCAGATGTTGGCAGAATAATCCTTCTATGATTTCTTGTTTATTTTTCATTCCTGATCTATGTGTTGTTATTTCCTGAAATAGTAGGGGCTGTATGCTTGTTAGAAGAGATAGAGTTTCAGGGGCACAGAAAGACTAACCCAATGTATATATACATCAGATTAGGGCACCTGGCCTAGAAAGCTAAGGTCCAACAGGATCCCACAGATGACTTTGGCTGAACAGTTGTAGAGAACTAAATCAATAGTCGGAATTATAGAAATTCCTAGTAAACCTTTGTTTTCTTAATACTTGCCCAAAGCAAGCTCCCTGCTCCTAAAAGTATTAAAAGTGAGACATACATGGGAAACAGAAAATATTCCCCCACTGCCAAGTCCTAAGAACATGTAGACTTGTAATCATGCAAAGTCTGCACATTAACTTTGTTTCCCTGTTAATGGGAACCCTAGAGATAAATAAAGCCTGAACCACAGAACTTATCTTGGCAAAATGAAATTTTAACCAAGAGAATGTTTATGGTTCAATAATGTTTATTGATTTTATCAGACATACAAAAGAAAAAAGGAATGGGATATGCATTCCGGCCGATAATAAAAAAAAATAAGACAAAAACAAAACATAAACATTCTGCATATTCAGTCATGAAAGAATAAAACCTTCGGAGTTAATCTATTATGGGGAGCCTCTGGTAATGGCTGTGGGTTAATGGGTGGGCTAGTGAGTGGAATATTGGATCCTGGACCAGATCCTTTCAAAGAGTTCCACCTTAAAGGTGGGTTTACACGTGGGTTTACAGCAATATCGATTGTGCCTATATCGAATGTATATACTGTATTTTCACATGTCCGAATGAAATTTAATTCTATTTTTGAACAAGAAATAGCTTAATTCAAATTTATAAGATCAACAACAAACAAAAATTACCGAATTAAATGATGGTACGTTCGATTTACATTAGTTTTTTTTACAAGATAGATGAAAATTGACCAACATGTCCGATCAGCTGTCGAAAGAATTTTTGTTCGAACAATTAAAAAATCTTTTTGAGTCTATCGAACTAAAAAATGTATCGTCCTAGTTCATCCAGCATGATCCAGTTCAGTTTAGCGTTCAAATTTTTTTTTAAAGCTCTAGAGTTCT
>CM070034.1:31990820-32001577 GCA_036250615.1 Ptychadena robeensis | reverse complement strand
ATCGACCAAAATTAAGAAATATATCGCAATATAAATTCTTGCCATATCATCCAGCCCTACTTTACAGTATAGTAGTTTATTGTACTATTGTATATTACATAAGAACTTTTGGGTGATGGGACACATTCATATCTAATGCTATTACCAGAACCATAGCAGACTAGACAGGGACCCATATACACAAGGGGCCCATAACTGTTTGGCTACATAGTGAATAAGAATGGCAACAACCATGCCAAATGTCTATAAATCTGGCAGCAAAGGGCATTTTACATGTAATGAAACCTCATCAGGATAAGGCCAGTTACATAATATGCTCTATTCTGAACCACAATAATTCTATTCCAGTAATCTTGATGCTCCAGTAAAAGCATTGTCGTAATCCTATTAAAGCTGGGTTGCTGCCAGGTATATACATGTACTTTGACTAATAACAATGGCACATAAGTAGGAGCTAATGGCACAGGATTTTAATCTGGAAGATGTCCAGGAAATGAACAAAAGCTGCCAGGTGTGTTGTGGCAGACGTGTTAGAAGCACAATTTATGATGAACATTGATGGTTGTGGTTTTCACCTTGGTACAAATGGTTCCTAGCTCATGTTTGTTCTAATATCATTGCCAGGCAATTCTTTTGTTGTTTGTGACAGCAGTCATTTGTATTAGAACGGTAATGGCCTTTGCCAGTAGAAATATACTTGATGTTAAAGAGCTCCTTATGCTGAGCCTTTCTTTCAAAAAAGTTATAAAGTAAAAGGCTTTATCTGACATGCAGCTGTCTCTTCATTGTAGCTGTTTAAAATTAAACTATACAGTATTAGCCTCCCATTACAGTTTAAAGGAAGGATCACTCCATACAATTTCCATTAGATCTACCAACAACTATGTAGTGCCAGGTCCTCCCTGATAGACTACATAGTGATTGGAAGGTATAAATCTTTGCTATGTAGTGCCGGGTCCTCCCTGATAGAATACATAGTGATTGGAAGATATATATCACTGCTATGTAGTCCTGGGACCTCCCTGATAGAATACATAGTGATTGGAAGGTATATATCACTGCTATGTAGTGCCGGGTCCTCCCTGATAAAATACATAGTGATTGGAAGGTACATATCACTGCTATGTAGTGCCGGGTCCTCCCTGATAGAATACATAGTGATTGGAAGGTATAAATCACTGCTATGTAGTGCCGGGTCCTCCCTAATAGACTACATAGTGATTGGAAGGTTTAGAAAGATCATATTACATGGTTTTGGTAAAAGAAAAGTTGATTGTACAGAAATTGTATGGTAAGATTGTAAGGTGTATAGGGGCCTTAAATGAATGTCAAACCTTGTACTTATCTGCAGTTCTTCCCTGAAATGATCATTTTTGGTTGTTATTGGTCAGGTGGTGGCTGTACAGGCAGGCTTTTCTGTGGAAGGTAGCATGAGTGGGAGGTATGTGTGCCCCCATAGGAAATAGGAGCCGCCATTTCTGTTATTTGTTTAATATACTGGAAGGGCAGATGAATGGCAACCCATGGTTGACTGATAAGATTTTTTATAGGGCATAATTAGGTGTTTAAAAGGGACTCTGTTTTCCCATATATCCCCACTAACATTCACTTTTATACTACTAAATCAGCAACTTGACCCCACTGCTTGAAAAATACTGGATTACTCTATACTCCAACTCTGTACCTGCTTAAGATGTGTTACCAAGCCTAATAATTTCCAAACATTCCTATAAGTCTAGTGAATGCTTTAAAAAATTATACTGTATGAAAAATTTTGAAGGCACCTTTTTGATTATTTTGTTGGGAAAACTTGGATTCCCACATGCATTTAAGGGTCTTTTGGTACCTACATCATAACGGGCTGTTAGAACTGTCATTGTATTTTATGTATAAAATTAAGCCCCCAATACACATATAAATTCGTGGGCAATTTTGTGGCTGATCGATTGCCATTCACGGCAATTGATCGGCGTTAAAATCGCTCACGGATCACAGCTGGCCACCTGGAGAGACTGATCCATGTGGCCCAAATCGCGATCGGACCAGGGTCCCCAACCAAAGTGATGGTTGGCACACAAAGGGCCACTCGAGAATCGCGTGACGATCGCTACGTGTATGGGTAGCTTAAGGCTGGTGGAAAGGACCGGAGGAGAACCTGTGGCGAAGCATATTGTCAAATTGATTAGCTGATTGAATTTATCTTGACTTATTCTCTGGTCAGGATCATCTGATCATCTCTTTCTGTGCAGTAAAACAGAATAGACCAGATTCCAAAAAATGGTAATCAATGAGCTGATCAAAACGATCATGTGCTTCTCTATGAGTTATCTTCTTGTAGAACATTTGCTAGGAATTTCTTTTATTTAGGAATATAACACACCCTGGACATCTATGACTCTGGTAGGGGAGTTTAAAGCAGATGTATACCTAATATGTAAAAAATGCATATGTAAAATTTAAGTTTGACTTTCCTCTGAGTTGGTATGATGATGGCTTAGGTCTGCACGATCCTAAAAAAATATACTTACCTGCTGTTCCCCCTGAATCATGAGATTCCATATTTATTCGACAGGCTTCCGGGGTTTAACTCGGCGCAATATCGCGAGTGGCCACTGGGGGCGTTTATAATGGGTTTCTATGAGAATTTGCTTTTAATACAGAGCAAAGATCAGGGAATTACCTGACCATCTCAGCGCTTAGAGATCTCAGCTCCTTCCAGTGGCCGCGGCCGCATGACATCAGAGCCAGGGAGGGAGGAGGGTCTGCAAGGGGAAATTTCTCATTACTGGCCCCTTTTCTGTTTTTTTTTTTTTTTTGCTTTATTCCCTAATGCCATTCATACGAAGATGTACTTCTGGTGGTAGGTCCACTTTTAACAATTAAAGACATGGATATTTTAGCTTATCGCCTTTCATAGATACACAGATGCCATAAATATCCATAAAAGTGCAGCTTTTTCTTCCTACAATTGCTTTGGAGGATATAAAATATCTTACATACTGTAACAGAAAGTGATGCATACATGATGACCGTACAAACTGGACATTAATGCTGGAATAGGGGAGAATACCTAAAGTTTGGCAGTCCTAACTGTCTTATTTCCAAGTAACATTCCTTGTTATATTTTTCCATGGAAATTATACTCTGTATATTTATATATAGTGTATTCCATGGCTGTGCTTAATGGAATTCTTGTGTAATGTTTCTATCTATATCAGACTTAAATACAGACAATATATTCAACACACTAGTAATCCAAAATTGTGTGGAATCACAGTTCACAGATTCTTTAATCCCCAATCTCTATTGATTTGCAGATATTGAAGGTTTTCTGTCAAATTAAATGCTGGTAGTGTATGTATAATGTATCTAGGAATTTTAGAATCTCATCTACCCTGTTTACCCTAAAATAAGGCATCCCCAAAAAAAAGGCACCCTTACATTTTTGCCTCACGCTGAAATATAAGGCATCCCCTGAAAGTAAGGCACCCCCGAAGATACGATACTGTAACTCTGGACAAGGGGGATCAGAGGGGGCAACCAAATGACACAGAAGGGGTTACTAAAATGATAATCCCCCCTCTGAGACTCCTGTGTCATTTTGATTCCCACTCTGATCCCCCCTGTGTCATTCTAAGTGATACCTCCACCCTGATACCCCAGTGCTGTATGCTTCTTCATGGAAAAATAAGACATCACCCAAAGATAAGGTACTGTAACTCTGGACAGGGGGTATCAGAGGGGGGAATCAAAATGACGCAAGAGGATCAAAAGGGGTTACTAAAATGGTAATCCCCCCTCTGAGTCTCCTGTGTCATTTTGATTCCCCCCTCTGATCCCCCTGTGTCATTTAAAGTGATCTCCCCACCCTGATACCCCAGTGCTGTATGCTCCTTAATGGAAAAATAAGACTTCCCCCGAAACTAAGATGTAGGGCAGTGATGGGCAACTGAGTTGATATGGAGGGCCACAAGTGCGGCCCTCGGCATAACTAAAGGGCCGCACATAGCATCGATCCAGACCTTCCCCCGTTGACATATCTCAGCAGGCGGTGGACCAGATCACGACAGGCAGTCAAAAGCCGACAGCACCCACCCCCCTCCTGGCCCTGGGTGCAGCGCTCATATGTAGACCTGGTTTCCCTGATCAACATTGACAATTTTACTTATGCAGGAGCGCCAAAGTTGATTAGGAAAGCTGGGTCAGCGTGTGACCACTACACAGGTGAGTGGCTATGCCCTGTGCATTAATAGTTAGGTATTGGGGGCCGCATGTGGAGGACCAAAGGGGGCCACCAAACAATGTCCAAAGGGCCGCAGGTTGGGCACCTAGGATGTAGGGCATCTTTGGGAGCAGAGATTAATATAAGACAATGTCTCATTTTCGGAAAAACACGGTCATAATGTCCTTCAGTTAAGAAAGTTAAGTTATAGAAACTTTATTTGGTTTTTACTGTACACCAGTTGTCATTTCAGTTACGCTGGGGTCATCACAAATGACACAACCCCTAAAGGGTACCCCAGTCTGGTTCTGTCAACAGCAAGGGTCACAAGAGGGATCTCTGCTACACAAAAGCCATCTTTGCATATTTGGATGACATTGGTGGGGTCTCTATCTGGGTTTAATAGAACATTGGGCAGGAATACCCTATTTAACCTGTTCATGGATCTTGATTGTTTATTCTAATAAAGAAGGCTTTTCTTTGTGACTCTTCCATTAGGACACTATGACACAACTATGATATCAAATAAAAAAGTATTGTAATCTGTGTTCAAGATATTGCAGACCTTCTTTCATACATTTTTAAATCATACCGCAGTCAAAATAGCTTAAATGTATAGCAGTCCCCAATATGAGAAGGTTAAATGAATGTATGATTAATAAATAATTCATTTTAACATTCATTTTAGAAAAGAGTTGTATTATTAGCACATATGCATGCTGATGTGTTTGCAGCCCTGCCTATGCCTTTCATCCAGCTCTATAAGATCACTGTCAGTGAGTTTGTAGACAGCATGGAAAGATGTAAAAGGGCAAACTATTCAGGAAAGGAAAAAGAAAGATGTCAGCTCCTGGAAAATATTGTTCATTGAGTGAATAGCAGCATTTCTGCA
The DNA here is from genome assembly GCA_036250615.1 of Ptychadena robeensis. Taxonomy (NCBI): domain Eukaryota; kingdom Metazoa; phylum Chordata; class Amphibia; order Anura; family Ptychadenidae; genus Ptychadena; species Ptychadena robeensis. The sequence goes on along the minus strand of CM070034.1, from coordinate 31,996,463 downwards.
GGGGAGTCAGTGGAAAGATTGCATCAAGCCAAGGATATAAAAAGAGAACCTGTGCTTTCATGCTGCCCACTCCCTATTTAGTCTGTACAAGACCCTGGGGAATCAGGGGAATTCTACAGGTGAAGTTCCCTTACGCAGTGTTGCATGCAGCATATGTGCACATTGAAACATCTGTATCCTGCACCAAGAGACTCATACAAGTACTTCCCTTCATGGTGTTATCATAGAGGTGACAGCAAGCTAATGGAAGGTTCATTTGTACAAACAGGAAAAATACTACTACTGGAAATCAGGTGTGTATGGACCGATGGGAACAAGCAAAGACAAAAATGTCCTCAGAAGTCCCCAAAACTATCACAGAACAGCAGCAGATCTGTTTATACCGGTGCTACGTTGTATTCTGTTTATAAGGTCTCGGTAGTGTCATTATGGTGAATTGGATCCAGTTAGATGGTTATGACAGGTTCATACCCCCAGCCAGTCCATACATTTGTTGCTCCTCTTATACCTTTGCATTTTGCCTATCCTATAGCACCCATGCACAGTAAGGGAATTTCAATGAATGGATTCATTTTCTATAGATGTTTATATTTACCAGATTCTATTAACTGGATTAGTGCCATGCCTCCCAATGTTCTAAGACTAAAGCTGGCCATACACCTTTTGATCTTCCTGTCAGATATCCTTTAGATCAACCAACAACTATGTAGTGCCGGGTCCTCTGCGATTGAACACAGGTAGACTTGATGGTTTAGAAAGTCCCTCATATTACATGGTTTTGGTAATACAAAAGGAGATCTAAAGGAAATCTCAAGGTGTATGGGGACCCTAAGGGCATGTTTCCCCAGTGGTCTGTCTTATACGTCGGGACCCCTACGTTAGCGATAGATCACATACACTGTACCTGCCAAGCTGCTCTGTTCAGACATCAGCTGCTGCAAGGGGTTTAACATCCTGCACTACTCCTGCATTGTGGATCAGCTCAACTCCGTGAGAACAGAGCATTCGCTGAGCAGGTTAAGTGTATGTGATCCATCAGGACCCCCGGCCAAGCACTGCGCTTAAAGTAGGGGGTCCCAATGGATCACACAACGCTGTGGAAACATGGCCTTAGAGAAAGAACATCTAAGTATTGTGAGGGATTAGCGGTAGAGCAGCAAGGTGCGGTACTCTGGATGGGTCCCCAGCAGGGGAAGGAGGCACAGCAAACAGGTTTGCAGGTGAAAACACACGGTTGGTTTATTGGTGCAAGTCTATATACAATATGTACATCCAAGAAGGCAGAAAAGTCCAGAATAACAGCAGTCCATATAAACAGACACATAGAGATCTTGCCACACAGGGACACACAGCTCCCCAGTCACACACAGGACTGGTTCAGGGTGGAGCCATCTTACTGAACAGGTGAGGGGGTTTTATAGAGCCAAACCAACTCTAATTAGTAACAGGACACAGCTGGTCTTACCCTGTACCAGGCCCAGCAACTCCAGCTCCCTCTGCTGGTCAGATTACAAAGTACTCTGCATATTGCCGGTATCTCGGACACACGTATATGCCATACTGGATGCAACCAGAGGATTGTTTGTAAAGGAAATGTCTCTGCCATGTCCCTCATTTACACATTTTTTAAATGATTAATACACAGACATTGCTTTTTTTTACCTTATTGGGTTTTTGGATTTACTCTTCAGTGAGTACATTTTTAAAGAAACAGAGGGAGATCCTTACCCTGGATCTAAGATCCCCATTCCCAGAACTGATCTGTATGCTATATGAAAAATACATGTTGCTTTTCTAGAAATGTACTAGAATCTTATAGGGAAAATGAAAGTATTTTGTCCCATACTCATGGATTAAATTTCAACAAACTTTTTTTAAAGAAATGAGTGTACAATAATCTATGACATGAAATTTATATGTTATCACTGAGTGAGTGCATGATGAATGACTTAAATGAAAAGTCTTAAGACTTAAGATTTAAGATTTTGTTAAATCGACTTAATTCAGTCCATTTTTTTTGTTGATTAATTGAAAATCTATGGCAAGCCACATGGTTAGATTGACCTACAATGATTGGGCAATTTCTGATTAAAAAATTATCAGACATACTGGAAAATTTTAATCGGTTGTATTTAAATTGAACCTAACTTCAATTACGCCTTCAGGTGATCCAAAAGGTTTGATCAAACATCTGTTACTACAGTTGACATACATTACAATCCATTATCTATTTCCCTGATCCCAATTTTGAATTTGAATTGAATTTGAACTTGAATTGAAAATCTAGATGTGTATGGGGGCCTGTAAAGGGGCTGCAGTAGGATACAGTTGGAGATAGAGGTGAGTGCTGAGGCACCATGTTTTAGTTATTTTTCACTGGAAAACCTGGTCTTTAGTGAAAAGATTCTTCCTCCGGTGGGATCTTACTGCTCCTAAACCTGCCAGTGGAAGAATAGTAAGCTCCTTCTTCTCTGCAAACAGGGCGGGTCGGACACCCATACTGCTCGCCGGCTAGAAGGAGTGCGAACATCCATGTCTGTGGCCATCACTAAAGCCCCCCATACACCTTAAGATCGATCCATACAATTTCCATTAGATCTACCAACAACTGTGTATTATAGTTGGCTCCCTGACAGGATACATAGTGGAAGGTTTAGAAAGGTCCTCATATTACATGGTTTTGGTAGAACAAAAGTTAATTGTACAGAAACTGCATGGAAAGATTGTAAGGTGTATGGGGGCCTTAATTGATGTTTGGCCATCACTAATTGTCAGCCTTGCTCATTTTTTTTTAACAAAATAAAGCCCCCCATACACCTTACAATCTTACCATACAATTTCTGTACAATCAACTTTTCTTCTACCAAAACCATGTAATACGAGGACCTTTCTTAACCTTCCAATCACTATGTATTCTATCAGGGAGGACCCGGCACTACATAGTTGTTGGTAGATCTAAAGTAAATTGTATGGAGTGATCTGAAACCCCCCATACACCACATACAATTACCATGCAACTTCTGTACAACCAACTTTTCTTCTACCAAAACCATGTAATAGGAGGACCTTTCTACACCTTCCAATCACTATGTATTCTATCAGGGAGGTCACTATACTATATAGTTGTTGGTAGGTCTCATGAAAGTTGTATGGAGGAATCTGAAGGTGTATGGGGGGCTTTAAGATGTATGCTTAATTTGACTACTATCTTTCCAGCATAACCCAATGACTAAACATTCTGGACCCATAAAATAGGGACTGGTGAAGGAGCTTGGAATTGTAGGGAGATGCCGTCTGAGCTTTAGGGCTTTCTGGGAAGGAGGCAGGCTAAAGTAGAGGGAGTTACACAGATAGTGGAAAAAAGGCAAGTTAAACGCATTGTCTGTTGCTTATAGATATTTACAACCATTCAAACTACTGCCTGGGCTTACACTTTAACCCCTACAATGTGTTGGTTGCATAACTATTTTTTTTATTAGTTTATATAATATACTTTGCACATACTGCCATTCCAACCCAGGTGAAGTGGCACTTCCTTTACTTTACGTCATTATAAGATGCCACCCAAGACATTGTGTAAGGCCCCTGGTGCAGAAGACCTGCCTAGCCACAGCTAATAAGCCCTACTAGATGGATGCTAAGAATGTCTATGGATAAAGGTTTGTAAAAATACAAAATCCAGAGGGTCACATCCATAGTTTTTGAATGAGTTTCCAACCCTTCCCTATTCCATGTTGTCCATAGTGCGAGCTGTCTGGGCTGATCTTGATCACTCACACAATGTACAATGGTTTTCTGTGTGGGCCCACACACTGGGCTTTCCATGGCTGAGGACAGCTATCCATGCCAGCTGTGTCTAATCCTTCCAGTAAACACATAGGGAAAGCTGTTGAAACATTGTGGACTTTAAATATTATTGTGAACCTGGCACATGTATTCCCTGCATAATTTCCTCGCTCTGTATAAAGTTAAAGTTAGCATACAGTATCTGTTAGCTCCAGTCATTTATCATCCTGAAACTTTACATTTTAAGAAAAGCCTTTGATGGACTGCTAAAAGACTGTATTGCCCTACTGCTGTGTAAAATAGTTGGATTTCAGTTCAGTCATCTGCTTTGCTTTGTTATCTGACAAGTGCTGATATACTGTAGATGGCTCCTGTCAGTTCAGGCAAATATTAGCACCACCTGTGTGATCTGAAAAGTTATATTTAAACTCTTTGCAGTGATAATGTAAAGCTGATCTGTTTAATCTGTTAGTACATAGTCTCAACAAAGAAACCACTCATATGTTTACCATAGGAACATTCCTTAGAAAAATATGTCTTTTTTAGTACTTAGTATCTGCCTAGATATCATTAACTTTACATACAAACATGTGGCTCCAAAGAAGTAAGATACAGGATATAGAATGGGTAGAAAACTTTAAAATATGGTTTGGCCCTCTGGCTTACAGAATGTGGCCTGTCCTAAAGCTAGTGCCAAGATATAATTATAGAATGTTACTTAGAAAAAGGAAAATTTTAGGGAAGCATAAAGTAAATGAATGACTTAAAATGCATTTCAAACTCAACATTCAGCATAATATTTACCTGTTACTAGTCTTACAATGCAATGTTTAACTCCCTGGTGAATGTGGATAGGCTATTTACTTCTTCAACACTGTGGGGTGTCACAATTCATGACATTGTGGAGCATGTAGAGAAAGGGGGGAGGGGGGTGCTACAGGGGGCATGCCCGGGGTTGAGACCCCCAAACACATCCGCTCGATCGCACCCGTCTCACGAGAATTCGCCCTTGAGAACAAAGGCTGGGGGGACTTTAAAGGTCGGGGTCTAGAGTGGTAGTAACAAGTAAATGGAAATTCAAATGGTTAACTCCACATGGGAGAGGACTACAGTCATTAGTCAGGTATAAGCAGTATTCCCCTCAGGCAATGAATACAGTAGGGTAGATAAGGCTGATTTATTGTCCATAAAAAACACAGGTTCCAAGTGGTTCGTCAAGTTGTCGCCCGGCGTTCCCACAGTGGATGGAGAGTGGAGGAGCGATGAGGGATCCCAAAATGTAAGAGATAACATATGACCCCGACATATGTGTCGATACTTCCTCAGGGGGTCCACAAATTTGTTCAGAAAGATCCCGGCTCATCTCCAACACATCTTCCCATAAGGTATGGGGGCCAATAATAGGTGCCTGTCGCGAGGGAATGAGGGGCCACCCCTCAGAGCTGCCCGGCTGGGTCTTGTATATTAGGTCTGGTTTTAAATATAGTCTTCGAACTGTCAAAGAGGCACAACATTAGTCGAGTAGATAGATTGGCGTCATAAAATCCTCCGGTCGAGCCTCAGCGGGCAGCATGCCCCCTTTCTCTATAATCCTATTCGGGATGTTGGTCGGCATGTTATGTACATACTATTGTTAACCTGGTACTTCTGGGATCACTCTTGTGTTATATTGTGGAGCATGTGATGGTATTTTATTTGAGAGTCTGCATCCTTGTTTCTGGTGCCAGATGCATTGGAAGAAGTGGCTGAGAAAGAATGTGTAAAAGTTAGTAAATATTCTATTTACATAACCCTAGGCTGTATTAAGCTAGCCACACATGGTTCAATTGACTGTACAATCAATGTAATTCGATCAAT
>CM070034.1:31973989-31990720 GCA_036250615.1 Ptychadena robeensis | reverse complement strand
CTTCGATCGAATTGATGATCGATTTGATGTCAATTGAACCATGTATGGCTAGCTTTATATTTTGCATTGTGGGACTTACCACACTTGAAGTTGTTAGTTATGCAGGACCTGGAGTTTCGTTTTTAGTTCGGCCTTAAGGTCTATGGTCATTAAATGTAGGACTCACCAAGGAGGTATTTTTCGACCTCTGCAGGAAGACTCCACCAGGAGTACAAGGGTCCTTCTGTCTTCCATACTGAAAAAAGCTTTCTACTTTGATTTTCTCAACATCAAAGACTTTGGAATAATATCTATTTTGATGCACGTGGAGTGTATTTTGATGATTTTTTTTGATGATCCCCATCATTTTAGATGTAGAGCGACTGGTGAAAGAGTCAACCTGAGCTTCTAACCTTACTACAGGTACTGTGAAACCCCAGTTGTAGACCTATAGTAGGTGTAATCAAGTTGTATTGTGTAGCTCCAGTAATTTTACATATTCCAAAACGTTTTTATTTGTTCATTGAAACGATTCTTCCATCACCATAAGCTTTATAGGACAAAGGCTATGTTCCTGAAGTCTCCTAAAGTTTTAGAAAATTGCATATTTGTCATTATGCTATTGTAAATCTAAATACTTTGTGCAGTGCATAATTCTTATGTAAATCAATATTGATGATAATGCTAAAATAAAAAAAAATACCAATATTAGGTTTTAAGGCATCTATGAAACAAAAGGGGATCACTTATGGCTTGTTCCCACTAGAGAGATTTGTCGCGGTGCAACACGATTTTTGAGCGCGCGCGACATTCGCGGCTGGTCGTGCCCATTCATTTGCATGGGCTTGTGCCCACATAGGCAAGCGGGCACCCGCGACTGATGATCTGAATTGCGGCTCATGGGCAGCTGTGATCAATCGCTCCCATAGATCATGCCCATAGACAGTAATGGATGCGATAAAAAATCTGAGATTGTCGCATGCGATTTAAAATTGCGTCGTGCTGCGAAAAATCACTCTAGTGGGGACAAGCCCTAAGTGAATTAAAGAAATGAGTGACTGCCAAACGGTTACAAAATGTAACAGTGTGTCAAAAAAACCTTAAAGAGCAGTTTCATATAAGTCACGTTGATGTCCACATGGACACGTAACAGCATTTGCACAGACAACTTTGAAACTTTCACAGCTCTGGATTCTTTACATGAGACAAACGATTCTTCAGTGTCCTTCACAGAGTTAAATTCCCTGGGGCAAACTAGAAAATTGCTAGTGAGTGATCATAAAAATAATATTTCATCAGCATTTTCAGTCTCTGCTGGAATAAACACACTGTCTGAAGAAATGCCTCCCCATTCCCAAGCTCTAGTCAATGGCATCATTGTTTCCAAATAGACAAACACATTTAGGCCTCCATAAATGGTCAGAAATGCTTCTAATAATTGGAATCTATTGCAGCTCAATGACGGGTCCCAGGAAGTTCAGTGTACATGTCTGAAACTCTCTTCATCCAGGTCAATTCAATCTATACTGTGTTATTTGTTCTTGTCAAGCAATTTGATTCCTCTAGTTCTTGATGAGATGCTACAAGTTACAGCCTATGGTATACTAGGATTGAAGTGTTTTTAGGTTGTGCTGGTACCTGGGATTCACTTAGAGATTTCCTCCTTATTCCTCATGCGGTAGGATAGGAAGAAGTGAAATGATGTAGAAAGCATGTAATGTATGTAAGAGACAACAATCCTTTGAATTGTACGCTTAGAAGGGTAGGACTCCCTTCTACCATTACCATGTGCTTTTGTTGTTGTACCATGCCACAAGATGAAGGCACCATATAAACACTGTTTAAAAAATATAGGGGAAAATTAAGACATCCTAGATCTGAATAAATGAAATATTCTTATTTAATACTTTGTTCTTTACAGTCGAATGTGCTGACAACAAAATCATACAACAATTATCAATGGAAATCACATTTATCACCCATGGAGGTCTGGATTTGGAGTCACACTCAACATTAAAGTGACTTGTTTTAAGGACATTTCATCAAGTATGATCAGCAAGTTGTGTTTTTTCCACTTTTATTTCAAGTGTGACTCCAAATCCAGACCTCCATGGGTGATAAATGTGATTTCCATTGATAAGTTTTGTGTGATTTTGTTGTCGGCACATTCAACTGTGTAAAGAACAAAGTATTTACTAAGAATATTTCATTCATTTAGATCTAGGACGTCTTATTTTAGTGTTCCCTTTATTCATTTGAGCATTATGTTATTCAATAAATTAGACTTAACTTCCCTACACAGTGATGAGTTAGCTACCAATATAAACTTTTCTTTTATATAAAATATACAGTTAAATATGTTGTAAGGATTACAGAGCTTAATTAATTATGGTTTTGTTTAGCATGTGTGGGGGTTCAGCTCCAAACAGTGCTCCCAAAACAGCAATCTAAATGATTGTGATCCCTTTATGGGCTCCTGCCCATGTTTATTGGAGCACACAGGCCATAACAAAACTCGCCCTCGCAGGGGTTAATGGCAATTCAAACAAAAGTCCTTGAAAAATGCCAATCCTCCTGGCTTGGCAAACATCCAGCTTCCCAGCAGGAACAGGTCCGGGCCTCACACGCTCTGTGAGCCCCCTGTTTCCCCCGACTCCAGTAGCCACAGGTCTAGGCCCCACACTCCTTGTGTGCCCCCTGTCCACCCTCAGAAGCCCACAGTCTCCTACTTGGTCTGAAGCCGTGTCTCCAACATCTATCAGGACACACTGGTCTCTGCTCCTTTTGTGGAGACACACCTGGCTCCACTCGCCTACATGTGTTAACCCTTTAGTGGACCCTGGGGGAATAGGAAGGACCACCCAGTTCCTTCCTTCCTATCCCAGAGTCCGGGAGCCCTTTAAGAAAACTAAAACAAAACACAAAGCACCCTAATGGTGCTGGGCAAATAATCATTCCCGGACTCCTTCCAGGACACCACCTAATGGTCTATTTAGATAGTGACAGATTACCAGTCTGTCGCACATGATATGATGTAGAAATTGTGAGCACATTAAACAGTCCCATGTTGTAGCTCATTTTCCAGATATTACACAAAGAACCATAACTGATATCTATGAGATCACTCACACAGTCTACATACAAAAACTGACTTTACTGGTGATGTACATGTCAGCTCCTGTAAGCTTTTTAAAATAAATCCTTTTAATTATTTAGGATGATGTGAGGCAGAAGGTTTTACATTAGGCAATCTTCTTAATTTAAAACATCAGGATGTAGAAAGTGTATCTGACATCATCATTATGTCTGTCATTGGACATGCAAATCACTGTTTAGTTTTGGGTCCCATAACATTTCAGTAGAATCAAATGTTACTTTACAATAGGATAAGTGCAATAGAGTCCAATAAGAAATTTGAAATGACAACTAACTTAAGGCCCCCATACACGTCTAGATTTTTCATCCAATCAACTTAATTCAATCAATTTTTTTGGTTGATCGATTGAAAATCTATGGCAGCCCACATGGTTAGATCAACCGAAAACAAATAAAATTGGGGAAAAATTTATTGAAAATGGATTGGACGTGCTGGAAAATTTTAATTGGTCGCAATGAAATTCATTACACTTTCAGTTGATCCCCAAAAAGTTGATCAAATATCTGTTACTACAGTTGGCAAACATACAATCAATCACAGATTTCCCTGACCCCCAAAAATGATCTTTTTAAGTTGATTGAACAGAAAATCTAGACGTGTATGGGGGGCTTTAGTGTTCCAAAAGAGCGAAACATGCATTGTAAATACATATGTCTACTGTTTGGTCTGATACAGCCAGTCTTGTGATTAAAGGTAGCCAGAGATGCTTGGATTTGTCTGTGATCTATTCCTGATTCGATCATTCCCCGTGATTGAGGAATTAATTGATCAGTTGGCAATCGATGGCACACCAGCTTGGGAATTCGATTCAGGGTCGATTTTAACAGGAGCCGATTGCCAATTGCCGACGGTCAATTCCTCAAAATCAATCAATCAGAATGGCTGCAGCATAGGGAGCTATGGGTCAATTGAACAGAAAGTGATTGATTTCCTCCACCAACATACAAATGATCGACCAAAGAAACTGACATGTCGGATCAAGGTTTGATCCATTTTCTTTCAGAGTGGGCAGCAATCGATTTGTGGCCGATCTATTGACACGAACTCACGTGGCGAGCGATCGGGCAAAAATTTTAATCATGCCATGTATGGCTAGCTTAACACAACTTACTACCAGGATAAAGATGATAAAGCTGAATAATTGGCCATTAGACGAGTCAAATTGCTAAACCTGAAGGAAATTGGTTCTCCTTGCAACCACAGTAACATATTTCTTGCTTACATGACTTCCTTACTCATTTTTTTGGAAAATATGACAAGACCTTGAAACTTAATTTATCCTTTTTCACTCTCCTTAAAAGAAATGATTGCAAAATTTTGAGTTTATGTCTAAGGTAATTGCTAAGCCCCTGAACAAGGTATTATTACCAAAATTGTCGGAGATGTAAATAACAAGTACTGCTCTTGCACATGTAGTTTTCGCATAAGTTAAGTTCAAAGTTAAGTCGAAGTTTAACTTGACTTAAATCTATAAAAGACAATATGTGCAAGAGCAGTACTTGTTTTGTGTAATATTCCCACAACTACTGATGGACAAACATCAGCTGCAACTGTTCGCAAACAGGCAAATCGAACTTCTGCAAATACCCGATGCGAACGGCGAACCTCCATTGACTGAGGAAGAATTTCTCAAACCTTTAGGTCATATTTGTAGCCAAAATACCAATAAAAAAAAAAAGTCAAAAGGGTGCAACCACCTGGACAGTGTCATGCCAAATGGGGATCAATGGCTAAACTTCCACCCAAAATATGAATTTTTTAAAATGCTGTTTTCTTCATGTCTAATGGCCGGAAATCTCATCTAGATGACAGATTTTGCCAAAAGTTACCTGATAGTACCTTCTGCAGCGCAATACATTTAGTCAGATCTCTCTGAAAAATACAGCATACCCCACCCCCAGAGAAGGGCTCAGTAATGATGAACTTCATATAACAGAACACCTTAGCTATAGTTACAGATCATTGGATGGAGTGTAATAGTAAGGTATCTCAGCCATCCCTCAATCGGCAGCAGCTCTCCCTATCTATCTAGTACTATAGACACAGGATAAATGTAAAAATGGCTGCTGGGGGGCTTCTTTTATAAGGGGGGGTGTCCTCCGGGAGTGAAAGTGTTATTGGCTGTACTGTACCACCTGACTATAGCGTGTGGGGTCGCACTTGGTCTCCATGTTAAGGTATAGGGGGCGGGTAGAGCACCCATAATGTTCGCCGGCAATGTTCACCGCAAACTGTCCACCGGGCGAACTTTTTGCCCATCACTACCCACAACCCTACATCTCCAGCAATTTAATGATACCATGTTCAGGGGCTTTTGTAAATGAACACAAAGTCAGCTAGTGGTAATTGAAAATAATTTCGACCATCTCCAGTCCTTGTGAGGCAGGAGCTTTATAGATTACCTTTATGTAATTAAAGCATTCATGGTTTACAAAGCAGGATGTTCTTGTGATCTCTTTGTTATGCAGTACGTATTCACATGTAAATGTTTTAATATTGGTACATTTAGCCATATAGAGGATAGGTTCTGGGACAAGGTCCTTCAATACTCAAGTGAAAAGTCCAAAGTGTAATATAAACTAACAGAAATATGAAAATATTACAGAACAGACTGGCCATTGGCCTACAGTAGTTACATCCACTGCATGTTTAGTAAACATAGGAAACAAAAAAGAAAAAACATCATAAACAACAAATAAATAAAACTTAACAAAAATGGACTAAATTTTCTATAAACCATGGTTTAACAGCAACCAGGAAATACCAAGCTTAGCAAGAAAAGTGGAGAAAAAGAGAGAGCAATATCGAGATGGAAAGGAGGAAGTGAGCAAAGTGGGTATGAAGGAGAGGGTGGGGAGAGGAGGAGGTCCTGGGGTGGACGGCCCATAAAATTCCTTCAGTGGGTCAGGGAGGCCCTCGTATATCACGAGTGGATCCCTAAATGGTTAGAAGGCGGGCATCTAGGTTCCGGCCATGGTAAAATTCCAACCACGCCCTTATGTAATGTTCAATACTTTAGTATGGAAGAAGAGCGCAGTGTTGGTACATCTGTATAGAAGCCATATGTGTAACCAAAATACCAAAGCGCCAGAGCAGAACACAAACCTCTTTATAATGACTTCTCTTTATTAAATGTTTATACATCACAAACTTCCATCTTTACTTGAAAATGATAGACCCACTTGATATCCTTCTCAGAATATTCTTTCAAATGCTAGTAAATGTGAAACATACCGTATTTTTCGGCATATAAGACACACTTTTTCACCCCCAAAATTGGGGGCAAAAAGTGCCTGCGTCTTATACGCCGAATGCGCAACCCCCCGGTGGTTGCACCTTGGCTGCCCGCCAGCTCTCCCGGATCAGCTGGAGAAGCTGTCAGATGTGAGTTGCCGGCTAATGCCGACTCTCCCATCTGAACTGTATAATTTTCTATGCCAGCCCTGAACTGGCATAGGAAATTAAGAGAAAAGTATAGATGAACTTGCATCTACCTTTTCTCTTCTGTCTGTGGGAACAGCAAGCCCTCCCCACGGACACAGCACAGTGAGAGAAGAAGTGACAGCCCAGCCCCTCTCCTCCTCCTGTGTACAGTGTAGAGATGGCGTGTGTTCAGCTGAGAGTTTACTGCAGCTAGTGACACCTACTGGCTGAATTGGATATTGCATTTACTGAAAATATTGCATTAACTCAATTGATGTGAAAACGTATTAAATCTTTTTTTTCTGGTTTTCCTGCCCTAAAAACTGGGTGTGTCATATATACCGGTGCGTCTTATATGGCAAAAAATATGGTAATATTATTATATTCAGAATACTGCAGTAGCCGTTACCTTAATAACCTTGGACTTGAGCTTGAAAATTGGTTTAGTTAATAGTAGCTTTTATTGATTCTGTTTTGTTCAGCATTAATGGTATCATTAAGAAAGCTTTTAATGATTGACCAAAACTGATTGAAATTGAGCATAAAATGTAAAGAATTGTAAATTGTGGAAAATTTTAGTTGTATAGGTATCTGAGGGTTTTTGTTATTTTAGGTATTTAGATCGATTTGTATCCAATTGTATTTTTAAGCATCTGCACCCATCTGCATGGGCCTTTATCTTTATAACTGGAAAGAAATTGAATTTATGGATCCTGTCAAAATCAGATTGCAATAAAAAAAAGAAAAAAACATATACACGCTACTCCCCTACATGTAGTCTCGATCCTTGGAAACCCACCTCTCAAGATAAAGAACATATACTTATCTTCCCTTCTTCTTTACTCCCATACTGCAATGCCTGGAGTGTATTGTCCTTCAGTATGTAAGATGGAGAATCGAGACTCTTCTGGTCTTGCTCCCTCGGTTAAGTAGAAAGTAGCTATGAAAGTAGTAGGTCCACATAATATTTTAAATACACAATCAATCAAAAGAAAAATTGATCAAGCAAAGTTGATATGCCTTCTAGGGGATTGTATATTGCAGCACTGCCTGTTAATAAGCTCTAGTGGTTTCATTTATAACTAATCAACTTTCAGCATGGCCAAGGGATGACCCCTGAGAAAACAATTGTTTTTCCTCTTCTTATTTAATTATTTGCATTATTAGGTGGGTGTAAGTTGGACAAATAATCAAATAACAGGAGTCTGTATTTATATTCTTAAGATACGTATCATGGTCTCTTCTTTTGTGTTGGTATTGTTTGTTCTGTAAAACAACAACATCAATTAAAAATTTTTTTATTTCTACTGTATAAAGTGATTGTACCTGCAGTGAATCTGTTGTAAACAAAATGTTACTAAATTGTTAGTGACCCGGACCAGTAAATGAAGATTGACCTATAATGTTAATATTTTTAATTGTTATAATTCTATCCTTTTCACAGTGAGGAGAGGGACCCAGGACACAAACTATTAATATAGAACATAAGTAAAAAAGCAACCAAGTCCAGTCTGGTGGAGCTATCCTCCATGTGGAACTGGAAACACTACAAAGATAATCCTAAGGGCTTGTTTCCACTATACGTCGGGACCCTCTCTGCTAAGCGTTTTGCTTGGCGGGGGATACTGACGGAGCACATAGACTTTGCCTGCTTGGCGGATGCTGTGTTTAGACACCACATTTGTGTGGAGAGATTAAATGTCCAAGTTTCTGATTGAGAAGATAAAAGAAGCCCCCAGTGGCCATTTTACATTCATCACATGTGTCTCCAGTACTAGATAGATAGGGAGAGCTGCTGCTGATTGAGGGGTGGCTTAGCTACTTTGCTATTATACTCCATCCAGTGATCTGCAGCTATAGCTAAGGAGTTCTGTTACATGTAATTCATCATGACTGAGCCACAAAAGTCCTTCTCTGGGGGTGGGGTATGCTGTATTATGCATCGCAGAGAGATCTGACTAAATGTGATGCGCTGCAGACGGTACTGTTGGCTAAATCTTTAATCTAGATGTGATTTCCGGCCATTAGACCTGAAGAAAACAGCATTTAAAAAAATCTGTATTTTGGGGGTGAAGTTTAGCCATTTATCCCCCTCTGGTATGACACTGTCCAGGTGGTGGCACCCTTTTGAATTTTTTTATTGGTATTTTGGCTACAAATATGACCTGAAGGTTTGAGAAGTTCGCCCTCCATTAAAGTCAATGGAGGTTCGCCGCGAACATGAGAACAGTGGGTATTTGCAGAAGTTTGATTCGCCAGTTCGAGAACAGCCGCAGCTAATGTTCGGCCATCACTACTTGGCACCTTTAATATCTAGTAATAGATTGCTGTATTTGTGTTATTCATCATTTTTTATTCTTTTTAAATGGTTCTGCGTGCACAGTGTTTCATTCATTTAGGACAAACGATTTATGTCTTTTCAAAGTGACACTTGACATTAGCTCAGTGCCAGAGGAACGAGTATTAGGAGGCATCTGGAATAAATGTCACCCTTACATATTTCTTTCCAGGGAAGGGACAGCCCCTTCCTGAGGGGTCTTTATTAATGTGCTTCTTTCTCTACTCAGAAAGTCTAGCTAGGCATGTGAATATGTAAGACTTATGTTTCTCATAACTTCATTTATGACCTTAAAATCTGATGTGACTATACCAGGCTAGGGATAGCTATGGTAACATTCAACGTGCACTGAAATATCCTGTACGATTATTATAGCGTTTATATGGCTTTTTATATTTTCTTTAGTGAGACAGTGAAAAGCCAATAAACAGAACATTAAGAGGCTGTAATATCTGGGGGATGTAGACATTACATACATTAAGTAAAGTTAGGATTCTATAGAAGAAAGAAAGAGAGAAATATGAAAATGTTATAAAGAAAATATAGGCCTAGCTGCAAAAAAGTGGTCCATTGAAGCTGCATTTTAAAAAGCTGAACCCCTGGCACAAAAACATACATTTATATATATAGTCCTCATTATTACAAAGTAGTAAAAAATCTTTGCGTCAGGAAAGGAAAATTACGGTAAGTAATTTTCTGACAGGATATGTCGACAAGGGGAGGTTCTGGATGGATGTTATGTGCGACCCTTTAGTGATGCAGAGGCCCTTAGTATCAACTCAGTTGCCCACCACTGGCATAGATAATGGATTGGCTCCGCCCCATTGTGTATAATGACATAGAGCGCCTCAGGAAAGGAGAATCACAGTAAGTTTGATAGGAATTTTTCATTATTATGGTGGCTTTGCCAACTTAAGAGGTTCACCCACTACCAGCTGCCCCAAAAACTATAGAAGGGACAGATATAAGAAAATTCACCCTGCATAGAATAAGGAAATTCTGCTCAATGACACATGTAGCCATTATTTTCTGTTGGTTTATGGCATTGAGGACAATAAGATTGAAGTGAGAATATACATGGCTTTTGTATTTAGACAATTTAGTTTTGGTATTTAGTTTTGGTTTAGGTCAAATATCAGTATTAACTCGCTGGATGGACTTTGTTGTATCCTCAGCATCTTTAAAGCAAATCTAAAACTAGAACTTTTATTTGTTTGGATAGAAAATCAAATACAGTATATACTTGAATATAAGCCATGTTTTTCAGCCCAAAAAAACGTGCTGAAAAGTCCCCCTCGTCTTATACTTGAGTCAGGGTCAGAGTCACTTACCTGTCCCGATTATTCCTGCAGCCTCTGTAAATGATCCGGTGTGTTTCCAAGATCCGCTCACTGAAATGTAAACAAACGGCTCCACACCTCCATCTAGTGGATGCCTGATAATTTTTTCCTGGTGAAGGTGGATTGTTAATTTAAAACTCCACTACTTAGGATTGTTTTTTAAGGGAAACTTCTGTTCATGTTTGAATCATAAGAAGTGAACTGTGTTCTCTTAACTTTATTGAGCGTGTGGCACTAAGATTCGCCTGTTTGATTCATTCCTAGGGGGAAGGGTGCTTTCTATAGATTTCTCTCATTTAGAAAACTCCACTATCTGACTTTGCATTTCCCACTCTCTGGGATATGTTTTTCCAGTTTTTGTAGATAAAATTAGGTACCCCTGCTTATATTTGGGACGGTTTCTACTAGAGTATTTACAGTAGTTGATGACCTGTCTAAGTTTTTTGTTATCCTTGACAAGGAATGGGATGCTGAAAACCGAGCCACTACGAGTTGCCACATTTTATACAGAGCGTAGTATATAGACCCTAGGTGCCCAACCTGCGGCCCTTTGGGTGTTCTTCGGCTGCCCCTCTTAGTCCTCCACTTGTGGCCTCCGAAACCTAACTGTTCATGCATAGGGCATAGAAACCCATATTACATCACATAACCTCTCAATTAAATGTGCATCACCATACTACAGTGTTACCTAATGCTTGAAGTATCATTTAAAATACATTTTGTTATTTAAAACTGAAAAACAATGTCTTCTAACTATGTCTGCTGTCATTTTCACATTAAAAATGCTTATACAAGTCAGTATAGATTGAAAATGTTATGTGCGGCCCTTTAGTGATGCCGAGGGCCGCACTTGTGGTCCTCCAAATCAGCTCAGTTGCCCACCACTGATATAGACTATGAAAATTCATATATTGGCCGTCAGGGAAATATGTCCATGATAGTGTGAAAGGGCCCTGAAACTCTATACAAATCTGAGAGTACACAGCTTGAAGGTGTATTTGTAATATTGCTTTTCTAATAAATATATTATTGGATGAGAAATATTTATTGGATTAATTGCTGTTTCATTTCAGGACATTTTTCCATCAGAAAGTACCAATAACAGACGACCCAGCTCATTTTCTCCACGGAGCAGCCCCAGTGATATCCGGCCAACGTTCAGCGCTCAGTACAACAATCCATCCAGGCTTTATACAAATGACAACAATAATGGTATCGACTCTCACCTCTCTTCACACATGGGCCGCATTGGTATTTCTTCACCTCCTAAGTAAGTACGATTTCTTTAAAAACATGTTTTACTCTGTTAATCCAACAAAACGGGTATGTTTATTATTGTGAAGAGTCCATCCTAAGGGCCCCATACATTCTCTGTCAGATTTCCTTTAGATCTCCTTTTGTTTTACCAAAACCATGTAATATGAGGGACTTTCTAACCATCAAGTCTACCTGTGTTCAATCGCAGAGGACCCGGCACTTCATAGCTATCGGCAGATATAAAGGATATCTGACAGAGAGATCTAAAGGTGAATGGCCAGCTTAAGTCCTGTCCACTGATGTTGATCTTCCTCATTGCTAGTCAAGATTTATGGAGTTAACCAATGTAATGTAATGAAATAGGAAGAAATGTTCATGTACAGATTGTTTGGACTAAATAGAATTTTACTCTCCTGCACAGCTGCTCTAAATCAAATGCATGTATACATTTTATATGGGGGATGGACTTTGTTTACATAAAATTATTTCCAACTATGGTTTATTAGATTTCATTCGTACTTGCTTTCCATACACAGCTATCAATAGAAATTTGTCCTGATTTCTAAATGTTGACAGCATATGTGCTTAAAAATAAAGAGCAGATTTTCCTTCTATAATTGTGTAAATTATAAATCCTACAGACAGTAAAAACAAGTCAGACATGCATTAGAAGTACTGTATTTTCAATGTACATTAACATAGGAGGCAGCTGAAGATGTCATATCCCTTAAACCAATTCACCATTATTGATATATGATTCCCCAGTCCGTATTTATTATCCTAGTCATGGTTTAAGTGCAAAAATATTTTCAAATGATATTCATATTTCATATATTTATGATAAAGGATCCCTCTTTAAACAATAATGACAATGTTAATTGCCTAAACCAGTGGTTCTCTAAACTGGGGGTGTAGTGCTATCGTAGAGGGAGTGCACCAATAGATAGCCTATGCTAATAGTGGAGAACCTATGGCATGCAATGGCTCTCAACACTGTCCCTGTCTTACGGTAGTCAGGTAGTCGGTAGGGGGGGTCTATAATGTTCCTACAATGTCTAGAAAGGGGAGTCCTGCAAGGAAAGTTTGGCAACCACTAGACTAAACTAAGAACTGGTTATCTATTAACTCTTCTGCTATAGCAGTGGATCCCAAACTTTCCTTGCATGGCCCCCTTTTCTATTTAGAAACATTATTGCGCCACCCTCCCCATTCAAATAGAGGTTCAGAATGAGGGCCCGCCCCCAGTTTGGGAACCACTGTACTAAAGTATGATCAACAGCAATAAAGAAAAACTATGATGCTTGGTGCAAGTGAAGTGACAACTTAATTGTTCAGAATACCAAGATCATTTTTGCTTCAACTGCTAAGGCTAGGTTTCCACTGAGTTTTTTAGTCCGTCAAGGTCCCTCCGTCTACACAACCATGATACTCTGGGGACATTCTTTAAGCATCCGTTATTTTTTTTGGGGGGAAAACAGTCAGTTACCGACAGATACACATGCATCAGCACACCCACACTCTCCGTTGTGTCAAGATCAACGTAGTGCTCTATGTTAATTTTAACGCAACATTGCACAACTCATACTCATGCACAGACTCATTCGATATAATGGGCTGCGTCAACATCCTTGGGATTTTGAGGCCATGGAAACCTAGCCTAAATGTCCTTTTTTGCTCTAGCATAATAGTGCCCCAGTGCACAAAACAATGTCCAAAACATGGTTGGGTGAGTTTGACATGGAATAAGCCAGAATGGAAAGCTTGGCTTTTGTGCTCCTCTGATGTTTAACTCACAAATACATTTGCCAATATAGTGGCTGAAGTGTAGACGTTGCAATTTATGAGATAAGGTAAGCTACCTAGGGATAAAAACTATCTTGTTTACAAGAATATTATTCACATTTTGACAACCTGCATTTCATTCTTGATAATAACATGTAGGTATCATTATCATGAAAGTCCAATGCTTGAGAGTATGGGTTAAATCTAGCCTGGGCAACTTTCTTACTTGATTAGAGGAAAAGGAAATAAAATATAGAAAACTAAAAGCATATTTTAAATGTCTGTTCCGAAATCTGTGTTCTATAAACATTTCTCTCTCAAGTACATACTCTGCTTGGCACAATTAATTAATATGCGTGTAAAAAAACACAGTGAGCAATGTTGTCAAGTCCCGTCCTATGTCCTTTGGCTGAAATCAAGTCCTGGTACGCTCTAGAGTTTCTTCATAATTGGTTGGCAACAGCTTTCAAATAGCAAGATGAAAGCTTGACCCCAATATGTTTGCAATGGAGCAATCAATGAAAGGTCGCCCAAAGCTTATATTTCAGTTTAGGAAGGTACTGACATATTGTTGTTGTATATATACAAAAGTGGTGTAGGTGGTAACAGATCCAGACATATTTACAATCATTATACGATCATTGTTCTATGTTTATTTTTTCTTCCTTTATCACAGTGCTGACCCACTAAAATATGCACAAAGGGGCCGAAATGGAATAGATGTCGAGTCAGATGTGTACAAAATGCTCCAGGACTATGAGGTGCCTGTGTCAAAGCCCAAGCAGTCTGGTTCATTCAAGTACCTCCAAGACATGTTAGAAGCAGGAGAGAATGGTAAGAAAAAATTTTAGTGTAGAAATTAAGTTTAGTATATAAAAGGTAAATAGTATAAAGGAGAACTGAGCAGGTATGGTGGGGGTAATAATCAGCTGTTTGCTAACTGTAGAAACAAGCTATATTAGACATCCTGCTCAACAAGCATGTCAATATTGTCCTAAACCATGTGGTATGTGATGTTGGTGTTCCAGCTGTAGTTCCCTTTGTTCAGACACAAACATGACCCTGTAACCACCTAGTAACTTGTAAAAAAAGCTTGCTCTGTAAAAGAAGAGAAGGTATACTTACTTTCACATTGCCCTATATATGCAGGGGTGCACATACCTTTTTTAGTGAGCTACTCAGATAAGTACCAGGAGATGGTGTTTGGTACTCACCCTATATGTAGGGTGGTCTTTCTCACTGTCTCCCTCACTGTCCTCTGCATCAGCTTCCTGCGTGGTAGATTCTGCTGTAGATGGCATTCCCCTTTTCTTGATTGATCCTCCGATTAGCTGTCTCCATCCACAGGTCACCACCAAGACATGAAAAAGCAGTACCTGATGCTGTTTGGGCTCTGTTTTTCTGCGTCTTTGGTATGCTAAATTAATAGGGCCCTCAGCCATGGGCAAACTGCCTGCAAGTCGTAGGAAATCCTCTGGCAAATGTTCTGGCGCGCATCTTTTTTCATCCAGTGCAGGAAAACAACAGTGGATACATGGCCTTACATATGTCTACTCTTACTATCAATCCCAGATCTCCAACAACCTTTAAAGTTCAATCTTTTTTTAGTAATTTACATTCCTAATTTGACACCTGACTGCAGTTGTATTAATGTTTTCCTGTGGTTATCCAAGTTACATAATTGTATACATTTGTTATTTAATAAAACTGAAATAACTTTGGCAATTTCAAAAATGTAAAGCTAGCCATACACGTGTCGGATTCCATGGCCAATTGATCACTCACCAAATTGATTCCGGCGATCTCAGCGGGAATGGGAGCTGCAATCAATCAGCCACTTAAGAGGATCCGATCGCTGCATACCACCTTGTCCGAGTGATCGCGTCCAATTGATCGGGGGCTCAGAATTGGATCCGACAGAGAACCAACATGTTGGAATCAATTGGGTGAGTGATCAATTGGCCATGGAATCCGACACGTGTATGGCTAGCTTAATTTTTAAAGTAGTGTATTATACAGTGGAGCTGCGATACCAATTTCAGCCAGAGTGTCACTAGTGAGCACTTGTCACGATGGCTCCTCACACAGACATGGAGGAAGGAGAGCGGAAGGGGGGAAGCTTACAATTTCTCTGTGACTCCTCTGTACGCAAACGCGCTCAGTCCCCATGACCCCATTTGCGTACTGGCAGACCACTTATGTGCACTCCTGTATATATGCAGAGTCTGCCAGTTGGCTGCTCATTGATCTTGAAGGGTTTTCAACAGCCTTCCAGAGGATTAGGAATTTGCTCATTCAGAATTATTAAAATGTCCAATAACTGCATAAGGTGGGGAACAGCAAAGTGTCAGAGATTGAATGACTTGGGTCACCACAAAGGTAAGCATACAAGTGTTTTTTTTAAGACATAGACATGTTTGCAATTGACCCTGTGGTGAAGCATCTAGATTGATCTGTTATGATATAGGTCTAACGCAGGGAACACAAGGCTCACAAAGCAATGGACATCCACCGTGGTTTACGGTCATATCCGATATCCATGTTTTTTTGCTCAAAACAGGGATGGCCGCATATGATATGGGCCAGATAGATGGCCATGAGCACGCATGTCGCTCGAAGCAGCTATCGATCTGGCCCATATCTGCATGTGTGTACCCTGCTTAAAGATTTATGGTAGGTGGTACAAACACAATGTACAAGAGATGAGATGGTTAAGATGGATAGTTTTCAGAATTTCCTGTGCATGTAGTTTCTAGGTATTACATTTTAACCATGAAACAATAAATGACCCAAGAATACATGTTTATATTTTTTACTTCTTCCTAGAATGTCGGTCATGTCTTGTTAATGTATTTTATGTATATATGGGACCAAAGAGACATTAGCATAAATCTGATAACTTAGGAAGTACTGCAATGCTTGCTGTAACTATTATGTTTAATGATAATAACTTCCTTGCCAACAGCAATGTTTTTGCAAGTTATCTGCCAGGGAAACCCAGCCACTGATCTGATTGAAGTTGTATGAGAAAATGGCTTTGTGTTGCCATAGGGTGATCACCACAGTCATGCAGCCCATGTTCCTTCAGAACAATAGGCAAGAATGCGTGGGATGTTCCTGTGGCTTCCTCCAGTACTTTGACTCAACACCCAAATGTGCTGTCTGTTCAACACAGCAATGGATTGAAAAGCTGGTTCATGTCCAGACATTATCTCATTAGACGCTTACATGACCTTTATATCACTTTGTGTTTTTGGAGACCAAACAAAGGCAAAGGTCATTTATGTCAGCAACTCAAAATTCCTGTTGCTCTATCATGATTTCTGCTTTCATACAGCCACCAATCATCAAAGAGGCCACTCAAAATACTATTTTGTTATTTAAAATGTACCGTACTTGTTAAAGCGGACCTACCACCAGGAATCTATGTTTTCATGAATGGCACTAGAAGTGCC
>CM070034.1:31942231-31973889 GCA_036250615.1 Ptychadena robeensis | reverse complement strand
GGCACTTCTAGTGCCATTCATGAAAACATAGATTCCTGGTGGTAGGTCCGCTTTAAAAGCTTGTTGTGTTTTGTTCTTGACATTATAATGCATAAGGGCATCCTGGCACAATATTTTAAGGTGGAGGGCACTTGGTGCTTGTTGACATTTGTCAACAATTCACTTATACAGTTGTGCATATCTTGCAATTTGTAAGATGTGTGCCAGTGATTAACAAAAATACTTATTTACTTTTACAGTATAGTGCATTCAAAAAAACAAAACAGAAAAACAGGGAAATAATTGGTTCCACCTTTTCTAACGTTAAGTTCTTGATACAAATAATTCCCCCTAAAGCATCAAGGATGAATTGATGATAAGGACCTTTAGATTGAGATCTTTCTGAGATAGCAATGCTACCCATTGTTCTTGGTCAAGTTGCAAGAAAAATATCTTTACTGTACTGTGTAGCCAATATCTATTTAAAGCGGTCCTACTACCTGGTAGGTCACTCTGCAGTATTGGCGGCAGCTCAGCCGATACTGTGGAGATCTGTGATTGAAAATAAAAAATATATATTTCTGACAGCAGTAGGGGAGTCATTTTAGAGACCACCCCTCCCACTGTGTGACATATCGCCTCGGCAAGAAGTCACAAAGCCGCAAGGATATTTGGGATATCTCTCCCAGATGCCCTTGTGGCTGTAGGAAATCTCCAGTCCTGCAAGATTGTGACGTCAGTGTCACATCTGCAAGACTTAGTGATGAGTGAAGAAGGGAGAGAGAAACCTCTCTTCACCCAGCCGACAGCTCCATGGATGCAGCCAAGGGCCTCCCCTACCCCCAAACCGGAGCTCTTCTGCAGAGGAGCGAGTCACTGTCTGTGTAGGAGTGTGGGTTTCTCTCTTCACCCATCACAAAGTCTCACAGATGCGATGCTGACGTCACAAAGTTGCGGGACAGGAGATTTCCTACAGCCACAACTGTTTTAAGAACTTCTTTATTTTGTATCTTGAAACAGCAATATCGCCTGTTTGCAGAGAAGCCAGTATTTCAGTGAAAGTGGCTTGTGGGTTTCTACTTGGATTTTAGGACAAATATATCTCATAGTTGTATCTGAAACCTCAGTTGGTCTGACTGTGACTTGGTATCTAGGAGAACTAGGATGTTTGTACATGAGATAATGGATTGGGTCATGGAGGATGTAAGGTCTGGAGTAGTAGGTAGGAGACTGAAAAGCAGGAACCCCAGAATAATTTGTTAAACATTTTGTATTTCAGTGTTTCTGCTTTCAAACGTTATTCCATGGTACTAAGGGATAGAGAGAGGTACAAAGAGATATATGTGTTGAAATCACCTGGGAGCACTGAGCATGTACAAATAATATATGATGCTCTGCAGTCATTTCCCAGAGATCAGAGGAATGTGTTGACTGCATAGGCCTTTCCAGATGGTAGCAAATTCTATCAAAGATTATAGAATCCAAAATGGCATTTTAAAAAGCTTCCAATGTGTCTGGCTGTCCAGTTTCCTGCTAGCTTGGGACAGCTACCTGCTATGTGAAAAATATATATTCTAAGCCTGAACATTTCTAAATAATATATCACTGCCATCCTATTAGAAGCTACTTAATGTCTATACACGTCTTTTTGTGATGGCAGCATGGTATTTGTGTGTGTGTGTGTGTGTAAATGAAGACCATGCCTATGCAATAGTCTCCATAACAGAAAATGCCAAAAGACCATGCAGGATCGGCATACAAAAAGATACAGATTTGCCTTCCTCATAGCCAAGGTCCTAGAATTATTTGATGATATTGTATACAACTGTGTCCACATTTCAAAGGCCTGGCCCTTCTGCCCTTAAAGAGAAATAGTTTGATCAATACAATGACAATAGAATGACCATACTTGGCCACTACAACGACAATACAATTACATGTGTCATTCTTTGGGTTGATTTTCAGCTGCCATTTCAATAAAAGGCAACTATCTGTCTCATCTCAGCCATTAGATCATTTTCTGTCTTTGGCAAGGGCTCCACATGCGCAAAAATCCCTTCGCAGGGATTTTACCACAGTGCATGAGCCGCCCATTGACGGCAATGGAGCTTTGGCAGGGCTGTCTCCACAGCTGTCAGAGCTCACAAACCAGAGCCTCCTTCACATTAATGTCTATGCAGCGATTCACAGGAACGCAGTGGAGGCTTGCGCGGACATCAACAAGCAATAAAGTACATTAAGGCAATTTGTTGGTTCAGTGCATTAAACGATGGTCAGGTTTATACACTGTCACTCTTGTTAGTGAAGGGGGAGATTAGCGTTGGAGATCTTGTTGCTTGACCGAGCCATAAGCTAAGATAGACGACACTGGATTAACATAATGAACATTAATAAAGTAGATGAACAAGACAAATGGAAGAGAGGAGATCTCTTTAAATCATTCTGCCTAAGAAAGGGCAGAGAGAGAGAGAGAGAAAAGGAAAGAAGAGAAAGAGAAAAATGCAAGGGATAGGTAGGGAGAGAGCTCCAGAGACAGGACGCTACCGCAAAGTGAAATAAGGGGGGGGGGGGGGGGGGGGCTGAAGGTGAAGGGAGAGAGGATCACAGGTAGTTTAGACTATCCTTATGTAATGTACGATGAAAGGCCTGAATTCAGGGATCCCAGGTAGCCAGAAATTGTTTGTGTCTGTCCTCCAGGATGCTCAAGGATCATGATGGTGTCAACCCTACGGGTAAATTCTGGGAATGGCAATAGTTGCTTCTTTCAGTTTTTGGCTATGGCTAATTTGAAGGCAATGAGGAGATGGTGTGCTTATCTGCGTTGGATGTGTTTGAGAGTTTGGGTTCTTGGTGGGGAGAACATTGAATATCCTGGACATAAGTCGGTAGACTTTGTGCCAAAAAGTAGATACAACGGGGCAGGACTGCCAGATATGCATATGGGTATATGCGTTCTATTGGGGACTACATACCTTCGCATTGAATATAACTTCCATGTTGGTCACATTAATGGAGCATTTGGAAAGGTCGGACCAAAGGCGGGACCACTCCACATCAAACTTGCCCCTCCAAGATCCTGTTCCCAAACCTGGACATATTTATGATGTGAGGGAAAGGGTAGTTTAATAGAGTGAGCATAGAAAAAAGAAATAAGTCCAGGTCCCAAAGAAGAGGTGACTGGCGGATTCAAAGGAGGTCATTAAAGTTGTGGTGGGCATGGGGGTTATCAGGGTAGACAGCCAATGGCAAAGAAAAACAGAAAAACTCTGGTCTCGGGGCAGCTTTCATTGACAAAAGCTTTCTAAGTCACAAAATAATCTTGATTATTAAAAGAGAAATATTAAGTTTCTAACGTATAAGACTTGGTTTCGCATTCATACTAGAAGATTGCTCTAGTGTTTGTGCTGGTAATATGAAGAAGCAGTGCTAACAAAGGACTTTATTTAATAACGTGATGTCACGTGATTGGAATAAACTGATTGGAATAAACTGCCAACAGCTGCTGTTTGGTTGCTCTAAGTAACATGACATCATTCCTTGTACAGAATATAGATGATCAAAATCAGCATGAATGATTCCACCACCATTATGTTACTTGAAGAACAGCTTTGTCTTTGGTAGCAATTAACAAAGGTCGTTCTGAATAACAAAAATGTTCTAATTTTTAGGAACTTCTTAGGCCTGGAAAAATGCAGAACATTAAATGTTAAATCAGAGCTTGGGGCAGATTTTTAAATGTATTTGTAACTGTGGCCAATTGATTTTCTGCTTCCCATGCCAGTAAATGTGCATGGATTGCAGCAATGAGCTGTGAAGATATAAAAGAACAAAACATACCAGCCTACCTTGCATTATTGCATTATTGACGCCGGCTGTGTGGGCGGGAAGCCGCCACTCCTCCATTAACATGGAGGTCTATGGCTCCACCCCCCCCAACCCCTTCCGCGTCACCGTGACGTGATCGGGACGGTGTCGAAACCCCGGAAATGCTGCAGCAATGAAGACAATCGCTGCAGCTTTCCAGGGAGGCATCGGGTGTACCCGATGCCGGCTTTCCCTGTGGTTGGGGCGACCCAGAACGCTGAACGAACAGGGTTCGTCTCAACCGATAGGGAGGTTAAGTTACCCTTCCCTTAAAGCTTAATGACGAGACCAGACACTAACTTAGAGTTTTAAAGTGGATATACAAATGGCAAGGTCTAAAACAGTGTCCCCAAAAATACAAGATCCACAAACCGCCGGTACCAGCCACTAGCCATACCCCCACCAGCTTAGTGGGTACCAAAATATTTATTAGATGTTAACTTTAAAATATCCAATAACCAGAGGGTCACACCTGACCCTCTCCAGAACTTAAAGTCTTATAGAAAACTGGTGACTGCCCTTCCACCAGCACATCACTGCAGGAGGTTGTTCCAGCATGCCTTCTTGGACACTGTTAAGGACCCACTTGCTGTAACGAAAGAATTATGTCCAGCAGACCAACACCGTGCACCCTCACGCCCATCTATCTAGCCCATATCATATGTGGCCATCCCAGTTTTTGATCGGGACCAATCAATCCCACTCGAAAACAGGAATATCGGACATGACGATATGCTTTGCTTGGAAACCGCGGGTCTCCATGGAAAGCATCACCGGAGCTATCTGACAACAGCGTGATGATGTCATCACGCTGCTGCAGGGAACATCGAGCAGAATTGATTGAAATTTCAATGCTTTTAGTCAAAAAGACCTAAAATTATACTACTGCTGCCTATTCCCTTTACATCTTAATTTAATCGCACGTGATCGGATGCACACCCTTTGTGTGCCAGCATTAACTTTTAATGGGGACGATGGTAATGAGAACGATCTAAAAATGTCCGTCATTCCGTCATTTCGATTTCTGGGCCGATTTAAGATGGGCGCATTCGATTTGCGGCCAATTTTTCGACAGATCGTTCTCCGAGAGCATGCACATCGGTTGATCTGCAGCGAAATTTCACGCAAATTGAACAGTCTATGGTTAAGGTTTCATTTAAAATTGATACCATTTTGATGAAGAGGGAGAGGCGGAACAAGTGAATACAACACATTAACAGATAAATCTTCAACTTGAAGACAAAGATTTTATAAAAAAAAAATTAAAATAGATATAAAAAACAGTTGAAGCATAAGATGGATAAATATGTCACACAACCATTATCATTTTCCTTTACAATGCTATTGTATTTATTATATAAAACCAAAGGCAAGGACATATTGTGTGTCTGGTTGTTCCTAGATGCCTTCTCTACTTTTAATAACTATTTCAGTATTGTTATTATTACTTATTTTTTATAGCACTAACATATTACGCAGCCCTGTACAATACATTAGAGTGGAGATACAACACAATATAATACACACGGGTACAGGTGATGACACAGGAGTAGAAGACCCTGCCTGATCAGGCTTACCATCTAATAGGTTGGGGAACAAAGTATACAATAGGTGGGGCACTTTGACAATTGTTGTTTCAGTCAGGATCTTTTCTTTAAAATATTCTTCAAAATGTGACACATATCTGAAACTAAAGTAAAAATGTCAATTTTATTTTAAAACAAGTCACCTTTGACTCTGTTATGTGTTTCTTATGACTTACTAAGTGTTACAAGCAAGTAACAAGGCTACATGGTAGATATCCAGGTTTCTATCATAACTTCACTAGACCATTTAATGCAGCAGTTGCTGAGGTGTCTAATAACCCCGTGCTTAGTGCTCCTAATGGAATTCTCAGCCAATAAGTAAATGTTCCGGGCAACCCTAATGTTTAAAACACTTTTTCTGTTTAATGTGTTGGCAGGTGAGAGGTTAGAGAGACCAGCCAGCTCAAGAAATGTCAAATCGCCAGTGTCTAAACTCAGCAGCCCTCTTAGTGGCGCACAGATGCTCCCAGAATGCACCAGATGTGAAAATGGAATTGTGTAAGTAATACAAATCAATGTACATGTTAAGTTGAAGTATTCAGATTATATAGTTTGTTTTATTTAATTTCATACATGCAAGTGACTGAGGGTTCAACAGCAATCTTGTAAATCACTTTATTGCAGACCAACTATGGCCTCTAGGAAACAATACAAACTATTATCCTCTAGGTGTTATGTTCCTGTATTGCAAAAGACTAAAGGGCTGGTTTTGGCCCCCGGGCCTTAGTTTGCCCATGTCTGTCCTAGACCTTATTTAACGTAAGGGTGGATATCCTTTTGCAATACATGAACATAACACCTAGAGCATAATTTGTATTGTTTCCTAGAGGCCATGGTTGGTCTGCAATAAAATGTTTAAGCTTCTCTATCAAAAGCTTCAATTTATAATTTTGTTTTACATATTTTCTATTTTTAAATATCCTGTCCTAGCTACGATTAGATAAGGGTATCTCTTGCACATCCTTGCCAAGATTCTAAGACTACTAAATTAACCTTTTGTATAAAAATAGATTGTAGAGGGATTGTAATTTTGCTTAATGAATACATGAAGGCGCTTACCATACCTGTCTGGTATTAGGCATTGTCTTTTTATTTTAGACCAGACTAGATGGATCTTTATTCCAGTGTGCTATGTTATTCTATGTGGCAAGATACTCTATAAACATTACATTCTTGCTGTTTGGCTAACTGCCTACACAGGATGCTGGGTGAATGATGTTGGAGATGTCTGTGACTGTATATAGTTATTGTATTACAGGGAATGCTGCAAAGCAGAGTGCCATGTTTGTACATTTCCAATCCTATGTATGAGTGTATGGCTTTTAAGGCGTACACGTTTCGGATTCGCACCGGATTCCGGCACGATCGATTCCGGGCGCGTGCACGCCAAACGATCGTGCCGGAATCGCATGCAGCCCACCTGGTCCGATCGATCGCGTCCGATTGATCAGGGGCTCAGAATCGGATCCGACGGAGAACCAACATGTTGGTCTTTCTCATGCGATTGTTTCCGGATCAGGGGGAGTTGCCAGTTGTGAGGTGAACAATCGGACACGGATCCGTCCCGGAATCCGTTGGACAAGGTGGTATGCAGCGATGGATACTCTTAATTGGCCGATTGATTACACCTGCGATTCCCGGCAGAATCACCGGAATCGATCGGATGATGAATCGATTGGACATGGAATCCGACACGTGTATGGCTAGCTTTAGAAATCATGATCCAGGCTGGATTTATCATTTTTTTTGTGCACTGGTGCTCTTCAGTGCTATTCATTTTTATTGGTAGCATAGTGCACCTTTCCAGTGAGCCAGAGTGCATTCTAGTGTACACCTTGCAGCCATTAATACAACTTTTGGGAGGAGCAGTATTGATTGCAGTAAATGTCTACACAAAAGCAACATGACACAAATAGACTTAAATTTAAAAAAAACTGTTTTAAATAAAAAAAAAATGGAAACTATATAGCCTTGATATAATTGGGATTTCAAGAATAAATAGTAGAGTGTTGTACGGTGTTAGCCATCAGTTAGCCAATAAACGTTATCACTTGAAATCCAAACCCAGAATAAACAAATTTCAAACAAGAAAATGATACAGCAAGACAATTTTTCAGTCCAGTACAGTTAAAATGTCGCCACTGCCTATTTCTTTATTTTGTAGACACGGTGTTATAATAAATTCTTTCATTTTCTCTTATTCAGTGGTACAATAGTCAAGGCTCGGGACAAGCTCTACCACCCAGAGTGTTTCATGTGTGACGACTGTGGCCTGAACCTGAAACAAAGAGGATATTTCTTCATTGAAGAGCAGCTATATTGCGAGACTCACGCCAAGGAGAGAGTGAAGCCTCCTGAGGGATACGATGTTGTGGCTGTGTATCCTAATGCCAAAGTTGAACTTTACTAACCAATGACGAGCTTATATTCTGGAGAAACATAGCGTTTCCTTCCTCCGAGCAATGTTTTAATGGTTCACATTCCCAAAGCAAGACATCACCATTCCAAAACTAGTATCCATAAAAGCAATGCAGTAAGACAATAAAATAGCCTTAGAGTATTCATTGTGCTTTCAAAATGAATTATGCTAAGCACAGTTTGCACCCATAGATAGCATTTTGGAATGGTTTATAACACTTAAGCATTAACTATCCATATGTTTGCATTGCTGTCGTGCTTAATACTGCAGTCTACATGTGTGCAATCTACTTTTATGTTTTGGCACCAGCAGAAATTTTCTGTAAATACTAAATATGTCACTTCTGCTCTAATAAAAATATATATTGTTTTTAGAATATTAATGCCTTCGATTTTTGTTTCGTAAGTAATGTGAACCAACCATTCAACATGACTAGGCTAAGAACACCTTAACCCCCTTTCTTATTCTTAAGAAGTTAATAACTTAATGATACTTCTGTTAGTTGAGACCAGGACAACCCTTGGCTATTTATCTTTTAAAACAGCCCCTTTCACATGGTTGGAAAACTAGTATTTTTCCATTTGGAAGCTGTTTTAAGAGACATTTTTATGTCTGCTACTAACTAAATGAACTGCTACTAACTAAAGTTATATCAGCTCCTAGCACACTGCAACCTTCTAAAACCATGGCTTCAAAGTCAACCAGTAGGCATTTAGCCTTGTGGCAACCTTCAATGCCAACACCTAACCTAACTAGTATGGAATGAATGGTGTATGAAGTAGGAAGTATTAGCAGGGCAAGTATCCCCTCTATGGCATTGCTACCTTAAATATGTCCTAATCAGTCCTGATCAAAAGTTTAAGACCACTTGAAAAATGGCAAAGAATCATATTTTACATTGTTGGATCTTAACAAGGTTCCAAGTACAGCTTCAACATGCAACAAGAAGAAATGGGAATGAGGCAAAATTTTTTTGAGCATTCAATTTAATGAAAACCAACGAATAAACTTAAAAAGGCTGTTTTACAGCTGATTAAACGCTTAGGACCACACCTCCAAAAACAAAACAAAATCCCCCCCAAACCAGAAATCAAACTTCCAAACATGAACTCAGTACTGAGTAGCTCCACCTTTATTGTTGATCACTTCAAAAATTTGTTTCGGCATGCTTGATGCAAACGTTTCCATGAGGTGAGTGGGAACATTTCTCCAAGTGGTGAAGATAGCTGCACGGAGGCCATCTACTGTCTGGAACTGTTGTCCATTTTTGTAAACTTCCCTTGCCATCCATCCCCAAAGGTTCTGAATTGGCTTTAGATCAGGGGAACACGCAGTATGGGCCAAAAGAGTGATGTTATTCTCCTGGAAGTCCCTTGTCCTGCTGGCATTGTGTACTGTAGAGTTGTCCTGTTGAAAAACCCAGACGAGGGCCCTCAGTCATGAGGAATGCTCTCTGCAACATCTGGACATAGCCAGCGGCCATTTGACGCCCCTGCACTTCCTGAAGCTCCATTGTTCCACTGAAGGAAAAAGCACCCCAGACCATTATGGCGCCCCCTTCACTGTGGCATCTAGAAAACATCTCAGGTGGGATCTGCTTGTCATGCCAGTAATGTTGGAAACCACCATCAGGACTATCAAGGTATTTGTTGTTTTCATTAAATTGAATGCTCAAAAAACTCCCTCACTCCCATTTCTTCTTGTTGCATGTTGAAGCTCTACTTGGAACCTTGTTAAGATCCAACAATGTAAAATATGATTCTTTGCCATTTTTCAAGTGGCCTTAAACTTTTCATCAGGACTGTATCATCTGCTCTTGAATCTGCTTCTGCTATAAAACATGCTATGGAAGGTGTGTGTAGAGCAGAAAACGTTATATTGGGGTCTTAGGTGGTGTGGTAAGTAGTGAGGTAAGTAAAGTTACCACACTAGAAGAAGAAATAGGGTAATGTAAGGGAGTATACATTATATTTTACTGATTCTGCGTATTTGCTCCCAGCTGTTTAATTGAGTGTCCTCATAACTATTGGTCTCTTGACATTGTACAGAAGTGACCTATCATCCTCGTGTCATGGCTGACTGCAGTGTTTTAGTGTTTTATGTTAAGGTCCCAATATACACGGGTCCGTTTCCCATCGGATTCCGGGACGATCGATTCCGGGCGCGTGCACGTGAAACGATCGTCCCGGAATCGCGTGAAGCCCACATTGTCCGTCCGATCACGTCCGATCGTTCGGGGGCCCAGAATCGGATTGGACAAAGAACCAACATGTTGGTCTTTCTGATCCGATTCTGCACACATCAAGGGGAGTTGCCATTTGTGGAGTAAGCGATCGGACACGGAATCGTCCAGGAATCCGTGGGACAAGGTGGTATGTAGCGATCGGACACACTTAATTGGCCGATCGATCGGACCTCCGATTCCCGCTGAGATCGCCGGAATCGATCGGATAGGTGATCGATCGGTCATGGAATCCGACTGTGTATGGCTAGCTTTAGGCAGTTCTAGAAAAAAACACACTGCTGAAGTAAAATGGGAACCTCATTCAGCATACAGCAAGCAAAGTTAGGAAGCTTTAAGTGAATTAAACCATGTAATGCTATAATTTATATGCTGCGTTGTACATCGTTCTCCCACTTCACATCTTGTTATACATGACATCATACCCAATGCTTCTCCAGCCAAGAATCACTGTAGTTTTATTGCAGGGTTATGCTCAGTGGATAAGAGGAAACAAGTTAATAGGCAATTTGCAAAGACTGCCTTTGAGAGTCCCAGACATCTGTATTTTAGTTTCTAAATAGAGGTCTCCTGGGATAGGAGCAACGGGTGTCAATCAGTGCTAAACCTGAGTATATGAACAGAGATTAAACTCAGCTGTCAAACTTACACCAATTCCTGACAGATACACACTACAACACACCCAGTGTAAGATGGTAGGACTTGCACACAATATACCCTGTAGCCATAAAGGTACCCATACACAGATCGATTTTTTTTTTATTCCTGAACAATTTCCTCCAATCACTGCCATCTCCATTCTATATTTTATCTAGTGTACCTGTAGCTACCTCCAATCACTGCCATCTCCATTGTATATTGCATCTAATGTACCCAACTGTCATTTCCTTCAATCACTGCCATTTCCATTCTATATTGTATCTAGTGTACCCAACTGTCACTTCCTCCAATCACTGCCATCTCCACTCTATATTGTATCAAGTGTACCCAACTGTTCTCTCCTCCAATCAATGTCATCTCCATTCTACATTGTATCTAATGTACACAACTGCCATCTCCAATCATTGCCATCTTCATTCTATATTGTATCTAGTGTACCCAACTGTCATTTCCTCCAATCATTGCCATCTTCATTCTATATTGTATTTAGAGTACCAAACTGTAATTATCTCCAATCATTGCCATCTCTATTCTACATTGTATCTAGTGTACCCATCTGTCATTTGCACCAATCATTGTCATCTCCATTCTATATTGTATCTAATATACCCAACTCTGCTCTCCTCCAATCACTACCATCTCCATTCTTTAACTGTGGTTTCCTATCACTGCCATCTTTATTGTACATTATACTGAAACATTCATCATTCACATAGAGACACACACATGTGGAGACACAGAGAGACACACATTACATGCACAGCTTGGCTTCCTGCTTGTCCCTCCCTCTGCCCTCTAGCTGCGTCCCCCCTGGAATACCTCCATACCCCCCCCCCCCCAGGGGGGCCCATCTTCCCGTTTGAAACCACTGATGTAGGGAAAGGAGAACTATCTAAATCAGTGTAGTATGTAACCTAGAGATTAAAGGTAAGTAGAATGTAACAGGCATTGAAAGTTTGGCAATCACACATCATTGCCCTACAAAAAAAATCAGCCCTTCTAGTTTACGTTTCCCCAAATTGTTTGAATTATATTTTTGTAATTGTCTAATATGGAGGTTTATCATGCAAAATGCAACCCATAATTAGATACATACAAACCAGCAGATTCATGGAAGGAAATGTGAAAATAGATGAATCTCAAATTTCAATATGCAAATGAAAGTTTAAACATGGTATATACACATGTGGAATACATTTTACATTTTTGATTGTCATCAAGATCAGTCACGGGACATACTTTTTCCCAGTCTAATAAATATCTCAGTAAGGAACAAGAGATTTTTATTTATTTAGGGAAGTCTATAGATATTGCAGCAGTCCATAAATCTGCAAATGTAGCAATAGATGTAGTTTGTGACTGAAGGGACTCTACATTGTCTGTACCACATAGGGGGCAGAACTCTACTGGAGATTATTTATTTATGTTAAAGATACAGCTAGACGTGATTGATGATGCCAATGCTTTTTACTGCAGAAAAAGGATTAAAAGTTACAACACTGTTTTATTCAAAATAAGCTACTTTTTTATTGATATGTTAGTTTTGTTGTTCGTTTATAAAGCCAATAAGCTGAATTCATTCTTTTACGACAAAATAGCAACTCCAAATTTAAGTTGCTGTTAAGGGCTTAAGTATGTTACATCCAATTGGTCTAGAATGTCTGGATGGTCTAAAGGCCAAGAACTGTTCAGTTTCATTTATATCTAAAATGTTTTTGTTATTTTCCTGTAAAAATTACTATGCATCATTTTCTAACCCAGCAGGAACCAATTTTACATTCCTGATAAACGTTTTAAAGTTTTTGTTTTCTTTCTAAATCAGTAAGTTTTGTATTTATAATTTTAATAAACTATTTGTGTCAATTCTTTAATTTGCATTTCACTCTTAATTTAAAAGGGTATGGGCCCGGTTACCACCCAATTCTTATTTTAGGGCAGTGGTCCATAGGAATAACATGGGGGTGGCAATATCTAACAAACACCTCCCGAACTCCTGCACAGTGTGTGCAATCACAGCTCATAGTGGCTGGGGGGGGGGGGGCTGGACCTTAGAGGTATTAATATATTACTGTGCTCATTTTACTTGGAGAAACAAATACCCCATTTGTTAAACAAGGTTTCAGAATAAAAGCAGACATATATTTGAAAGGTTTTACAAGGGTACTTATTTTACTTATTTTTGTGTAGTCTGTCTCCTACTCCCTTGCACATTTTGTATTGTTCACTAGTATGGATTAACTAGTCCTTCTGGATTGCCCCGGAAAGTGGTGGGGAGAGACCACTTACGGCCCTGGCCTGGCGGTCTCTCCAAGTTCGACACCCTCTTCGGATGGGCGCCCACGTTGCCTCTAGTACTTGGGAGACCTGGCTTCGGCTAAGGTCACCTAGGGAAAGTGGCACCCGGTCCCTAGTACTCGGGAGACCTGGCTACAGTCATGCTCACCTGGGGAAAGGGACATCCGATAGTTGGATGGCTTCAGCTATCCCCCCCACAGTCATCCCTTTCAGGGGACCAGTCCTTAGTCCCTTTCGGGGTGGGACATCGCGGTACACCCGTGCAGTGTTGTTTTTTTGGCACTGGATGTACACAAGTTTTTATTTAGTGTGCTTGCACACGCCGAGGCTCATTAAAATTTTTTTTTAAATATAAGACAATATGTGCCCCTGGCATCTGAACCTTTCATACAATACCAGGAAAATCTGTCTGATAATTCCCAAATCTTTTACCATCTAACCAGAAATGTTAGGTGTGCATGTCCATATTCTATAAATCCCGTTATATTCTCTGGAATATCAAACAAATCCCTCAGGAGGTGGAAACCCCCCGTCATATGGACCACAGAAGGTCTGAAGACATGAGAACACAGGTACAGGTATGTCCCTAATAATGTCCCTGAAAGAATATAAAATGGTGTTTTAACTCTTTATCTACCAGTTTTGGGTGGGCTGATTTTTTTTTGTTGAAGCATGTGTTCCATTTTTATTCTACAACTCCAGTGAGTTTTCTTGTTTTCCCTTGTACTTTCAGTATTGTCAATTTATTGTGTGATGTAAACATTTGCAGCTGCTTTCCCAAACCTGTTGGCTCTGGTATGGAGAGGACATTAAGCTGATATTCTTTGTATTCTACACAAATATTTGTACTCAGTGGAAAACATACATTTATTTTTAAGAATGAACAATGCAATTTATGGCCTCTTCTGGTTTGGTTATAGCAACACCAGTTCATTTTGCAGTGAACTCTTCCTTTTCAAGCCATTTCAGGATGGAACAGATGTTAGTGATGACTTTATAGGCTGAAAACAGCTGCTGGTTTCCTTGGAGTAGTATTAGACAATCATGCTTATTGGCAATACAAGTAAGTGGTCAGCTACGATGGAGGAGGACTTTTGGCAATCTATCTTATGAGAGCCAGGTCACAAGCTGACATACAAGGGATTTTAAGACTTTTATTGGAAACAATATGGCCAAGCAAGATTTTTTTTTCTTTGGATATCCACATCCCAGATGTTGTCTATCTTAGTTATTCTTAGTCTAAAACTCATACAATGAAGTTTGTCTTACAATATCTCCCAGTGTGGTAAATTAAAATTACTAAATTAAAATTTTACTATAAATTCTACTAAAAATTTAAATAAACCTATTCATTACTATTATGCTATTTTATGGCAAATTTTCATAAAAACATTAGACAGTAAACAGTTACAGATTTTTTCATTGCAAAAATATTCGATATTCAAGCTTAGTAAACAAGTACACATCTACGCGGCAAACAGAGCGCACAACAACCTTTAACTTAACTCTAATATTTATCAGTGTTGTCAACCCAACAGTAATTGTTGTGCTTTGGGATAAGGAAAGGGGCTAAAAGGGCCTAATGTCAATTTCAAGCCACCCCACCACACTTGTAAATTATTTTCTTTAGTCATACTCACAAATTTACCCGGGCTTATTCATATTATAACTTTTGCTTACCTTGCGTTTAGTTTTTTTGAGAACATTGCCTTGGCCTGACCATGGATGCATTTTGTGTGATTTCTGGTAGTTTTGCTTTTGGTGCCAGAGGACCCGGTGGTCTTCGCAATTTGCCTTTTTGTCTAGTATTTAAGGGCCATTCCTGCTGGCTAGTTACCATTAATGAATTACCAGCCAACAAACTCACTGCAGCTGGTGTGAAAGGGCCCTGTAGTGGAATAACCAGAACCCAACTGGGCATTCTTTCTTCCTCTGACCACCCATGTAACAAGGTCTTTCATCTCTTTAATAATTACTAAAGAAAGCAAAAATTTTCCTCCCACATATCGTTAAGGAGAAATCTTCTTTCCATTGCCCCCATTCAGTCATGAAATAAAAATAGTACTTCTAAGGCTAAGAATCATCTGGCGTTATTATTATTATTACTATTAAGTCAATCCTCCCAAAACCGAACACCCCAGCAGGTCAGACCATGCAATTCTCAGAGAACTTGCAAAACTACTAAACTAGACTAAAAATAAGGTTTGTTACCAAGTAAACATAATGAATCTACACCAGCAGCCTCCAATATGTGTAATTTTATTTCTATTCTGAAAATGAGTCTGCGATGCTGATGTACAATATCATCTACTAATGATTTACAACTTTTGACATTCTTTTGATATTACACAGAAATGAACAAATGCAAATAAAGATCCTGATTCCTCTATGATTGGAATATTTGGTATTCTTTTTTTCTCCTTGAATGTTGAATCTCATACTTACATACTGTGTGATTATAGGATCTTCCCTGGAATTGCATATCTGCAAAAGTTTATTTGAATTACAGCCTTAGTGCAGTTATTTTACATAATTCAGTTGGTGGATTAATGATTTGAGGACATAGATCAGTGATGGGCAACTGAATAGCTATGGAGGGCCACAAGTGTGGCCCTCGGCATCACTAAAGGGACGCACATAACATTTTTAATCTATACTGACTTGTATAAGCATTTTTTAAGGAAAACAATGGCAGCAGGCAGAGCTAGAAGACATTATGTTTAATTGTTTAAATAACAGCAGGAACATGCACGACGGTTGATCAGCTAAAAAATCGGGCAGAAATCAGCCTGTGCATGGCTTGTCTATCTCTGGGGCGGACTAACATCCTACCCTAGGCTGGTACATGTAATCCACACAGGCTGCCACTTGAACTCCTCTCAGGTGAACAATATCCTCTTGGCCTGCTTATCTCGGCCTTATATACCTTCTAGGGAGACAGGATCAGCCATTGCTGGGGCAATACTAATCAAATCACAAGGGTAACACTTTATTGCATTTATACCCTAACTATAGTAATGCCTGCCATACACACACCGATTAGCGGCCGATTTTGCCGCTGACCAACGGGCGGGCACGCTCGCGGCCGTTGGTCGGCTGCAAAATCGGTCACCAATCGGTGTGTGCCCACATGTCCGATGTTCTCTGGCCGATGCCGGCCAATGCCATTAACTTCAATGAAGACTGGTGTGTTCATTGAAGGTAATGGCCGGCACACAAAGGACGCCCGCCGATGCAGTCAGCTCGTGAATGCAGCGTGATAATGTCATCACACTGCATTCCAGAGCTCATCGGAACTCGTCTGTCGGCACCCACTCGGTGGGTGTATGGCAGGCTTAAAGCTAGCCACACATGGTTAGATTTTAGTGTTCAATCGACGTTTTTCGATTGAAAGAAAATAGTTTTTCTGCCCACATAGTACAATCGACGATTAATAATTGATTTTTGTCAAATCATCGATAGAATCGTGATCAGACAGGTTGGAAAAATTTGGTCGATTGTTCAATCATCGAACTACATTCCTTGCAGCTTTTTTTTGGTTGAGTCAATGATCCTCGATGTGTGTGGCTACTTGCCTTTAACACATCACTTCAGATTGAAACTAAAATCGTAAGAGGAATTCAATCAATGATTTTTGATTACTTCGATGAACTTTTCAGTCGAAATTGAACAATAATCGTACTCCCCATGTGGTGAACATCGATTAAATTAAAATCGATTTTCGACTTTTAAATCGAACTACAAAATCTAATCTAATTAAATTGAACCATGTGTGGCTAGCTTCATTGTCTTTCTGGAAAAATCAATGGGCAATTCAATCATGTTAAAATCCAAAAGTTACATCATTATTTTCTGCTCAAGATTAAAGAGAACAGGATGTGGTATAAGTTGTGGAAACTTTTGCTGTGGCAAGAGATATGTAGAGGGTTGTAGTTACACCTCATTGTGCTGTTTATCAGCATTGTTAGGGACATTTAGTGTATTTACCTGGTGCTGGTTTGGTTTCTTGTAATATGCCTGTTTTTTCATAAAGCAAAATCTTCCAAATCCACAGATTTTCACTGGCGTCAGTCCTCCGACTCCCCCTGATCGTGAAATCTTTAATAAGCTTCTGCTATCTTCCTCTTCATACTTTAGACCAAAAATAGCATTTTAAATTATGTGGGTTTTAAACGTTATTTTATTTAACTTTATCAGTGCCTGGTCCAACTATATTTACATAAAATGCTTAAAATATTTCAAAAAAATCTGATTCTTGCACATAACTTGTTAATACCAAACACTGAAAAGTGACCCTTGCCTGAGCAACCCAAAAGCCTTGAACATTCCGGCAATGAGTATGCAAAAAATTGTTTAACCTAAAGCAGGGTACAGACGGCTCGACATTTGAGCCGTCCGATGGTCCCTGCAGTGACTCATCACGCTGCTGTCAGATATGGGCGGAGCTTGGGAGACAGCTCTGCTCTCTCACCATCCGATGGTCCTTGCAGTGACTCATCACGCTGCTGTCAGATATGGGCAGAGCTTGGGAGACAGCTCTGCTCTCTCACCATCCGATGGTCCCTGCAGTGACTCATCACGCTGCTGTCAGATATGGGCGGAGCATGGGAGACAGCTCTGCTCTCTCTCCAGCTCTGCCGATGCTTTGCCTGGAGACCCGCAGCTTCCAAGTAAAGCATCGGACATCGGCCGTATTTAACAGTCATGTCCGATATGGCTGTTTTAGAGTGGGATTGATTGCCCTGCTTTAAAACAGCGATGGCCGCATATGATATGGGCCAGATAGATGTCTGTGAGCGCGCATGGCGCTCGAAGCGGCCTTCGATCTCGCCCATATCTTCACGTCTGTACCCCGCTCAAAGCCCCCCATACACCTTAAGATCGATCCATACAATTTTCTATTAGATCTACCAACAACTGTGTAGTAAAGTGGCCTCTCTGATAGAATACATAGTGTTTGGAAGGTTTAGAAAGGTCCTCATATTACATGGTTTTGGTAGAACAAAAGTCGATTGTACAGAAATTGTATGGAAGAGCTCTGCATGTCTTTATTTATGAGATAGGAATGCCAATACAATGGATGGGCTATCATCAGAGGCGAGATACCAGAGCTTTAGCCCTGGATTTGAAATAAAAGATATAGAATATAAACAAGTGCACTCCTGCCATCATAGGTTTTTCTTTTATACCTGCCTTCATTAAACCAGATCATGTACACTTCTAAATAACTGATTTGTCCAGTTAGGAAAGGTAAATGATTCGGATATAATTTTAATTTACTTTACTTTACTACTTAATGCAAATGAAAGCAACAGCAGGGGGACAAGAGGGGCAACACTAAAGTTGGGCGTACACGGCTTGATACTTGAGCCATTCAAGGAAGCTCCAGCCCAGGGCAATGACATCATCCAGCTCAGCCAATGCTTTGGACCTGCGGTCCCTATCCAAAGCAATGGACATAAACCGTGGTTTATAGTCATGTTGGATATTCCTGTTTTGAGTGGGATTGATTTATCCAGTCTCTAGATCTAGTTGGTATCGACTTGAAGGCAGCAGAAGGTTGAAGGGTTGCCAGTGGCAATATATTCTCCTGTCAATAAATTATCTAAAAGTCTAATCTGTGTGTCAACTATGGTTCTCTCCATAGACACCTTTGTAGGCAGATTGAAGGGGGAGTTTGCCAATGGCATCAAGTTCTCCTGTCATAAATATGTAAAAGCCTAATCTGTGTGTCAACTATGATTCTCTCCATAGACAACATTTAAGGTAGATCGGAGGGGAAGGTTGTTTTTTGACAAGATAATCAGATGAAAATCAGAAGCTCATTACAAAAACTTAGAGCCCTGGTACTAAAACATTTGGTCAGTTTTGACATTAGATTTAAACATCAATGGTTTAGTTGGAGGGACACAAAATGTAGCTAAAATAGGCCCAAAATGGTAAAAAAAAACTATTTGGTGCGCAGGGAATTAAATACAGAAAAGAACAGTACATTCTAAAATGTACAACAGGGGATGTATAGATGTGTATATTTTTTAATAACATATATATAAACAAGGATGAGAAAATATTGGAGTGATGTGAGGAGGAGTTTGATCCAGTCACCCACCCAGTTGATTAAGAAAATAGAAAGAAATAAAATATTTTTTTTAGAGCTTAGCTATTATTTTACCTCTCAAATGTTAACCCTGGGTATAGCTTTGTTTACAAACATTACTTACCCCAAGCTACACTCAGGGTGTTATATCTGGCCCTGACCCTTCTATGTCGGCATCCTCAAAATATTTTTGGGCTCTACCTCCTTTGCGTTATCCATGAGGAAGAAGAGGTGGGGGCGCAGCATTGACCTGCCTGTTAATGCAGACATAGGCACCCTTGGATCTCACCATTTACCAGTAAACAGGCATAATGCTCAGGGGGGTTATATAAGACTTGCAACCTCCTAGGCCTATGTAGCATTCGGGGTCATCCATAGGAACAAGGACAGGCAATACAATTCCCATATCATTGAATGGGACAGGTTTACTTTAAGTGAGAGTAATAATACATTCTATTAATAATAAAAGTTCATATCCATGCTCCATGATGTCCCAGGACTCCCAGGTGCACAGAGGGAAGAAGAGGACAAGATATTCATCTTTTTCCTTGGCCAGATATTTCGACAAGTAAGCTTTTAAGACGATTTTATGAAGCGCATTCTAGTTGTCCCTTTTACTGCTGAATGATTTGAAATTTAGCGAGACAAATACTCTGCCAAACCCAGAAAAGTGTTTACTTCACTGTTCCTGTCTGGGCTCAGTTCTTAAACAGGACAGGGCAGCAACAGTAAAGGAAATACTGTTGGTGTTCTCATGTCTTATATTACTACTATATGAAATGGTGGTGTGTAACAATGACGTGTAGATTAAGGAAATGAGCAGAGTTTAAAACATGTGTGAGACCGACGAATGCACCAGACACAGATTATCAATGAAATTGTATTGACAAGTCAAATGGGATCAGATCGAACAGATGTAACAAAACACTTTTAATGACATATTTAACATTTTAAAAGGATGCAATCTAGAACTGTTAATTGTTAGGTTTTACATACATATTAACTCCTGGATAATTTTCTTTCAGGGGGTTAAACGTTTTAGAGAGTCTTGTTTAGGATTACATTGAATGAGAATTGGTATGATTTCTATGCCAGAAAAATATCTATATACTATTGAAAATCTATTGTGCAATCTTAAATAAATTGAGGTGGGGCCAGTATTCAGCATTCAGGACAGTACAGGTTAGGGCTTGTCTACACTACCCTGACTTTCCCCTATGGAAAATTATGTGGGTTGGGGCATGTAAATACCTTCTGTTTTAAGAAGGATAAACCATCCCCAGCAAATAAGCCACCCCCCGATTTTTGCCCCAAACGTTAAAATAAGCCACCCCCCCTATGCAAATAAGACACCCACCGATACCTGCCCGAATCTCCCATTCAGGTGGTACAATGGGTAACTGTGTGCCTCCAG
This sequence comes from Ptychadena robeensis, assembly GCA_036250615.1. Classification (NCBI taxonomy): domain Eukaryota; kingdom Metazoa; phylum Chordata; class Amphibia; order Anura; family Ptychadenidae; genus Ptychadena; species Ptychadena robeensis. Next base: position 31,953,333 of record CM070034.1, on the reverse strand, counting down.
ACTCCGTCAGGGCTGGCTGCAGTGCAGAGCGGAGCAGGAGGTGACTACAAAGACTCGGGCCTCCGCACCAGGAAGGTCAAGCAAGCTGTTGATCCCTGCCGTAACAAAGTCTGTTACCCAGCCATACCGGTAGAACCCAAAAAGTGGGTCAGTGAAGGGGAAGGGGACAATGATTGGCACAGAGGGTTCAAAAGGGGCAATGATTTGCACAGAGTGATCTAAGGGGACAATGATTGGCACAGAGTGATCAAAGGGGACAATGAATGGCACAGAGTGATCAGAATAAGACATCCCCTGAAAATAAGACCTAGGGCATATTTTGGCGTTTCAAGAAATATAAGGCAGTGCCCTATCATCGGGGAAACAGGGTAAGTTAGTTAATGTAGTTGATAAAAATAAATATTCCCAGAATGCCTTGTTGATGTTAAATCAAATTATAATATTGTATTTTATGTGAGTATCAGAGATGATATATTGCTCTTTGGTTTATTGGATATTGGCATTCCATAAAGGAGACAGAACATGTAATTATGTTGTATGGTGTAGGTTATCTGCAGATGTTTCTTGTCTCTTACCCACATCTGGGGAATCACTTTGTCCTAACACATGAAGTCACTTAGTCTGAGGTCACAGCAGCAACCAATATTAGGCTAGGTGATGCTGCAATGTGTTCTAAATGTGAGCCTCCTCCTTGATTCGTTTTATATGGAAAAGAAATTGGAGCGGTCTGCATGGAATGGGCTTCGTAAGCGCTCTCCATTGTTCACTCAAGTCAGGCCAGAATCTCATTAGGAGACATGTTCAGAACAACAAATAAAAGTAAACACCATTTCTTGCATGGCTAAACATCTATAACAGACAATAAATAAGAGAAGGGGACATGTCAGCCAAAGGAAAATCGTACATTGTAGGCCTGAAACATTCTATTCTTATTATAAATATTATAGTTTGCTCCAAAACTAACAATGAGCACTCTTAAACATATATTCAACCACCCACCTACCTACCCAACAGCATCTCTTACCTTGAGCTTAAGCTGCCACAAAAAGTTCATTTTGGGATTCTGCTATACCGAATTAAAGACCCTAAACTGAAAACCATTTTTGTTGTTGTGACCCTTAATTCCAGGGGTGTCAAACTTATACACACAATGGGCCAAAAGATGTCAAAATGGGGCAAAAGTCAAGAGCCAACCTTGATATTTAAAAATATCACCATTGAAAAAATGTCTACAATTGAGAAACATTTTCCATCTCACCAGATAAGATGATCAAACTTTTCATATGGAAACAAACTTCAGTTTTGGGTAAATATTGAATCTGGAACAAGAAAAGCGTAATACTGTAACACACACACACATCTATGGCATTCATTTCTTAAATAAAAGTTTTAAACGATTTTGCGGGCCAGGTTTGGCCCCGGGCTGAAGGTTGTCATTCCTTTACTAAGGGCTTGTTTCCACTAGAGTGACTGGCCGCAGATGGACATGTTTGCACACGATTTTCCATGTGATAGGAGGTGTTTTCCTGATCGCCCTCCATCACGCCCATAGAAAATGAATGGACGAAAATCGTGTTCCCGTTCACCAGGGATGCAATTTTTACCACATCCATTCATACAAAGAAAAACTACCACTCAGCCCCAATGGGAGCATGGCCAACATCCCAAATATAGCAATGCGCGGGTTCAATGGAGAGAGAGACCAAATGTGTTCGGTCTATCTGTCGATTGGGTTTTTTCCTTTGCCTGGGCAAAGGCACGGGGACTTTCCAAGAGGCCACCCCATTAATAAAACATTACCCCAAATGGGGATTTAAATTAATCAGGTTAACCCTCTGGGCATAAAGCCGTTTCCCCCGCAATCACGGCGGAGTACACTGTACTGTAATATTCCATTTAAGTCTATGGTGCGCTTTTGGTATGTAAATCTGGACCTCAGCAGTACGCTACGGAGGTTAATCCAGTGGACCATCAATTTACAATTCTGTGGGTACATATAAGTTTGTTTTTGGTGCCCAATTTAAACATTTTAGCAATAGTTCTCATGATTTCTTCGCTTGCCATGATGCATAACTTTCCAGTTCCTAGAACACAAGATATTCTTATAAATGCTCTCTCTCTCTTACTTGTCACACTGCAATACGACTTACTGAGAAGTGAGAGCTTCCTCTGAGGTCAGGTGAACTTTGCTGCCTTTCATAAGAAATGAATGATTGTGTGATTATGGTGACTAATTCCTGGCAGCTGTTGCCTAATTCATGGTATTATATGGTATGGTAGTATGTTTTCCACCCAATTATGAAAGGGAAATCCTCGGGAGTTAACAGAGAAAGAATGTTTAAGAGACTGGAAGTAACAAAACACAGGGAACAAAAGGTTATAAAGCAGACATTTGAATATGTTTTTCCTTGAAGTGCTATAGTAAAGGTAAAGTTATTTCCACTTTTGGAGAAAGTAATAACATTATTGCTTGATATTTGACTAAAAAACCCAATACTTCCATAGAAAAGCAGAGTAAGCAAAAGCAAAATGAAAATTAATCACCAAACTTGCTGGAGATGTAGAGAAGGGTTGGGGGTATGCTACAAAAAAAAAAGTATTGCTCTAACACAAATAGTTTGGGCACAAATTACCAGAGAGAGAGATAGATAGGAGTTCATTAATTGTTTATATCAGCAGGGCTCCGGGCTCTGCTAGCATAAGCAATAATACAGTTTAGATGGGAGATCCGGTCGTGGCTCCATCTCTCATCTGACAGTCCCTTGCCTAATCTCCTTGGTGGTCGTGCATTCAGACCACAAGACGCAGGATCCGATCCGATTTACCACTAGCTCTTGTAAGAGCTGCTCAGAAGCTTGGAGGTCACGGGAGAAGGACGTCGCTGGCGGTTGATACCGTTACAATGACATATTGTAGAGCAACCGTTACAATGACATATTGTAGAGTTTTTTTTAAAAACGGCAATTTTGGTGATGATATCATTTTCAGAGGCTTTGCAATAAGCTCACAAAGTAAACTAGTTGAAACAATTCGACCATCTCTAATGGGCGAGGGCAAAGCTGTCTTGCTGTTGGCAGCTTCTATGAAAATGTATTTAAGAGGCCACACATTTGGTGCAGAATTGGCTTGCAGCAGGATATTTTATTCAGTGTAAATTTAAGTAGCGCTTTAATTTAATCACACTATTTGTGTTGTGTTGCATTTTAAATACGCGCATGTTTTTTTACCACACACGTTTTTACATAGACAACCAATGTTACCATTCATACTGCATGCGTTTCAGCATGCATTTTCTAAAACGCCCTGCTGAATGCATTTTTGATTAATTTTTCATTGATTTGTTCAAAAACGCATGCATGTAAGCATTTTTTAATATATGCAGAAAATCATGCCTTTAAAAAAAACGCATATATTGTGAAAGGGCCCTAAAGGGATAAATAAGGAAAATTTTTATTATTCCTGCAGGCAGGGGTGTTCAGATCAACTAAAGAATTTAAAAGGCTTGTAAACATTTTAAAAAATCAGCATAATCATTGTCTAAAGAGCTAGCAATCAGGACATAATCAGTGTGTACCCATCTTGTAAGGAACGACCTGACATCCAGAACCCTTCTAAAATTTCCGGCCATGGTTGAAATGCATTGCAGTGGATACATTCACCAAAACCAAAAATCTTACTGTATAAGCTGGGCATAGATGTTTAGATTTCCCAGTGATCAATCTTTTAAACGATCATGCATGCGATTCTGGAATCGATTCCATTAACAGAATCGATCTCACACTGCACCATATGACGTCTTTGATTCCTGGCCGATTCCTTCCCACGATCGATTGATCACGGATCGTGCGATCTCTAGCTCGCAGAAGTTCTAATTGGAAATGATGTAATGTGGATTGGACGCCAAAAGGGCGATGGATAGGAATGATCGCATGTCTGACATTCCTCGATTCCAGAGCGATCGACTAAATTTTACAGACAGGTCCGATTCCTGCTGGATCGATTTTTACGTGCGATTTAGGGTCAAATTGATCACTTTGTGCATGCATGGATTTGTGATCGATCTCACAGAAATCGTACAGAAAATCGAGACGACTATGCCCAGCTATAATGGCCTGGTAGTGATGACCTCAGATTATTATCCCGATTCCCTACAAACCTAGAATACTGTCTTTTGCTAAACATTCCCAGACACATGATTGTTTTTAAGGTCAACATTTACACTGCATCTGCTTTATTTTTATACATTTCTTAATGTTTAGACACCAGCAGCTTCCAGATCCTAACATTGTGTTTTGATGAGATGCATTTGGGAACAGAGGATTTGCCTCCTCGGTGTAATATGTAAACATTTCATGAAGTGTAATTCAGTCTGTACATTTTGGTTATGTTTAAAGGAGACATAAATCAGTCTGTTCTTAATATTCACTACAAAAATATTTTATAAATCAGTCTTACAAGGTCTTCACTATATTGCAGAGAATAATCAATTTCTACCTTCTAAACAATATAGTGACCTTAAAAAACCTTAATAAGATAATTCCTTTGTAAATATTGTGATTGTCCAAAAAGCTTGCCAAAATGTTGTATTAAGTAACCAGGGACATTTCTGTCTCAAATGCTATGCTCTGTGCTAAAGCGGGGTCACTTTATATATTCACTGCCAATCAACATGTCACAATAGTCTTGTTAAGTCTTGGGAGTTTGCCTTCTTGGTTTTTTTCCAGTCTATAGCCAAGAGCTTTGACAAGTTTATGTTTTAAAAGTCACTAAGCCTTGACTGTACTTGTATTAGCAAATGTTGGTTAAACTTGATTAAACTATATACCTTGTCCAATTCACATTTTATTTAATAAAGAGCATTGACAAACATGGTTTTGGTATACATTCACCAATACTTTCAGGAACTAAGCAATCCCTCTTCAACAGGAAACTATACATATAGACTAAAGCTGGCCATACACCTTTAGATCTCTCTGTCAGATATCCTTAAGATCTACCAACAACTATGTAGTATAGGTATATAGTATATAGTATAGTATATAGTACTCTGCTCTGCGATTGAACACAGGTAGGCTTGATTGTTTAGAAAGTCCCTCATATTACATGGTTTTGGTAAAACAAAAGGAGATATAAAGGAAATCAGACAGAGAAATCTAAAGGTGTATAGGGGCCCTTAGACCTAGACGCCATTATCCATTACAACCCCCGCGTTCACCCTGGCTAAGCCTTAGGCTCCACTATGCAGTGGCATCCACTGATGCCCCGCGCAGGCTTCCGTAAGGTTACTGACAGAGGTGGGGACTGACAGAACGGGAGCTCTGATGGGCTGTGGATACAACCTTGTCAAAGCCCCATTGCTGTCAATGAGTGGCTCATGCACTCCGTTACAAGTCCTGCGTTCAATGTTATGTTAGAAAAGTTACCATATTTTTCGGATAAGAAGCACCTTTTCACCCCCAAAATGGGGGGCAAAAAGTGTCTCCGTCTCATGGTCCGAATGCATGTGGTCACACCTTGGCTTCCCGCCAGCTCTCCTGGCACGGAGATTAGCTGGGGAGCTGGACGAGCTGTCAGATGTGAGATGCTGGCCGGTGTCCGGCTCTCCTATCTGAACTGTATAATTGCCTATGCCAGCAGAGCTCAGAGCCCTGTGGCATAGGCAATGAAGAGAGATAGATGAACTGGCATCTATAACTCTCTCCTGTCCGTGGATAATGCAATCACTCGCAGCTCCCACGGACACAGTAACAGCCAGCCAGAGAGGAGACACTCTGCAGCTGTTGGCCCCCCTTCCTGCCTATCAGTGTGGAAAATGACGCTGTGCTTAGAGTGTACTGCTGCTAGTGACACATTTTTGCTGAATTGAATATTGCATTCATTGAATTCATTGCATTACCCAATTGATGTGAAAACATATGAAATTTTTTTTTGGGGTTTTCCTGCCCTAAAAACTGGTGCATCTTATAGTCCGGTCCGAAAAATATGGTATGTTAACCGAAAAAAATAAATAAATATTTTACAAAACGTTTAAAACATAGACATAGAAATCTATCAAAGATCATTGTACAGGCATAAAACCTCAAATAAACTTTTGAAGTGTTATTATTCCTTAAACAAATATACAATAATGTAACTTAGGGCCTTCCACACTATATGTGTTTTTTATGCATGTATGCAATGTATATGTTTTTTGTACATTACATCTGCATTTGCATTTCTGAACAAGTCAAGTTATGTTAAAAAAAAACATTAATGTAGAAATGCAGCATTTTTAAAAACGCAATGCATGCAGTGTGAATTGGTAACTGGTTTGCTATGAAAAAAGCAGTACTGTAAAAACTCAACACAACGCATATAGTGTGAAAGGGCCCTTAAAGAAATTAAGACTAGATCAGATCGCCTTTTGGCGAAATATTTACAGTCTAACATTGATTTACCAGACTGCAGTGTGATCGATTCCAAACCGATCGATATCTTTCTTAAGCCTTGTATACATGCTCCATAGTGCCTTCAGATACAAATCGAGATACAGAGAAAACTTGTAGGATACTTAAAAGAAATTTGCAAATAAGACTGATCACTGCACAATTGATTTTATTTTTCATTGTGATCACTTTTGGTTGATCATCTCAAGTAGAACTGTGTATGACCACCTTCCTAATTTACCTCAGTCAATCTCTTTTATTGACCAGGCTCCACATGACTGACAGGCCATTGCAATACATGTTTACAGCTGTAATATACTAGCCAGTAGCTTACTTTGTAAGGTTAGCTACTGGCTAGGGTCAAATTTAAGAAGCAATGGTGTCATCAAGGTAGCCGTCATCGAGGCCTGTCAAAGAGCTCCCAATGACAATCATTTCAGATTTGTGAAAAGTTAAAGCAAAGTTTGTAGCAAGGAATCATCTCCAAATGAAGTACCCGGGTATTTTACCCCAATCCAGAGAAAAGACTGTTTGAACTTGAGAACTATAAGACATTAATCAGGATAACAGAGAAAAAAAAGGCTTGAGTTGTTAAGATTGTTCAAATGTTTTAGCTCAGACTGTCAGGTTCTTCTAAGCTCAGGATAATATATCTGATATTTCAGAAGGTAGGTCCTAGTTTCCAGGCATACCCAGTATATTCTAGTTTTAATGTCCCAGAATAACAACCAATACAGCTTGGTGATATAGGGTTTGGATGCAACCGTTGGAAATCCATTGCCTGAAGCTGTCCACACACTGTTCTTGAGCTAATGTGGTCATAGAATTTTTAGAGCTCTGTAGCCCTTGATTCAGGCTGTTGCTGACTTTTGTACAATGTGCGCCTCATAAAAAGCGCTCTAACCCTGCTTTATAATTTTTCATGGTTATAAAGTTGTTGGTGTTGAATATATGAATATGATGGGCATATTTAAACACCACCCGCGACCCGCAGTCTCCATCCAAAGCAATGGACATCAACCGTTTATGGTCATGTCCGATATTCCTGTTTTCGAGCGGGATTGATTGGTCCCATTAAAAAACAGGGATGGCCGCATTAGATATGGGCCAAATAGATCTAGCCCATATCTATGCGTGTATGGGCACCTATATTACATGGCAGAAATGACAGATGGGAGCTGATTGGCTGCTAGCAGGCAACAATCTTTCTTGCTAGAAAATTTTTCATAGAAATGCCTGTATGTGAGCAATAACAAGCAACACAAATGACTCAATGACTCCCTGAAATAGCTCCAGTTATTATGTAATGAGAAGGTCTCTGACAAGGAACTCACAGTAAAGGATATGATGAATGTATGGTATATTTCCGTAGATATATTTGAACATGAGCCACTCATATTTCAGAAATAGAATCATAATGTCTATAAATCGGAGGGAAAAGGATGCTGTTACCTAGACAGCAGATTATTTACAGATAATACATAGGTCCTTTGTTTATGTGAACTTTGTCATTCCAGGAAGCCATTTCATTGTACGTAGTCAAACAACCACGCGTCAACCAGACTGAATGCTTACCCTAAAGGATCTCAATGACAGCAACCTCTGAGCTGGTAAGATGATGGCTCAGCCCTACCTGGCTTTCAAGGGTTAACTCAAGGTGCAATATCATTTAAATAGTTTTCTGTTAGAAAATGTGTCTTATTTTTAAAATTTTGATGCTAGCTTGTGCTGGAAGGTTAGGAAAGTTCCTTGTACAGTGAAGTGCTCAGAGACAGGGGGAGGTACAGGCCTTAGGTCTCCTGTCTGTGATATATTTGCCCGTAAAGAGCACCAGGGCTCATCCTACAGTACTGCGGGACAACAGGAGCCATTAGTTGACATTTGAGTGTAGGCATTGAGAAAGGAGGACTACCCCTTTTAGCATAGCCTGGGTACTAGAGAATGTCTTCTCTCCCTTTTTCACCATCTGCTCTCCTCTGGGTTAGAGCCTCAGCCTTCCAGCTGTACATTGTCTGTTTGCAACGTAGCCCCTACGAATGTACCCCATCTCTGTCCTCATAGGGGATGGTGACTATACATTCCTGCTAGTAAAAGTTAACCTGCTCAATATATTGGCCTGTGTGTACAATCTGTTTATTCAATCCAAGTGTGTGTACAGTCTTAAACGTAGCACATGCTACTTAAAGAATCTGGTTGATCTGGGAAGTGCCCTGCATAGAGGAGTGTAAAGCCGTGCAATGTTTGGGGTGAAGCATGCACCTGCCAGCAAACGCATCAGGTGACTCCTGGGTGACCCCATATTCAACTGCACATCAACTGAATTTAAAGCTAGCCATACACGTGTCGGATTCCATGGCCAATTGATCACTCACCCGATCGATTCTGGCGATCTCAGCGGGAATCGGAGCTCCGATCAATCAGCCAATTAAGAGTATCCGATCGCTGCATACCACCTTGTCCCACGGATTCCTGGATGATTCCGTGTCCGATCACCTACTTCCCAAATGGCAACTCCCCCTGATGTGTGCAGAATCGGATCAGAAAGACCAACATGTTGGTTCTCTGTCGGATCCGATTCTGAGCCCCCGATCAATCGGACGCGAACGATCGGACAAGGTGCGCAGTTCCGGCACGATCGTTTCGCGTGCACGCGCCCGGAATCGATCGTGCCGGAATCCGGTGGGAATCCGACACGTGTATGGGGGCCTTAAGACTTGAGATGTTCCATAGCCTGTTCAAGCCAATATTTTAAACTATATAAAACAGAAATTCTTATCAAGTCATTGTAGAAAATGTCAAGGGAGATGTTAATGAACAGAAAGGGAGGTGTGCAGTATTTGGAAACACAACTTCTGGTTACAAAGTCACATCGTTGGTGTCAGGAAAATTATATAAGTGGTATGCCTTATATTTGCATGCACGTTGATGTGAAATGTCTGTGAAGGTTCTCATTCATTCAGGTCATTGTATATGGGTGGGTTAATAACACCTAATAACATTGAGAAACAAATAGTACTAATCTTTCAGGCATGATGCCAGCATCCCAAAGCAATTAGCAAAAAAACACAATATCACTGGGGAAGTGAGCGCAAGCCCATTAACCCAGATTAAAAAATTCCAGAGGCTCTTTAATGGCTGCAGAAGGGTTTGCAGGTATCTGAGACACTCCTGGGCAGTCTAGCTGGATGTAAACCAGGTATGGTTTTCTACGAATTTACATATACGTTTTTGACCCATTGAAGAAGTTGTCTATGACGTACGTCGGGGTTGGAATCACATCTTCTTACTTCTGTTGACTTCCACCACTTTTTTCATGATTTTGGAACTGTGATTATTGGCTGATATGACTGCATTTATACTTGGCCTTGTGCCAATATCCTTTTTCATTGTAAATAAAAATATTGTTGTTTAAGTACATGCTGTATTTGATGACATAATTTGTTGATTTAAAGCCCCTTAAGTCCCCTTGCCCTATAACTTTCAGGGCGAATTTAACATTGTATATAGGCCGGTTAATAACACGACCTACTTCCATGAGGCTCAGATATCATGCTGGTTAATATTATATGGATTGGAGCTCTACCCCAGAGTATATATTTCCAGTAAGATCGTGTTGCTGTCACTCTGAATTTAGAAAGCCAGACAGATGACTAGCGAAACATCTTTAAGAAATAAACACAGCAAGTCCTGTTGATTTGAATTAAACGCTACAGATATGTTGATGTGAAATGTTGCCAAATAATATTGGGGTATAAATCTAGGATACACTGTAACTCAAAAAGTGACTTGAAATGTCTACAAAGATCTTTAGCATTACACACAAGTACTGCTGATTGACTACTTTCTAAACCATTAATATGACGTGTACATGCTTATCTCACCCAATCTATGTATAGATCTTTACAAATGTTGTTTCCTTGTGACATGAAGTAAATACCAATTTCTTTACCAAAGAAGTTTGAAATGTCCACGACTATAAATTGCCATTGGGAGAATCTAGTTGTTATTGTTTACTTAGTCTTGAAACATGAAATCTCTCACAGGCTAAAGGTTACAATCATATTCTTTATACAGAAACACTTCTGGCATTAGACACTTAGAATGTATTGTTTTGTAAGGCAGTGTAAAGCCTTCAGGTATCCAGTGAGTTTAGGAATGCAGCACAAACACGGCATTTTGGACAAATGACTTGTATTCACATTTTAACACATGGATCACATTAGTCTGTGTTTTTATTTTTGGCAAATATTGGTGTAAAATCAAGAACATCGACATAAAAAAGCTCAGGAATTCTAAAGACTATATTCAACTTGCTGCCAGCAGGTTTTATTGCCAACAAACTAGTCAATGGGGGTATTGTTAATCTCTTTAAAGGGAAACCACTCAAGGAATGTGGCTTTGTTTCATTTTTACTGTACACAAAACCTGATGAAAAAATAAGCATGCATAACCACAAAATCTGGTAATTGTCCATTTTTCATTAGGGATACCATGTAAAGAGTTTAGCCTTATGATACGCTGATGCATTAAATCAAATTTTTTTCCCCAAATTTCCTTTGTTAAAGCCGTCTTCAAAATCAGTTTCTGGATGATGGTGAAATGATACAAGTGGCAAGTATCACTTATGCTGGCCATACACACGGCGAGCTGGAGCGATATCGCCCTCCGATATCGCTC
>CM070034.1:31923011-31937679 GCA_036250615.1 Ptychadena robeensis | reverse complement strand
ACTGAGAGTTAACCCCTTGTAAACTCGCACCTATGCAGGTCTATGGAGAGACCTGGGTGGCAGGGATAACCGTGAGTGACGCTGGGAGGCCGCAGGTAACACTGCAGAGGTGGCACCAGGTGCAGCCGGCGACGGGAGGGAAGCCCTGCGAGTAGCGGGGTGACAATATGTACTTACTCGGACATTGCTAAATATTTATCCATCTTTATTACTAATGTCATTTTTTGTACTGTATGAGGTTTTTGATATGCAGTTTTCAAATACCCTTGTCTTGAAATGTGGGTTTTGACTTCTCCATTTTTACGCTGCAAATAAAAAGGTTTATTTTTTACCTTGATTTGTGAACATAGTTGCCCGTATATATGATTTATGTTTTCCTTCAATTATTCTCGAAAGATTGTGGCACCATGTATTTCCCATCTAAACCAGCTTACATCTCACACCTCTGTCTTCTTTTTTTGGTTAACATTAGGTATTGTAAAAACAAACCTTTAATTATATTTTAGAATTTGTGACTGGCTGTTCGATTCCAGGCCCCATCGGCCACCTAAAGACTAAGTTTGTTGTAGAGTACACTTATTTCATTTACTGTGATTTATTAAAAGAACACTTAAATGTGTGTGGATCAAGAGATCAAATCTGATGTCTGGTAAAGAGAGTTTTTTTTACTACTGTCATGTATCAAATACATTTATTAGGATATCTGCTACCGATGCACCCCCTAGGGAGAACTACAAACTCTACAGTTGTGTCCAAAATTATTCATCCCCCACTGAAACACTGAGTGTTTTGGCCATTTTGTCATTGATTTTGATCATTTCAGTCACTTGGTGGCCAACTATAAGAATCTAGCCCCTGATTTCTAGCAAAGTTATCTTTTGAAAAGGGATCAAATACATATTACTCTAGATGAAATACAAATCAATCCCTGCCTTTTAATGTGCATGGTCTGTGAGGGTCTTTTTGTTGGTAATCTGTCTCTTGCATCTACTTTTAAAATTATAGACTGGTCATTTCTTTTTCAGGGGGTAAATGTACAAAATCAGCAGGGGATCAAATACTTTTTTCCCTGACTGTAGATCTTAGGACAGTTGGATCAGTTATTGGTTGTCATAGGTTAGCGTGAGCCTTTAATGATATAAAGTTGGAGACACTTATTAAAATTACAGCACCCTATTTTACATTACTTTCAGTAGGAGATGCTAGGCCCTGGCTTCTAGGGTACATGACAAACTTTGTAGATAAAGACTGAAAAAACATGTAGCCCTGGTTTTTCTACTGTGGGTTGTAGAGAATGTACAGACTGGTGACACAAAACAATGACAGAAAGAGGAGAAAAGAGAAACGTATAAAGCTTTAGCATACTCATTGCAAGTATAAAAGGAGACTTGTATTGAGTTCTTTACTTCTACAAAGTAACCACCAGAGGGACCCAGACCTCCATTTTTATTTATTTCATAGAGAACTAGTTCAGCAAGTTTGGAGTTCAAGTGATACCGTTTATTGGCTAACTGAAGTCATTAGAGAGCCAAGCTTTCGGGATGTCACAGATCTCTTCTTCAGGCATTAAGCATTTTGATTTAAGCCTGGCATACACGCGCCGATTAGAGGCAGATTTTCCTGCTGACCGATGGGCGTGCGCGCTCGCGCCGTCGGTCGGTGGCAAAATCGGCCGCCAATCGGCGTGTGCCCACATGGGGCGACAGCTCCTGTCGCCCCACAGCTCGGCCGGCCAGAGACCGGACATGTCCGATGTTCTCTGGCCGATGCCATTAACTTCAATGAAGCGCGGTGTCTTCATTGAAGATAAAGGCCGGCACACAAAGGGTGCCCGCCGATTCAGTTAGCCCAGGAATGCAGCGTGATGATGTCATCAAGCTGCATTCCAGAGCTCATTGGAGCTCATCTGTCTGCACCCGTCTGTGGGTGTATGGCAGGCATAACACCTAAGGCCAAAATATGTTTCTGTTTGAGGGGTGTCAGAGGTTTATTTGTAAGCTGAACCCAGATATGAATGTTTGAGGACTTAGTTTCAGCCAGAGCTTTAAAATGCCAGAGCCTCAAATGCTAGAGCCCCATAAAAAAGAGAATGTAAAGAAAGCAATCACAACTGGAAAGAAGGAAATTGTGAAGACACATGAGTGGCGATCATGTGACCTACAGTATCCCACTAATAAGTACATCACCAGAGAGACAGATTCCTGATGTTCTTATGGAAGGGGACTCTCCTTCCCAACCAATAACCACCTTCCATCATATCCCCAGGTAGGCTGGGCACATTTTAACACCAGGAAAATTATTGGTGTTTCTGGTAAATTACACATATTACACAATGGTTTTTCATTATGAAAAGGTTATGTAAGGGTAGCTTTGGGAGGTTCACTGTATAACTATAAGTCCACTGTATAACTAAGTAACAAGTAATCTGCCTATTATGTATTGTTGGTAGGAGATTACATTCATTTAGTTTGTGTGTAACTGTTTACAAATGACCTACAAGACTTCTAGCTCAGAGTCTAATAATTAACACTTGTCAGCATTGTTAACATTATATCCTAACAGAAATCGCCAGGGTGGAAAGATATTACCTCAAGGTGCAAAGAATGTCTCAAAATTAGCTGATGAATGAAAACAGAAAGGACGCCCAGAAAGGATTCCAGCGTCTTATCAGTATGGGTTACTATAAGTGTTATTAAACTCAAAAATATGTTTATATGTTGCAGCTAGTGATGGTTTTTGTATTGTATGTATGCTTTTCTTCTTGCCGGTGAACAGGTGGGGGTGTTCGACCCGCCCCCTTTGCCGGCAAGAAGTCTGTAATTCTTCCTCCAGCCAGACCTTTCCGCGCCTGGTCCGACCGGAGAAAGACCGGGAAGAGACACCCGATCTCTAGTACTATACCGGGCCGGACGTGACGTCCGACCAACATCACTTCCGGTTTTGGAACAGAAACTATGCGTTCCATATATTTCTCATATAGTTCCCATTCAAATTATCTGCCAACAGGCGGGGAATTTGAAGTTCTCCACGAACAGGCGGACGGTGGCCATCACTAGTTGCAGCTTAACAACCATTGGATGAGGCATTTGCATTAGCTTTCTTTTTTAGGCTTTTTATGTCTAGCACTTAATATGCATCTTGTTTAAGTGGAGTCTATCCTCCATCCTCCACCGTATCTATGAATGAGCCACCATTGCCTTCCTGTGTAAAGAATAGATTTAGATACATAACTGACTAATAAACCCAAATCCTACTAAGCATTATTAAGCCATTACCATTAGTTTGTTTTTCATTAGACATAAACACTTTAACTGTATGAAAAAAAACTGATGACTGTAAGCACCCCTACCACTGGCAAATGGTCTGTTTCACTCGTTATTTTTTAATTTTGTTCAGTCTGCTAAAGAAAGATGAGAACGTGTCTGGCAGGATCTACAGGTAAAACATTCATGTTACATGGGAGCTCATTACAAAGATCATGACTAAAGCCCCCCATACACGTTCCGATTATTCTCCCGACCGATTTTTCGTCCGATCCTGTCACCCGATTTTCACCTAAAATGTTATGGTCGGTCGCCTGGCACGAAAAATCGGAATTCGAATTATCACCGATCAGCCCGACCCTATTTATTAACAGCAGATCGACCAAAAATTTACGGACAGGTCCGAATCGGTCCCGAAAAATTTTTCGGTCGATTAATCTCCCGACCACATTGGTTGGTCAGGCAAAATTCGTACAAAAAATCGGAACGTGTATGGGGGGCTTTAGGTATACAAGATAGCTGTCCCTTTTGTCTTAATTGTTCAACAACACTCACTTACCAAAAACCTAACTGGAATAATTGAGACTCAGACAAATTGGGTTTTAAATGGCCCGGCAGCCTTTTATTACCAACATAACAAAATAACATATAACAATCATTAAACAGACCAATATAAATAAAATAAAGGTCCCATGAAGGCAGTTATCCAGCACCCTGTATCTGCATCACCCAATACATAGGCCTCCAGCTGCACTACACCGACTCGGAGACAATTACAATGAAATGCAGATACCACCTTACAGAACTAGTTCCCTGGCATTCCGACATCCTCAACAAATGGTGGGACCTACGACTTCCAATGACCTTTTCCATGACCAGACCACCTTCAAGGGCCTTACAACCCTGCAGCTGCAGTGACAAGTTTTGAAACCTGAAAACAAAGGAATGAATCAAAGTTTTATAAACCCAAAAAAAACGGAGGGAGGGCGGCAAATTCATCCGATTCAGAGTATCCTCTGACTGAAGTGTGGTGAGTCCTCCTCCCTCACTAAACTATAGGAGGACCCTGCCTAGCAACTGACTTAACCTATCTGGTAGAGCTGAAACATGATAACACAATAACATAACATGGATACCTTAAACAACATAGCTAAGCATGTTTAGAGGATTTGCTAACCCTTAATATGCCAGCTCCTTCTAACCCAGTCATGTAGTCCCTCCCCCTAGGTCTTTGTATTTTGGCTCCGGGCCTGTATTTCCAGACACAGCCTCTATCATATACATTATATAACAATTTGAATTTGTTTTTAACGCTGCTTTAAGTTAAAACACACACTCACACCAATTGCAATCATGTGGCTCCATGCTAGTAAGATATACCTTTTCCCCATATTTAGCTCATGTATGATGTGTCTTAGATTTAGATTGCCTAACCTGTTAGAATGTGAATTGCCTAATCCCATACCTTGCATGCTTAGGCTATAGGAGGTTGGGTATCTGACAATCTAGCAACTCTCTAGATGACATCTGGCCTCCAATGACTCAATGATGACTTCAAGGGACTTCAATTATTCTACATACCTGTCAGGAAGTGTGTAAACATTGCATACCTAAACCCACCCCTCCAGGCTTGTAGACAGACCTGGTAAAATGGCAGGTTTTGTGGTATAAAAAAAATTAGACTAAAAGAAAATATAAAAAAACATGTCCCCATTTATATGACCTAAACCCTGAGTAATATGGAGAGGGATGTATACCAGAGATGCGCTCACAGTCTGACAGAAAAATTTTACTGCATGGAGGAGTTGGCAATTATTACCAAATCCAGACTCATACCCAAGTCCTTGCCTCCATTGCGTAAAAATTCTCACCACGCTTGGCAAACATGGGAATTTTAGCTTTGATATTCAATGGATGCTTATACACAAATGGATGCATAGACACAAATTGTATGTTGCATCAATAAAAACATTAATTCATCCATAGAAAAAGCATTGAAAGCAGAAAAAGCTCGTCCATAGGCTTTTGGGTGTGTTGTTTTAACATTGTTTTACCATAGGAATCAATGTGCACTCAATGGGAAACCATACATGTTAAGATTTTCCTGTTCGATCAACTTAAACCAATCGATATTCAAGTTGGCTGGAAATTGATGTCTGTCCACATGGTTCAATTGACCTAAATCATTTGAAATTGACCCAAAAAATCGATCAAAAAGTGATTGGACATATCAGGAAATTTTTATCGATTGAGTATAAACTGAATGTAAATCGAATATTATTTTGTAGGGGCCGACGGATTTTGCTTCGATTTAAATAATAGGCATACTTCTACATCCGGTGGCAGACATGTTGGTGTGTCAAATAAAGTGTTTGGTGAAACCAGTCTGCTGATCCCCTGCCAACACTAGATAAGAGGAGAAGCAAGGCACTTAAGCTAGCCATACACTCTGCAATAAAAATTACGATCTATTAAAACCGACCAATGAAAGCAGTTTCTCGGCCTGAAATCTGCGCATGTCCACATGGTACGACAGATAAAATACGATTCTAATTGCCGTTTTTTTCGATCGTAAAGTCATCGGACAACTTGAATTTTTTTTATTGGCCTGGGAACATCGGGCACGTTCATAGTGTTTTACCGGCCAATTAGTGCCGATGATGCTTATTAACATATTAAGCCTTCCGCAGCCGGCGTACTAGTTGTCGCAATGTAGAAGTATTTTTTTATATATATATATATACTAATAAATATAGTTGTAGTGTATATTTTATTTTATGATTTTAGATCGTAAATTCCTTTTTTACGATCACATACATCCAGTGCAGCACCTACTAATGTCATGGTATTCATACATTCCCAAGATTTAGTTTTTTAGCTATAGGTTTTGATGTAAAGATATATTACAATTGTATTGGAATGTATTAGTATATGTAGTATGGTAGTACACAGCATGTATACATAAATATCATCTACATAGTATATACTACACATATATCTGTAAACATATCAATATATATCTCTATATATCTGTAATATGTATCTATCTAATATCTATGTATATAGAACTAAAATGATATATATATTTATTATTTTATTATTTACATTTAAATTCATTTTAAAATCACATTGTCCGATATAAACGGCGATTATTTTCGATGACATTTTCGATAAAACCAGAAAAATCGATGCAAAATTGGATTTTCCATGTGGTAGTATTTTACTGAAAACTACGATCTAAAACGACTCCGACGTCGGGATATATTGGTCGGTTTTAATAAATTGTAATTTTTATCGCAGAGTGTATGGCTAGCTTTACTCAGGCACCATCTGGGTCCCTGATTGGCTTTTACGTACAACTATCACGTAAGTGTATCGCCTCTCCTCCTCTTCCCACACTAAGAAATTCCTGCCTAGGACCTGTCAGCGGAAGATCAGTGGACGGGTGAGTTCCTATGCAATAACAATTAAGTTTTGGAAGTGGAATACTGAGGGGGGCCACCATTGAATGCCCAAAGGGCCGCAGGTTGGGCACCTGGGATTTAGAACATACAAAAAACAAGACAGTGATAAGCTGACTAGTTTGTGTAACTTTCTGATTGTTCTAGTTCATTGATATTTATAGATTTACTTTCTGATTGTAGAGCCTGAGAACCTATTTTTAATCCGTACATTGTATTGCGCTTTGATCAAACTGACAAGCTGTAAACATACAGAATTTGTGCCCAAAGAAAACTGAGCAACTGACATGGAGGAATTCTCTCATTAACCTTCCTAGCGCACCGCCCGTATCGCGCCGTTTACAACGGCACCATACGGGCGATCAAGGCAGTGTACAGAGTGCACTGCCTGCCGTTTCCGGCATCTCGCCGGAGCTCTACGCGCAGCTGTTGTCATTACTGACAACAGCTATGTGTGAGAGAAAGCCGGCGCTCCTCCATTAACATGGAGGTCTATGGTACCGGCCCCCCCCCGCCCCCTTCCGCGTCACCGTGACGCGATCGGGGCGGTGCCGCCAACCCGGAAATGCTGCAGCGATGAAGACAATCGCTGCAGCTTTCCAGGGAGGCATAGGGTCTCCCCGCTGCCTTGCTTTCCTGACGGTTGAGGCGAGCCTGAAGCTCGGACGAGCTAGGCTCGTCTCAACCGCTAGGGAGGTTAAGGTTAAAGTGTTGACAGGTCATAATATACCACATCTTCACAAAACAGGGAAAAGATATCAGCTCCAGGCAAGTGACTGGGCCTTTTGACATGAAGTTAACCCCTTATTACATCTGCATGGATATATCGCTGACATGTCAAACTATACAGCAGCTATGTAGACTGTAGAAAGCTTCACCCTTTATTAATGTAAAAAACAAACATTTGCAGCTTCAGGCAAGTGAATGGGCCTCGGCTGAAAGGTGCAGCCTGAGAGAATGACATTGCTTTGTTGACATGAAGTTATACTCTCATTAAGTCCAAACATTCCAAACAATGTTCAACAGAAGCATATTTTAAAAAAATACTGCACCCCTGTCATTAAAAAAAAGTATATAAGCTCTAGGCAAGTGCTTTACCTCAGGGATGGAAAAGTTTTTGGGCTTTTTTATCCCTAAGGGGGGTTTCCACATCCGTTGGGACCCCCTCTGCTAAGTGAATTGCTTGGCGGGGATCCCGACGGAGCACATAGACTTTACCTGCTCAGTGGATGCTATGTTCAGACATCCGCCGATGCAGAGGTTCAAGGTAATCCACTACATTCAGCCCTGCATCGGTGGAACAGCTCAGCGCTGTGAGAACACAGCATCCCCCAAGCAGGTGGGTGAATGTGCTCCGTCTTGACCTCCTGCCAAGCAATACGCTTAGTGGAGGGGGTCTTGACGGATGTGGAACCCCCCCCCCCCCCCCCCCCCTATAGATACATTAACTGTAAACTTGCAAAGCCAACCATGTGTGTTTAAAATGAAAATTTAAAGTGATTACCTGCAGATTTTCTTAATGCGGTCTACCCATTGGCTGTTTAAAAAAAAAAAAAAGTGGTACAGGAAATCTAAACAGATTACAGGGGATTTGTGAAAGGTAGAATAAAGTTCGCATCTTTTACTAAAGGCCCCCATACACCTTACAATCTTACCATACAATTTCTGTACAATCCCTTTTTCTTCTACCAAAACCATGTAATATGAGGACCTTTCTAAAGGTAGCCATACACGGGTTGATTTTTCACCAATCATTCCCGGCGATCGTAGAAATGGCTATTGATGGTTTTCGAATGGATGGAACACTACCTTGGGAATCTGATTTGTGGTCGATTTAGACAAGAGCCGATCTCCAAAATGGCCAATTCCACAAAATCCATCACTCTGAAAGGCTGCTGAATAGAGATGGTCGAATTTGTTTTTTTTAAATTCGACCATTTCAAGTTAATTGCAAAGCCCCTGAACATGGTATCATCACCAAACTTGCTGGATATATAGGAAAGTGTTTGTCTCTAGCATAAATAGTTTTTGCATAAATTAAGTTCAAAGTCAAGTAAAAATTTGGAATTTCGACTTTAATTTTGAACTTAACTTATGCAAAAACTACATGTGCTAGAGACAAACTTTTTTTTCACAACCCTGCTCTACATCTCCAGCAAGTTTGGTGATGATACCATGTTCAGGGGCTTTGCAATTAGCTCACAAAGTTAGCAAGTCGAAAAACTCGACCATCTCTACTGCTGAATAGGGAACTATGGGTCCACCAACGTACTTAAATTGCCAAGCGATTGACCAAAAAAAACCAAAACGACATGTCTGATTAGATTTTTAGTCAATTCTAATTCCTCAGCATCACTAAAGGGCTGCACATAACATTTTCAATGAAAAAATGACAGCATGTATAGCTAGAAGAGATTTTTAAATAACAAAACTTGTGTTATATTATACTCCAAGCATTAGCAAACACTGTAGTATGGTAATGCACATTTTGAGCAATACATATCATCAAAGGTCAGATGCCCCTATTCTTAAAGTGGACCTACCCCCAGAAATCTATGTTTTCATGAATGGCACTAGAAGTGCCAATAATAGGGAGGAATGCAGTGAAAAATAAAAAAAACTTACCTGTAATGAGCAATTTAAGAAGATTATCCCACAGCTCTTCTCACTTCCTGGTTCATTGTAGGCAGAAATAGGCAACACGTCACAGGAAGCAGTGATCTGCTTTGAAAATTCCCATAGAAGATCACTGAACGCCCCCCAGTGGCCACCCGCGATCTTGCACCCCCAGTTTCATGTGTTGCCTTTAGCGAACCAGGAAGTGAGGGTTTTCTTGCTAAAATGGTCATTACAGGTAAGTTTTTGAGTTTTTTTTACTGCATTCCTCCCTATTATTGGCACTTCTAGTGCCATTCATAAAAACATAGATTTCTGGTGGTAGGTTCGCTTTAAGTCATGTGCCACAATATATATTATACAATTATCCCCCATTCATTGGTGAAATAGTGGGAGCATAGGCACTCACCTATCTGCCAACTGCTCCAGCTGAATAGGCTGATTACGTGAAAGCCAATCAGTGACCCAGATGGCGCCTGAGCAAGTTCCTTGTCTCTCCTGCTCTTCCCGCTCTAAAAAGATGCTGAGCAAAGATCTGTCAGTGGGGGATCGCCGGACGCCGCGAAAAGCTAATAACACCCAGGGGATTACAGTTAGATTTCGGGGGGCCGCAAGTGGCGGACCAAGGAAGGCCGCTAAAGAACACCCAAAGGGCCAAAGTTTGAGAACCTGGGGTTCAGGGTGGGCAGAACTCAATTGATCACTGATTGATTGCCAAGAACGCACGCTGTTGCGACATTCAGATGGTAGGGTCAGAATTTGGCATCAACAACATGAAAGCATGGATCCATCCTGTCTTGTAACAACGGTTCTTGGCACATTTCGGGCACCTTAGTAGTAATTGATCATCACCACACCACAGCCTACCTGAGTATTGTTGCTGACCATGCCTATCCCTTTATGACCGCAGTGTACCCATCTTCTGATATCTTCATCCAGCAGGATAATGCACCATGTCATAAAGCTCCAATCATCTCAGACTGGTTTCTTGAACATGACAATGAGATCACTGTACTCACATGGCCTCTACAGTCACCAGATCTCTACCAATAGAGCACCTTTGGGATGTGGTGGAACGGGAGATTGGCATCATGGATGTGCAGCTGACAAATCTGAAGCAACTGCGTGATGCCATCATGTCACTATGGAGCAATGTCTCTGAGGAATCCAGTACCGGTACTAGAAAGGTGTGCCTAATAAAGTGGTCATGAGAGTATATACTGTTTTGTGGATATACAAGGTTACCTACAGATACTTCACAGTATTTTTTCTATGTTTATCAACTTTTTTCTTAAATGTTTTAAGGAAAATGTGTACAATTCACTGTTAAGGATACATTTACACAGGCGCTTTCCAGTGCTGCTGACAGTAGGTAGCACCTCAAAAGGCGTCCTCCCCTCCACCTGCAGAATATATGTAAGCATCAAGGGAGCATATATAAATGCCCCCATGTTAATCATATGGGGCGAGGGGCTGTTGTTATCGGGTGTTGACCACCACTTAAATAGTTGTCAATGAGACCTTGGAAGAAAAACGAATAAATAGAGGTCTCACTGATGAAGAACATAATTGGTTTTCAAATGGCAAAAGTTGTGATATAATAATATACACTGCTTGGCTAAAAAAAAACTGCCACCAAAAAAGGTCACACTCTGTAATATTAAGCTTTGATTACGGCACACATTCGCTAAGGTGTTCTTTCGAGAAGCTTCTGCAATGTCACAAAATGTATTTCCATACAGTGTTGCATTAATTTATCACTAAGATCTTGCATTGATGATGATAGAGTCTGACTGCTGCGCAAAGCCTTCTCCAGCACATCCCACAGATTCTCAATGGTGTTAAAGTCTGGACTCTGTGGTGGCCAATCCATGTGTGACAATGATGTCTCATGCTCCCTGAACCAATCTTTCACAATTTGAGCCCGATGAATCCTGGCACTGTCATCTTGGAATATGCCCGTGCCATCAGGGAAGAAGAAATCCATTAATAGAGTAACCTGGCCATTCAGTATATTCAGGTAGTCAGCTGACCTCATTATTGGAGGACATACTGTTGCTGAACCTAAACCTGTACCTATTTGCTTAGATAAATGTGTAGTGACCTGAGATAGGGTCACATAACTGTATTATATGCGCTGTATGAGATACCTGTATAGTGCTTATTTGTTGGTGTGTCCCCTTAAGGGCAGCACCGGCTGTGTACGTGTTACTGGAACCATGAGTCATGGCTTGTTGTTTACCTCTCTACTTTTCCTCCAAAAAGTAGCAAAGATACTCCTACCCAGTTACAGGCCTTAAGCCAGCCCCTGTCTGAGGACATAAATAGTCAGTCTTTAGAATGTTCTGGGCTCTTTTCTCTTCTGCTTCTGCCAAATAAACTATAAATAGCCCCCTACCAGCTTGTGTGGACCTCTGCTTCATCAGGGTGTGAGCTCAGCCTGGAAAGTGAAATAGAGGACATCCATCTCTAGAACCTGGTCGTTTGAGTAGCTTTGCATTTTACACTGGATCATCCCACAATATTTCTTGTCATCCCACTGCAACAACCCCAGAAATTGGAGTTCAAAACATAATCTACCTGATGAAGCCTATGATGGTAAAGGGCGAAACGCGTTGTACACCATCCCACAATATCAGTCTGTATATTTTTTGACTCTATCATGCACTTTATGTAACAATTGTATATTAATGATTTTAAACAAATTATGATTATGATAATCATGTTGTATGTTGCAAATATGTATCAATAAAAATCATGCTCTCAATTGGTAGAGGTTGAAAATCTTTAATTACGCAAGTAGACTCCGAAAACATGCCTTGGGTAGAGGGTACCCCCCCTTTTGGTACTTTCCCCATGTGGTAACCCACTTGAGGCAAAACTAAGCTTTTTGTAATTTTTGTATTTGGGATGTGGAGTTTCTACTGAACTTAAGGACTAAATGTCCACATAGATATACCCAGGAGTAGTCAGAGATTATGCATTGCATATTACACTACCCAACACAACAAATCCAGGTGGCAACTATTCTTTTTGGTCCGGGCAGTGTTATATATAATAATAATATTGAACCATAAAAACAGTGACACAATGCAGTCGTACTTCTCTGTGGAATAGGCCATGTGGCAGAATTAAAAGTTAATCCTGTGTGAATTTCATACTGGGGCATGAAAACAGAAAAGGTGATTGATTTATTTATGTAAGCTCATGGTAATGGTTCAAAAAAATGAAATGTGTAATAATGGTAAAGCAGGGTACAGACGTCTCGATATTGGAGCCGTCCGATGTACCCTGCAGCAGCGCGATGACTTCATCACGCTGCTGTCAGATCGGAGGAGCTGGGGAGAGGCAGTTGCTCCTCCTCCTCAGCCGAGCTTTGCCTGAAATTTACGGTCATGTCCGATAAGGCTGTTTTTGAGTGGGATTGATTTGCCCCACTCGAAAGCAGCGATGGGGGCATATTATATGGGTCAGATAGATGGCCGTGAGCACGCACGTCTCTCGAAACGGCCAGCGATTTGACCCATATCTCCACGTCTGTACCCTGCTTTACATGTACAGTGTACAAGAGTTGTCAGGGATGCACCGTACATGCCCCGAGGTATAGTGCTAGGTGGGAGGAGGATGGCAGCTGAGATGCTGCACATCTATGACATCCTCCTCATTTGGTAATGTGATTTCAAATCTGACACAGATAATACTTGGTGTTTGATCAGCGATCACCCAAAACAATGGTCAGGAGATACCCATGCATCAAACATTGTTCTATCTCCCATTGTTTCACAGTCAGAGACTTCGAGAGACAGATAACATTATTGTCTTAAGGTTTGCAATCAGTATAATCCCTGGAATTTCATGTACAGATGGTTAAAAGCTGATATATAAAGAATGTCCTGGAGTGAAAAAGTTTAAGTTGAGCTAAACATGACTTGTCCAATGACAATATATTAATCATATTACCAGAAAATTATGTATATTATGCAATCATACTTTATTTCTCATTTTTATTCCGATTTTTATCCCGACCGATTTTTCGTCCGATCGGGCCACTCGATTCTCACTTAAAATGTTATGATCGATCGGTCGGCTGGTACGAAAAATCGGAATTCAAATTGTCACCGATCGATAGGCCCGACACTATTTTATTACCAGCAGATCAACCAAAATTTACGGACAGGCCCGAAGCGGTCCCGACTGATTTGAGAAATCGTGATCGGTCGAGTACATAATTCCGCATCTGATTATTCTCAAAATTTGCGTACGGCTTTAGTGATGGAGAAATGATTACTATATTATCAATTTATGTATTTATTAATTTGGGCCGGCCATACACGTTGCGATCTGTGGCCGATTGTGGATTGCAGTTGTCCACCTTGAGTGACCGACCCAAAAGGGTTGAAATCGTTCAGGGAGGGGATCTCACAGGGATCCACCAGAATGGTGGGAGCCTTAAAGCTTTTCTAGTGTTGGCTGGTCCCTCTCATTCTTTCATCTGTCCCCCCTTATCTTGGCTTCTTGTATGGGGTTCTCTCACAAGCTTCCCCTTATGTACTTCATCAGTAAACCCGTGCTCCCTGGCCCTATACTCTGCACTGTGTGTGTCTATAGGCAGCTAGGGCTAGACTGACTTCATTTAAATTACAGTATAGTCGCGCCTGTACGGCTTCTTAGCGCTGTGGGTAACCAGAACGAGGCTTGGATAGCTTAAGCCTCGTTGTGGTTTCTACTCGCGCTAGTAGGAAACATTGATCTCCGCCTCCACAACACAGCGATGCTGCACATGACACACACGCAGCCAATGGAGGGGCGTGTTTAGAGACACTTGCTCCCGTCCGCTGACATTTACAGGACGGGAGTACACAGCATTGACTTTGAGCGTAGTCGGTGAGTTGATGCCGCCATGCGTGATTACGATGATGTGACCTCTTTCCTGGGTGACTGGGGTCCCTTCCAGCTGACCATCTTCTTCCTCCTCAGTGCCAGCATTGTACCCAATGGCTTCACCGGACTTTCCGCCGTCTTCCTGGCAGCCACCCCTGAGCACCGGTGCCGTATCCCGGACAGTGCCAACCTGAGCCTGGCATGGAGGAATGTCAGCATCCCCTGGGAGGAGAAAGATGGAGGTCTGGTACAGAGCAGGTGCTGGAGGTATAAGCTGGACACCCTGAGGAACTACTCCCACCTGGGCTTCCTTCCTGGGATACAAGTCAATGTCAGCACCATAGAGAGGGAGAGGTGTCTGGATGGATGGGACTATGACACCGACATCTACCGCTCCACCATCATCACTGAGGTAAGAGAGGAGTACAGAGGCAGGGTCACAGAGTG
>CM070034.1:31880747-31912143 GCA_036250615.1 Ptychadena robeensis | reverse complement strand
GAAGGTCTGTCTGAATGTCTGTCTCTCTGTCCTGAACATTTCTAACCATAACCTTGTCTGTTCGATACGGAATTCCAAAACCTTTATACAGACCCAACCGAAGGTGCCCTGGCATTGTGAAATATGTACAGTGACGGCCTTCTAATGAACCAAATTAAATCTAATCATGGGAACATAACAGGAGAACAAGTCATTACAAACTGTGTACATGAACACCAACATTTAAAACCATCTCTCATGTACTCATTGTTACCAAAACAAAGACAGACACAATTACCGGGTGAATTCTCTTCCCTCTATGGGAAATAAGTCTTTACTGGGGATGGCAAGTTCTCCTGTAAGGCTATGTCTCCACTGCGTTGTGCAGGGGGTCCCGACGGATCATACAATGCAGTGGAGACATAGCCTGAGGGAGAAATTTCATGAATTATGACGATAAATTAGTACTGGTCCTGAATTGGAAGATGCTGTATTGGCTACCGAATCATGTGATTCTGACCTACAAATCAGAGTAGATTATCCTTACCAGGATTTTTCTTGTGAAGACCTTTTCCTCTGGGTATGCCTTACTATCCCTGGTCATTACATGTGTCGCCATGTTTATTCTAATAATATTTATTCTAAGTCTCATTGACTTTGTACTCTTATGTAACCTTAACTGAGTTCATGTATTTATCCGCCTTCCTCCTGCATAATCATTGCTTGTGTATGTAAAAAATGCCCGGATTCTTCCTGCCACTATTTCCATTATACCAAAACTTCAGAAGAAAGTCTATGTTTAGCGTTATGGCCGCGTTGGTGTTTACCACTCTTGACACATTTAATGGATGCGTTCTATACACGCGTCCAACATTATAAAGTTACCGCAGTGGGGACTAGGCCTAAAAGTTCATCGGAGTCTGGATACAAAGCAGCCGACGGTTATGAAAAAGCTCAGCGCTTCCAGGTGATGACCAAACAATAAGTATTTACATGACATTAGATTTGTTTCATGACCTTGTGTACATTGTAAAATCAGAAAACACATAAAGTTGCAGCCAATCAGCACAGGTTCAGAAACCTTTAGATGGGAACACACGACTCAATATTTGAGTTTGAAAAGCGCTCGGCTGTTAAACATCTGTGAAAAAATTGGCCAGTGTAATCCTAGCTGAGGGACTGACGATGGCAAACATTACACAAAACAAAGTAGGTATTGGGGTAGCACGGTGGCTCAGGTGGTTCAAATCCCATCCTGGGCACTATCTGCAAGTAGTTTGTATGTTCTCCCCTTGTCTGCGTGGGTTTCCTCCAGGTGCTCTGGTTTCCTCCCTACATGACTATGGTAGGGATATTAGATTGAGAGCTATGATGATATATGCTCTGTAAAGCGATGCGTAATATGTCGGCGCTATATAAATACAAGATAATAATAAAATGGTATTTAATCAGCCCACACTTTGGTTTTATTGTCCTATGTACATTCTCCGCACGTTTCACAGCGACTGTCTCTTCATCAGGAGAACATTGGACATTGTTTCTACTAACTCTATCAGAGCAGTCAGTGAAGTATTACAAAGTATACGTTATATGAGATGATGGGTATGATACCTCTCTGAAGGTGCCAATGGGGGGTATTCTGGGCAGGGGAGAACACACCCCTGGGAAGACCACTAAGACTACCAAAGACCACTGGGTAGCAGCACAGCAGCCACCGAAGAACAGGGAGGCACAAAGGAGCTGTCGGGTTTTAACTGCCTGTCGGGATCTGGTCCACCGCCTGCTGAGATATGTCAACGGGGGATGGGTTTGGATCAATGTTTTGTGCGGCCCTTTAGTGATGCTGAGGGCCGCACTTGTGGCCCTCCATATCAAATCAGTTGCCCACCACTGGTATAGGTGCCAAAGCACATTGTAAAGACTTTCTGACGGCGTATAACTTATAACAAAAGATGTTAAGGAGAATGTTCAGGGATGTTATCCGGACTGTTTATTATCAGTTATTTGTCATTACTGGAGGGTATGGGTATGTAATTATTAACGCTTCCTCAGAATTTAGCGTCTTGCTTGACTGACCTGTTAGTTTCCATAGATCAGCTTTTCTTAGAATCCGCTGGCCAGCGTCTATCTGTTTTTAGTTTGGCTTCTATCGTGTTTTTTTTATCAAGCCTTTTCTGTAGTCTGTAGAGGCTCATGGACTCACTTGGACTTTGAATTAATATATTTAATGATTAATATGAAACCCAGTACAAGCTCCTGTTGTGGGTAGGAGCTCCCCTTCTTTAGACCAATAGAACACATGAGAAGACTTTAATATTTGGCTTATCCAAACTTATCCTTAGCTCTAAATCCTACTGAGCCCAATGTTTGGCTTTCTTAGAACTCGCCTCTACCACAAGCCACGTCACTTTCCTCATAGCCAAAAGCTATAAAGTTTTCCGAGTCCAGAGTCTATGCCAGTTCACTGTATAGGATTGTTTCATCCTATGTCTTGGCATGCACAATGGTTGCCATTAGTTATGTTTGGACTGAGGATGACTTCTCTGTGGCTTTCATTAAGCCCATGGCTTTCATTACCTGGGATCTGACCTCCAGCATGCCGTTCTATTTTCGGAGAGTAAGCACCATCCCTTAGGGTTAATAAATGAAAATGCATTTTCCTTAACCTTCTGAGCGTTTTGCCCATGGCACAGTTTTTTTTATAACCAACCATGCCACAGGCAATCACGGCGGAGCACAATATGCTCCGCCGCGATTGCCTGCCCAGCTGAAGGTTGTAAACATAAGTCCGGCGTCACTGGAGACGCCGGACTTATGCTGGAAAAAGGCAACGCCCCTCCAGTTACACGGAGGTCTATGGTGCCACCTACCCCCGCCCCCTTCGCATCACCGGTGATGAGATCGGGGGCAGACCCGGAAGCATCGGCATACATGCCAATGCTCCCGACCGCGTGGCTCTAGTTAACTGGGGCTGAGTTTCATGCAGTTAATTCGGGCTAAACGCTCAGAAGGTTAAAGGAGTGGTTGGCAGGCTTTTGGATGTTCCCAACCTGCCTTCATAATCCTGAGTTTGAATTCAGGGTTAGACCTGAAGGTGCCCATACACGGCACGAGGGGCGCTTGATCAATGGCCCATTCAAGCACAGCAATGTGACGTCACCACGCTGCGCTCAGACTTCTGTCAATTGTACAGGATTCAAGGAGCACCACTTTATGTGCCCGATTCCGGGTCTCGATCAGGGTAGGCTCATTTCGGCTTGAGGCTTATTTTGCCGGGAAACCCCCTTTATCAAATTTAAGAAGCCAATATGGCCCACGACTTGTAAGGTTTCCCCCACCCCTGTCCTAGTGCCTTGTGTGAAACCTAAGGGCGATACTCAGGATTTCTCTTTGTTCTGATGCTCACACATGTAGATATTTTGCTAATGTATATTTTTATGGCCTTTTGCTTCCTTTGAGATGAAACCATTTGAACTGATGAAGGAACTGATTTGCATCTGTGTTTTTTTTTTTTCTGGACAATACTGACAATACTAATCCGAAATGAATGCTGCACCTGCACTCTCACCTACATTCAGATTCCCATCTAATCTGCTTTCTGGAGGCTAAAGTACACTAATCGTGATACTTCCACTTCCGCAGCTTGTGCCGACTGATGGATCTCTTCTATGTGCAGGACTTTGCCCTGATCGCTCTGACTAATGTAACGCAAACACCGACTGAATAATCTGAGGATACATAGGACTACCAAAGCCTCGCAGCTCTGGGGTTCATACACACTCACACTTTCTAAACCTGAATCATATGTGTTATGTCTATATTTGTACACCTATCTATATGTACACTGCTACAAAAATAAAGGGAACACAAAAATAACATGAATGAAATATTCTTATTAAATACTTTGTTCTTTTCATAGTTGAATGTACTGACAACAAAATCTCACAACAATTTAAATGTATCGCCCCATTGAGGTCTTAAAGTGGATTAAAGTGGAAGAAAACACTACAGGCTGATCTAA
Source organism: Ptychadena robeensis (assembly GCA_036250615.1). Lineage (NCBI taxonomy): Eukaryota > Metazoa > Chordata > Amphibia > Anura > Ptychadenidae > Ptychadena > Ptychadena robeensis. Next base: position 31,908,143 of record CM070034.1, on the reverse strand, counting down.
CTGTGATGTTAAGTCCTTACAATAAGACAAAATGAGGCTCAGTAGTGTGTGGCCTCCACATGCCTGTATGACCTCCCTACAATGCCTGGGCATGCTCCTGATGAGGTGGTGGATGGTCTACACTCTACTGAGCATAATTTTGTCTTGTTTAAGGACATTACATCAAAGTTGGATAAGACTGTAGTGTTTTTTGAGTGAGTGCAACTCCAAATCTAGATCTCCATGGGTTGATAAATTTGATTTCCATTGATCATTTTTGTGTGATTTTGTTGTCAGCACATTCAACTGTAAAGAACAGAGTGTTTTAATAGGAATATTTCATTCATTCAGATCTAGGATCATTCTTCTTTGTGTGTTGTGTTCCCAGCATTGTGTATGTAAAGACAAATCCTTTTCTTTTCTCTTACATTCTACCATCCGTTCCTTATGCCCACTTATAGGAAGTCTGTGACGTTGTATACCACTAGACCAGGGGTCGGCAAACTTTTTGACTTGTGGGCCACAATGAGTTTATATATTTGACAGAAGGGCTGGAACAAGAGCAGAAGTCACAAACATGTCAAGAACAAGGGCGCCTTTAGTGCGTTTTCATTGTATGCATTTAAACGCCCAGGGCTACGCAGCAAGCCTCCTTTAAAATGCATTGCAATGCAAAGTGACGCTGAGTGTTCAATGTGTACTGTTCCACTGATTATCAAGAAAAGTAAAGCATCAAAACGCCCAACTTTGACGTAGGTCAATCACAGGAGTTTAATGCTAGTGGAGACTTGTGAAGTTATACAGTAGTGTCAGAGGATCCACAGTCTTCGTTTCTTTCTGTATTTGCCGCCCCTATAGTAACTGACCCATGTGGTCACTCTGACTCCACTGTGGTGCGCTGCCTTTGTTACACTACCCTCCTCCAATTCTTTACTTTATTGGTGTCTGCATGACATGGGATGTGATGATGCAGAGACCTGATCATCTTTGGTACTGATTTAGGGCCTTTTACACTGTGGCCCATGCAGTTGGTAAATGACTAATGGTAATATAATACTCAGGTCTGCACATTAGTGGTACTCTGGTACTCAAAAGGGGCCAAAACCTAGCTTTGCGTACCTGCATTATTGTTACAAAGCTCATATGTGTACTAACAACTTGGAGGCGCTCCGTGTCTGGGCGGCCGCAGCTAGATGTTACATGTATACAATTTATGTCACTTGGATAACTGCAGGGAAACATGAATTACTATGAAAGGTTGCAGTTAGGGGGTGGAAATTGGGAATGTAAATTAATGATCAGAAAAAAAAGATTGGACTTGGAATTGGACTAAGGGTGTTGGAGATCTGGGGGATGAAAGTCAGAGTAGGCATATGTAAGGGTAAAATCTGACAAGAGAAAAGCACTGTGTGACAGCTGAAATATGACTGAAAGGTTGACACTTGCTGCAGGCAGTCTCAGGGGTTAGTTACGAAGCCAGAAAATGTCAGGGTTGTACTACTGAGATATGAGATCTGAGGGTTCAAACGTGTTGTACTGTGAGAATTACATGTGACCCAAAGCCAGCTGGTCACCTGTGGATGGAGACAGCTAATCAGAGGCTCAATCAGGAACAGGGAGGTCCATCTGCAGCAGTATCTACCATGCAGGAGGCTGATGCAGAGGACAGTGAGGGAGACAGTGAGGTAGACCCCACATACATATGGGATGAGTACTAAACACCATCTCCTGGTACTCATCTGAGGAGCTCACTAAAAAAGTTATGTGCACCCCTGATAATATGAATACTAATGTATTCCAAAGCTAATACAACTGTATCTGTTACTGGTAAAACAAAAAACTCAAACCTGCATTTTGCATTGCGCTCGGCTTGTCTCCCTTGCATTTTGCATGCGCTACTAAAGATGCAAACTGAATGGCGTTTGTGGTAACATTGAATGTTCATGTTCATGCAAGCGCGGCTAGTGTGAAAGGGCCCTTATAGATTATCCAACACACAGACATAATATATGACCTGCTGAGCATTCATCATTCTTTAACCTTATGAAAAAGAAAGAGAGCCACTTGGCATTTATTAAAACAGATGGTGTGTAAGGCTTAGGGCTTGTTTCCACTAGAAGCGGAAGCCCGCAGTGCGGCTACATCCGCGCCCATTCATTTCAATGGCGCTGGTCCCCTGTCCGCGGAATCGCGCGGACGGCCGCCTAAAAACGCGGTCGACCGAGTTTTTAGGCGGCCGTCCGCGCGATTCCACGGCCGCCCAGCACTGACCGCGGCCATAGGGATGAATGGCCGCCGCTAAAACCGCATGAGATGCGGTTCTTAGCGGCGGCAGCCGCGCCGCGGGCTTCCGCTCAAGTGGAAACTAAGCCATAGAGATGGGTAATTCAGGTCAGGTGTAGTACCAGCGCCTGCCAGCAGATGTCACACTCCTAACAGTATTGTATTGGTAGTTCATGAATACAGCGAGGAGACATTGGCTCTCTCCAGCCTGCTGTCACTCAAGCACCGCTGGCCTGATTGACAAGCTACATGGGCCGTTTATGGCCCCCTGGCTGCACTTTGCCCACTCTTTCACTAGAATAAGGAAATTAGCTTGTTTGGCAGAAATGAACGAACTTGTTAAATGCTCAGAGAACCTAAACATATTGCATTTCAGACCTGTTATTATTAATGATATTAAGATCTTTTAATAAAGGTTACAATTCACAGAAACCTGTTTTAGTATTTGTATCCTGCATGACATGCCTGCTTTCTGTGCAGTTTAAACTGAGCCAAGCCAAGAAAACACCCATACAATTCATGTCCATCCTGAAATTCATCAGTAGATAAACCATTGGGGAGCTACTTCATTTAATATTCCCTTCCCTGATCAACTAGTGGCCTATGCTCTCTTATTGATCTGGTACTTATTGTAGGTTCTTTGCGCCCTCTTTTACAATGCAGGATTGTTGGTTTTGCATTGTGGGGGATAACCTCAGAGGCTGCTACTTCAACCTGAAATGTTGCAACTGCCAATCATATGGAGAAGCTAGTAGAGGAATTGAAGGAGGGATGTAAATCTAAATGTCACATACCCCTAGAAAGCAATCATTTAAGTTTGATTTAGGCTGAACCTAAAGTTCAGCTTTGATGTTTTAGTGTTGTGTAGAACCTAGTAGAAGTCATAGTAGAAATTTGGGACATGCAAACACAAAAGAATGCCGTACTAAAGTCTGAATAGAAGTAGAAGGATGTACATATTTATCCAGCATAGTTTACTTTACATTTTTAAATTAATCATATTGCTTTTTTTTTTCTTGCAGTGGGACTTAATCTGTGAAAATGACTGGAAAGGACCATTAACTACCTCACTTTTCTTTTTGGGAGTACTCATTGGTTCATTTGTGTCAGGACAGATGTCAGACAGGTAAATAATCACTTTCAAAAAGGGATTTTGTTTTAGAGCGAGCCAGTGGACAGCTTATCCATCTACAGCGAACATCATTGTTCTGCACAATTCTTACCTCTGCCCATGGACACCCAGCTCTCCTTAACTTGTTTAGCTCTTCATCAATATGTCAGCTCTGCCCCCCTCCCCTCACCAGCCACCACTGACTAATATTTGCATTAAAGCTCACATATTCAATTAGAAGTTTAAAGTTCTTGTTTTTTGCAGGTTTGGCAGGAAGAAAGTCCTCTTTGCTACAATGGCTGTCCAGACTGGATTCAGCATAGTGCAAGTCTTCTCCATCAACTGGGAGATGTTCACAGCACTATTCCTCATTGTTGGCATGGGGCAGATATCCAATTATGTAGCAGCTTTTATACTTGGTAAGGGTAACGTATGTGTATTTTAGTGTTTAGTGGTGGGCTCAAATCTACTAGTACCTACCTAAAATGAAATTGTATCTTCTTGCACCCTCATGCATGGATGTGACCACCAGTGACACTCCTATTCATGAATCTGTGAATCCTCTGTTCTCTGATGTTGTTTTCTTCTTTTTTTTACCCTTTTAATTATTCCACTTTTTTATATTGATCTAATATCCTCCCAAAGAAGAAAGTTTCATGTGAAACATGGTGATGCCTAGGTTCTGGCTGTAAATAGCAATTTTAACTATTAATCACATCTTAGGAGTATTCTAGAAAGTTTGGAGTTCAAGTGATTTAACTAGTCATTTAAAAAGCAAGCTTTCGGGATGTCGCAGATCCCTTCTTCAGGCTAATGCAATTCTGTTTTTTGAAACTCGCATTTATACACAAAGTTACATGGACATAAATATTGTAACAGAAACAACTGTTTTGTCTCGACACACTTGACTGATGGTGAGAGGGAAGTTAAGGTAGGAATACACAGGTCTATTTTTTTCCTTCAATAGACATGTTGGATGAACTTTTTGAATGATTTTTTGGTCGAGATGGAACCAAATGTATCCAACGAACAAATTTTTTAATTCTAGATTTTTTTATTTAATCAACCAAAAAATTGTTCGTTCTTCATTGATTGAACGAAAAAATCTACAGGTGTTAACCCACCTTAAAACCGAACAAAGGCTTAATTCGACCAACATTTATTAATCAAACAAAAAATCTTTTGAAAGCTTATCGGACCTGTTGGCAAATTATTATTTATCTTGTAAAACATGAATGTAAATCGAATGTACCATTGTTTTATTACATGATTTTAGTTCGATCTAATACATTTGAATGAAGCTATTTCGCCTGAAATTTCATTCGAGTACAGTTGGACAAAATTAGGTCAAACAAAAATAGAGTGTATATATTCGATATAGGCACAATCGATATTCAATCAAAATATTGAACATCCTGATCAATCAATCAATCGTCAATTGAGTGAAAATCTATATGTGTATTACTACCTGTAGTGTAGATATTAATCGCAGTAAAGCTTGGATTACACATTTCTATACCTTCCAATCACTATGTATTCCATCAACCACTATACTACATAGTTGTTGGTAGATCTAATGGAAATTGTATAGAGTGACCTAAAGGTGTATGGGGGGGGTGGTGGGGGCTTAACATGGATTTAGAGAAACCTAAATACCAATGAGTCTTGTAAATGACCAGAAATTGAATGAATGGTTAATTGACTTAACCTCCCTAGCGCACTGCATAGGTACAGATTTCTCTACCAAAAGCGCACCATAGACTTTAATGGAATTTTTTTTTTGTCCAAAAAAAATCACATAAAAAAAAAGTTATTTAAAGTATAATTTACATTTTGTTTGTATATAATACATTTTTTATTTAAATGTAAATTTGTGTTGTGTTTTTTACTTTAAATTGTACTGGGTACAGTAATCACTGTGCCCAGTACAATTCCCTTTAAATTTCCCGCCACCCACCGATGTGATGTCATCGTGTCACACCAGAGGGGCGGAGGGATTACTGAGCAGCCGGGATTCCACCATAGAGCCTCCGAGCCGCCGCTGCGACACACAAGACAGTAAGTGAGCGCTGCGGGGCTCTGGGTTTTAGGTGTAGATCGCCTTGAAAACAGGCGATCTACACCTAAAGCCTGGAGCCCCGCAGCGCTCATTGTCTGGGTTGTGTGTCGGAGGCTTCTTCCCTGCTGATCTCCCATTTAAAAACTTCCCGCCGCCGCCCCAGCCGGATGTGACATCATCACGTCACGCCGCCGGGGGGGGGGGGGGGGGGGGGGCAGAGGGATCTCTTCCATCAAGGAAGAGTCATCTGTGAGATCAGAGCCGCCGCGGACACATGGATCGGTAAGTGAGCGCCGCGGGGCTCTGATCAGTGTTGGACGAGTCCAGCTCGTCCAGTGCACTTTCAGCATGTCAGCACTGGACGAGCTGGACTCGTCTCAACCGCTAGGGAGGTTAAGAATAAGTCCGAACACACCCCCGTAGTTAGTATTGGTTTTGAAAAAGTTTTTTTCTTGCCCCAGTGTTCAGGAATTCAGTTGAGGTTGTAGTGGCACTTAAAGTTTTTGTCTCAAAACAAAAACTTATTCCAGAGTCCCATTCCAGCCTCTCTTGCTGTGATTTCAAATTCCCCATCAGCACTATAACCCTGAGATCTCTTGTGCTGTGGCCTGTGCTGCAGAAATGTGCTCCTACAGGGACATCCGTTTTCCTGTTCTTGATGGTGAATCTGTGCAGATTCATTAGATGACCAAGGGTTTGACTCGTCTCCCCAACATAGAGTACTGTAGGGTGTTTTTTGCAAGATATTAAGTACCCCACATTGGAGGATCTGCAGGAGAACGTTCCCTGTACTCTATACTCCAGCTGTAGTCTGTCTGCAATGTCTATAGGAGTACAGGCCTCACATCTGCTTTGCATGTTCCATTCATTGTTGGGGTAGATTAGTTGGTTGTCTATAGGTAAGTAGAGGGGGTTCTTGGTATATTTCATTAATTCCTATTATACAGGATGTTTGTATTCTAACGTTTCTTAGCATCCTTATGTAGTGCTTTGTGCTAACTGAAATATCTGGTTATGATTAAACTAGGTGCTGAAATACTAGGCAAGTCAGTGCGCATTATTTTTTCTACGCTTGGAGTGTGTATATTCTACGCCATCGGGTACATGCTGCTGCCACTGATAGCGTACTTCATTCGAGACTGGCGGATGCTGCTTCTGGCTCTCACTATTCCGGGATTGTTCTGCATTCCTCTATGGTGGTAAGTTCAGCTTTTGGTGGGCATTGTAATAACTGTTAATTGTTTCTCAAAACGACACTCTGCATTTGTTACCCCCAAAAGCCTTTACACATCAGGGTGCAGCCAGCATTACTGAAGGGTACTTTCCTCTTAATATAGATTTTACATCTGATTTTTAACTGTACAAATTGTCACAACACAAAGGGTGCCCGGCCGATTCTAATCATGGGTGGTCAATCTGCCGACTGAATATCTAAACATGAGTGGGGAACATTTAGGCATGTCCCGATCCATTTAAATCTTGTTAAAAGATTTGATCCTTTTACTTAAAAGAAATAAAAAAAGAGCCGTGAAGTTCAGCTACAGCCACTTATGGAATGTGTACATTTGGGTACAATTACTTTCTGCTTGTCCAGCAACAATAGTATATTACTCATTTACCATTTACTATTCCTGGCTTTAATAATTCTCCAACTTCTAATAGACAGCAGTTCTGTAGGGTTAAATAGTAATGCATTGGCATAACATGTTTTCTCTGCGTTAACCATTTAAGTTGCATGTTACGGAAATGTTGTTTCAGGGCTTTTTGTTTACAATCTTTTGAAAATGTGAATTTACTTTTGTCCCCTCAAGATGGCGCCACATGACCAGATCATCAGTTACTAATAAACAAAGTAAAACAACAATGAAAGTTATGGCAGAAAGGGATTAAATGAATAAGGCTTTACTGTAATAGAATATAGGTGACCATACACGGGCAGATTCTTCCTCGATAGATGAGGGACCGACTGCAGTGTGATGATGTCAGAGGATCGGCAGGGCACCCTTTGCAAGCCAGACATCACTTTTTAATGAAATCGGCTGGAAATTTATCGACATGTCAGAGTACTGTGTGATCCCACATACAGAAGAATCCTGGTCGATCTGTCCAGGTTGGCACACCCAATTTGTGGCTGAGCGACCACAGTGTGATTGGTGGGAACACGCATGGAATCGGCCCATGTATGGTTAACTTTAGTAAAACCGTTCTCTTGGCAAAGTATCAAAAAATACTAACTATATTTCATATCTGCTCTGATTTTGTTTTTTGATTATTATCCAATTGGAATAATTATCGTGTTCAGACCCCTTCATTTTGTAGGTGGTATAACATGTCCTCTTATCTTGTTAGGACCACATAGCATTCAGCATTCCACCTCCTGCAAAGTTTTGAAAAGCATGTTTGCCGCTCTGTTAGTTGATTACAGAAGCCTTTGCTTGCTTGGAGTCTGTTGATGGTAAATGTAAAACCCCATGACAATTTTATAAGCAATATCACCAGCTACTATGGTCTTTAAAAAGTGTCCACCATGTTTAACGTTTTGATTTTTGTTGAGTACGAAACCAGAAAATGTAAAGGTAAGAAACGAAACCCCAGACTATCTTGTGGATAGGCAAACTTTGTAAAACTGTCAGGGATATGTCATTCTACTTGGCACAGCTCCATGTGTTAATAAACTGCCTTCTGCCTTGCAAAGGGTTGTGACCCTACCACTGGTCTTATGAAGTCCTTGGTGTAAATGTGTATTGTGGTTTCTTCACTTGACAGGATAATCCCAGAGTCACCCCGGTGGCTGCTATCTCAAGGCAGAATTACAGAAGCGGAAGACATAATAAAGAAAGCAGCCAAGAAAAATGGCGTCACTCCTCCAGAAATAATTTTCAGTGTATCTGAGGTAACTTCTATTCTTTACAGTATATTAACCATGTTATCCAAAATTCTGGTGTGTGTGTGTATGTGTGCATGCACACCATGTACAAAATAGGTTGTTACTGTAGCATTAGTGTAATCATGACACTCTGGCCCATATATACTATAAAGCTATATGCACAATTTTTTTCTGCTTTGGGTATCTTTTCATGCCTCCTGATTTCCTGCTGGGCATCAGACTTGAATGCACCTCATTTTGTTCATCCTCTTCTTGTGAATTCACTAATCCTACCACACTTTATAGGCAGCATAATGACATCACTACTTTGTATTCTCGCACCTTTTTTATGGAGAGTAGTCACATGTCCTGGATGTGGGTGTTATCTCAACTGATGAAATTACAAAATTTTGCGGCCCTAATCATGCATACTGTTGCACCATTTTTATTGTCCTAATATCGTAATGCAGTCTTCTGGGGCTTAGGGAGATGGAGTCACAGGAGAAGAAGAACCTGGATAAGAAATATCTGCAGCAGCTGATCAGTGCCCAGCAATAAAGGCGTAGTCCCTAAGGCTAAATTAGGAACTCCCTCTGCCCTCTAGTTGGTAGTGCGTCTACTGTCTCCATTATTCCTCTTGCTACAGTAGATTTATAATAATCCTTTTGTCTCTGCTTTAAGTTCTACAGAGTTTAAGTGATCCCCTAACTGAAATCATTAGAGAAGCAAGCTTTCGGGATGTAGCAGATCCCATCTTCAGGCTAATACTATTCTGGTTTTAGAAGCTCTCATTTATACGCAAAGTTACAAGTTTTCTCTTGACACACATGACTGATATAGGTGACAGTGAAGGGTTGGTGAGATAGGGATCTGAGTTAAGCCCCCCATACACCTTAAGATCGATCCATACAATTTCCATTAGATCTACCAACAACTATGTAGTATAGTGTCCTCCCTGATAGAATACATAGTGATTGGAAGGTACATATCACTGCTATGTAGTACCGGGTCCTCCCTGATAGAATACATAGTGATTGGAAGGTATATAGCACTGCTATGTAGTGCCGGGTCCTCCCTGATAGAATACATAGTGATTGGAAGGTTTAGAAAAATCCTCATATTACATGTTTTGGTAGAAGAAAAGTTGATAGAGAAATTGTATGAAAAGATTGGAAGGTGTATGGGGGCCTTTAGAAAGCATTAAACTCCAAACTTTCTGTATTCAACGATGTACAAAGGATTGTTGAACCAGGGTGGATTTGATTTAAATCAAACTGATTTAAATCACGATTTAAATCACTAGTCTGTAAGGCTTGAATTAAATCAAACCGATTTAAATCAATCAACTTTAAAATGCAAGTAGATGAAGATTTTTAGAATAACTTTTCATATTAGTTTTTTCTATCCCCAGTTTAGGGTAATCATTCATATTTGGACAACTTTTCTGTTACTTTTCTGTTCTTTTTTGTTACTGTTTTGAGAACTGCAAAAGTAAACCCAGCATCTGTGATAATATCTTGTAGCAGAGACACTGCCCAATAATCTTACAGAAACAGACAGAAGTTGATGATGGCATGAGCACATCACCCAGCAATTCCCCTTGAATAGACATGGGTGAGGGGACACAAAAGCAATACATGTATTATACACAGTGCCAGAAATGAAGTAATGACCATCATATCAATCAGAAACAATGCACAATGTTGCGGATGTACACGTCTGTACACATGCTTAGACAATTAAAATAGTCCAAATGGCTCAAATTTCACCTTAACTCGCATTTCATTGAAGACTTCTTCAGGGGGTACGATGTGTCATTTCATCGGCCAAATGTACATAACACAAACAGCCAGCACAGGGGGATCCGCCACTGAATAACCAAATCGACATAAAAGTGGAAACAGACCCTCGGGGATTACTCACGTCTATAGATCAATATAGGGGGAAAGACATGATTTCTGAAGATTGCGTCCCCACTGGTGATCTGCGTAACAAGACCGACCCAAACATCAGCTGATCATGTTTACCAAAGTAAATGTATTAAAAACGATCTTGTTGTACGTAGATCACCACAGCAGTTGTGCGGTTAAAATCTGTCTCTCCGTTCCCCACTGGTGTTGGGGCAGTATGGACGTGATTAACCCCTGAGGGTCTGTGTCCACTTTTATGTGGATTTGGTTAATTTGAGTGATCCCCTTGTGCTGGCTGTTATGTAGATTTGTCGATGAAATTACATATCGTACCCCCTGAAGAAGTCTTCAACGAAACGCGCGTTGGGGTGAAATTTGGACTATTTTAATTGTGTAACAGCACGTGTACAGATGTGTACATCCGCAACATCACGCATTGTTTCTGATTGATCTGATGCCATTTCTTGCACTGTGTATAATAAATATATTGCTTTTACATATTGAGTGGCCCGTCCCTTCACCCTCGTCTATTCAAGGCAAAACTTTGGGTGATGTGCTTATGCCATTATCAACTTCTGTCTATTGTTTTTGGGATGTTGGTCACTATATATCTGAGAGTGTAGTTTTATTGATTATTAAATCTTACAAACACCTCTGGAAGAGTGTGACATTGTGAATGGATTCATGGAATTTATTTACCAAAAAAATTAAACATATTCAGACTTATTCTACATAATTAAACAATGAATTGTTATTCCATTATGGAATAACCTCTTGATTGTAATCTATTTTCCTCAAAAAAGCATTTTATTTAAAAAAAAATCAATTAAAATCATTTTATTTTATTTTTCATTGATTTTTTATCCACCCTGGTTTGAACCCATACTCCTATTCAATCAAAACATTCTCATCCCTGAAAATCTGAGCAAGTAATGATAGTTCCCCTCCAATGGGACTTTGGTTGGAATGTTATGATATCACGCTAGAATAGCTTATTCTCTTTCATAAAATCTAATTTTTATTTTGAACACAGAACAAAAATGAAAAAAAATTATTACATAAAGCGTTTTCCTCCTGCTAGGGGCCAAATGGCTCAGACAGTAGTAGCAGGTGAATACTATTAAATCATGATTAAAGTGCACCAATCATATTGATTGCATAAAAAGTGACGAACAGGATATATCCGTGCTCTATAGCACCAATAGCTGTCACAATGTGTCGTACTTGCACGACATGTTTCGCCTCAGCGGCTTCTTTGGGCTATGTACCCATTGGATGGTTGTATGAAACACGGATGTCAGTTGGTATATATCAGAAAAAAGATCCAGATGTGCTGCGCCCTTGTATTCAATGATGGCTAACACGGTACGACACTCTACTATTGCTTTAAGTTCTACCTACTTTTATTTAATGTATTTAAAGTGAATCTGTGCATGTACTTCATCTTTATAGTAGAATTTTGCCAATTGTTCCACTTATATAGTAACAATGATGCATTTTAAATATAAATACAAATATATCATGTGTTGCAGTCAGCTCATGTTCTAGACCTAAAGCCCCCCATACACATTTCGATTTGCACCCAATTGTTCGGCTAATCACCCAATCATGAAATTGGGTGCAAATCGAAAGCTTAAACTTTAAATTTGGCCATGAATCGGCTGGGAAATCAATCAAATCCATTACAAACATGTCCATATTTCTTAGATCGATCACATTGCTTTGGATGTGGACACAAAGGGTGCCCAGACGATTCTCGGCAGGACCTGCCACACATAATGACGTCATCACGCACACGTCGATCTGACAGGAAATCGACAGCTTTTCGGATCGTGTATGGGGGGCTTAACATTTAAATGTCATAAAAGACTTCAGGGAAGCCTTCATACCAAAACGTTACAACCATGGTATAATTCCATGCCTCTTGGCAGATGTAGGGTAGGAATACAATGTGCTTTAATGCCTACGGATCCTTTGTAAGCTGACATTTACAGTGGTCCCTTACCATCTTCTCTGCATTGCAGCCAGGGACACATCTGGAAATTGTAGGAGCTGAAGAACACCACAGCCCCGCGGGAAATGTTATTCTTTTTACTGCTTGTTGGGAAACTCTGAATTGCTCTTTTATGGGATGCTGCTTTATGTATTTATACTTCTATGGAAAGTTGCATGCATGTTTAGTTTATTCATTTAGAGTATTCTACATATGACTAAAAAATTCCCAGAGAACAATACCGCCCAACAAACTTTCCTCCATCACAAAGAAAAACGACTTGGACCTTTGGGACTGTTTGAGAAATATTACAATGAAGGGAATGTGAAAATGTTTTATTTTACTCAGCTCTCCTACCATGAGAAAGACTATTTATAAGCTTAACCTCCCAAGCGGTTGAGACGAGCCTAGCTCCTCCGAGCTTCAGACCCTATGCCTCCCCGGAAAGCTGCAGCGATTGTCTTCATCGCTGCAGCATTTCCGGGTTTGCGGCTTCGCGTCACGGTGACGCGGAAGGGGGCGGGGGGGCCGGCGCCATAGACCTCCATGTTAATGGAGGAGCGCCGGCTTCCCCTCTCACGCAGCTGTTGTCAGTAATGACAACAGCTGCGCGTAGAGCTCCGATGAGATGCCGGAAATGGCAGGCAGTGTACTATGTACACTGCCTTGATCGCCCGTATCGTGCTGTTGTAAACGGCGCGATACGGGCGGTGCGCTAGGGAGGTTAAATAAATTTCTAAATGAACCGCATTCTATCTAATTCTCTTTTTTATTGTTGCCTCTTTACAGTTGCAGGACCTCAAGGATGCATCTCACAAGCCTTACACGTTTTTTGATCTCATTAAAACAAGGAATATCCGTATTGTGACATTTCTATCAATTTTACTCTGGTAAGTGACGCAGTTGAAAGGCATTGATTATGTCCACATTGAAGAATTTACATCTACCACAAAACAATTATAGTTCATAAGTGACTTCCTGGCCAGAGTAAATTAAAGTTGTAACCTCCATCTGTTTTTTGTTGCTCATCCATGCTCATTCATAGGTGCTTGAGCAGAAGTACCGTATTTTTCGGACTATAAGACGCACCCAGTTTTTCGAGCAGGAAAACCAGAAAAAAATATTTGAAGTGTTCAAATCAATTGGGGAAAAATCTGCTGCAGTACAAAATTCAGCCACAACTAAACTGGTGTCCTTAGAGAGCACACTTCATGCCAGATCTTATCTTACTCACACTTGGGGACTGCTGCATGTCTCCCCTCTAGGCTTAGTGTGTGAGGAAGCTGCCAGCGTGAGTGCAGTTTTCCCCACAGACAGCCCTGCATGGCTTACATCAGCGGGGCTCTGCTGATATAAACTATAGTTCATATAGGATTTCCGGCTGTGTTCAGATCTCCCATCTGACAGCTCCTCCACCTCTCCGGCTAATCTTGCCGGGAGAGCAAGAATGCTGGCGGGGAGCCAAGCCACAACCACATGCAGCTGAGTGGCCGCACATTCTGGCCACTTCCAAACCACCCCTCCTATTTTGGGGGTAAAAAAGTGTGCCTTATAGTCTGAAAAATATGGTAACTTATTTAGGCACCATGAACATTTGCGCCTGGAAACATCCTCCTCCTGACACCTGAAACGTGGCACAGCCCAAAAAACTGGTAAACATTGAAATCTAACCAGGAATATAACATTAATGACAAGGACAGGTTCAGCATGTTCTGTTCTTTTGGCTATGTTCCCACTTAGATGATTAATCGCATGCACTCGCGATTTTCAATCTCCTGCAGAATCACTGGTGGATGATCGTCCATTCATGTCTATGGGAGCGATCAAGAAAAAAAACCACATGCGATCTTCTCAATGGGAACAAGCCCATTCAAAATAGTGTAGGCGATTGACCGCGATTCCACAGACCATTGAAGATCGCAAGCGCCAGGCGATTAATAACCTAAGTGGGAACATAGCCTTTTAAAAGCACCATCTCACTCCCGGAGATCTACCAACAAGTCGTCTTCCCCATCAATGTTAATGTGGTACAGATGGTACTGGTACATTTTTGTCACCAGATGCGGAAAGGTTCCTGAACAGCTTTTTTGTATTGCCGTCAGGCAGCAATTCATGTGTGTGCTTTCCAGGCTGCTAAGTGAAGAATATCTTCACTTTTATATAGAACAGGTTTACATAAATGTGCATAAATAGTAGGTAAATATTCACTGGCCATCCATAATATAAAAACAAACTGTCAACAGTCATTTCTGGAAGGTAATGTGTTGGAAGCAAAAGAAAGAGATGGATAAGCATGAGGATGTAGGTCACCATTGCAAGAGTCAAAAAATGGCTGAACTGGGTGGGTCCATGCTTCTCCTAAACAGCAGGTCTTGTTGCGTGTTACCTGTATATAGTAGTTAGTACCTACCAAAATGAGTCCATGGGAGGACAACTGCTGCCAGGCCCATGCTGCACGATCAATATCCATGCCATATACCACAAGACACTTAAAAATTTAGTTAAATAAGAAAGAAAGTGAAAATCTTTTCAAAATATCACATCCATAAAACTACATCGGTGCTAGATAAGCCAATTTAAATCCTGTGCAAACCCCAAAACAAAAATGTAATTGTCGCTTACCAACATTCATATGTGGTGGCTACTTTCTTGTTTCTACCAACAAGTCATCTTCCCCGTTAATGTGGTACAGATAGGAATCTTACCAGGAATATAACATTGATGACCCAGACACCATCAGCATGTGCTGAAATGTTCTTTTGGTAAGCATAGCTATGGACTGGCACATTTTTGTTTGCAGGTTTATATAATTTAACTTTGCTTTTGTATGCATGCGGTTCAATATTTACACTTTTCTTCCTTCTGCTGCCTATACGTCTTATTCTGCTTACACCTCCTGACTATGAATGTGGTGTAAGGCCATGTCTCCATTTAGTGTTTGGACATGCTTATTGCTGCGTTGCAATGCAAGTTGGAAAGGACCATTGAGTCCTATGGAAGATACCTAATAGTAATGTAGCTAATGCCCCCCATACACTCTATACAATTTCCCTTAGATCTACCAACAACTATGTAGTGCTGGGTCCTCCCTGCTATAATACATAGTGATTAGAAGGTTTAGAAAGGTCCTCATATTACATGGATTTGGTTGAAAAAAAGTTGATTGTACATAAATTGTATGGTAACATTGTAAGGTGTATGGGGGGGGGGGGCTTAACTTGCGTAAAGGGAGTCCATTGCATAGTGTTTGGGGAAGTGAAGACTAGGCCTAAGTTTGTCCTTTTTTCTGAGGTTTCTTTTTTACCTTTATTATACATTTTCCAACCAACCCTTTCTTTTTCCTCCATTTAGATGAAGAAATGATAGGAAATGTCACCACTATAATTTGTGTCGAGCTGTTAAAGTTTTAACTTTGTCCCCTTTCCAAAAATATCTTTCACAGGATGATAATATCTGTGGGATACTTTGGCTTATCACTAAACACTCCTAATTTGCATGGTGATCCTTACTTAAACTGCTTCCTTTCCGCCATCATTGAAGTCCCTGCTTATGTCATAGCATGGGTGCTGCTCCGACGCTTCTCTCGCAGATATTCTACAGCAAGCACTCTGTTCCTTGGGGGTGTGGTTCTTCTTTTCATCCAGATTGTGCCTCAAGGTGAGATGTGTTTAAGCAAATGTATGTTGTATTGTTTTTGTTTGTTTCTTAAATTTAACTATTCATTACCAGCTCTGTGTCGAGGAAGATTTATAGGAGACATTTTTTTTGTTAAATTGGAGTTGTTAATGTGTTTACTTCCATTTCATTTCCAATCAACTGAGCAATTCCCTCAATGGCTGTGTTAAGGTACCCATACAAATTTTTCCAGATCGCCACATGCATTCATGTCGATCTGCCACAAATCGAGCGCTGCCCACCCTGAACAAACAACCAAAGAAAACCAAACCTTGATCCGGCATGTCAGGTTTTTTTGGTTGACAGTTTGTCAATTGAAGAAAAATTGGTAATGGGTGGAGAGACCAGTGGTCCTAGTCTATCCACCCATCAAGTTTTTCCCCACCGAGGCATGGATAAGGGGACTTTTTTTGGACCACCTCACTTAAAACACTTTACCACATCACTTAACACAGGATTCAAATAATATACAACAATCAAAGATCAAAAAAATAAAGGATAATGGAATTCAGATCTCACTCGGGAGATATATTGTGCACAAATAAAGTCCAAAGGTAAAGGTAAGGTTTCCGTTTTATTCTTGGAACAAGGTAAGAACAATAGATGTCGGATGCTTGTCCACGATTGGCAAAACCCCAATATCCAATTCATCTATATGAGTTTGAAACATCAATTCCAAAACACCTCGACGTGCGTTTCAACACACAAGGTTTTCTTCCCCAAGGGGAGCTTCTGCTGAGGGACGTCATCCTGAGATACATATCTGCGGCCAGCTGCACCTGAACAGATCCTTATACACTCTACTACTCGTATACCTGATTTCTACCATCGCTCAGTGGCCCCTCGTTCCCTCCTGGCAGCTCCCTGATCGGATTGGCACATACCATTATACCCACCAACCTTGACCCTAACCCACACCTCCTGAAGAAAACCTTGTGTGTTTTTGTCAGATCGATGGCCGATTTGAGTGCCATGCCACCGCCGTCTATCTGGCCCATATCATATGCTCCATCCCTGTTTTCGAGTGGGGCCAATCAATCCAGAAAACGGGGGTTAACGGACATGATCATAAATCATGGTCGATGTCCGTTGCTCTGCATGGAAACCACAGGGTCTCCATGCAAAGCATCGGCTGACCTGGAGACACAGCAGTGCTGTCTCTTCAGCTACTCTGATATGGCGCAGTAGTGTGATGACCTCATCACGCTGCTGCAGGGAACCTCGAACGGCTCCTATATCGAGCCCTGTGTTCCCTGCTTAAGAAATGGACACTTCAGAGGTGGCAAGTGCAATTCTGGAAGAAGCACCCCAGAAACCCCAAAACACCCGGTAATCTCCTGCTTAGGCATGTGAAAAATAGACCTTTGATTGCCTGCAGTTGGCTACTCCTTACTGCCCTAGTTGCCTTCTTAAGGAACACCAATAAGGGTTGCTTTTCTGATTCGCTGGTCCTGTTTGAGCAGAGATTAGATCTGATCGGCCATTTAGAGAAGTACAAATTGATCATCTTATAATGTGATTTTGTGTTTCTCCATAAGCTCATATGCAGTGGAGGCTTTTTCCTCCGAGAACCTGCAGTGACGACTCCAAGCATATTGTCTTCCTGTGGGCACTACTTATGTTCCTTAGACTTTTCACTTCCTGTTGGTTAAAGAGGCATGTCATCACATTAAAAATAAAAACATCTAAAAGGAGGTTTACATATACTGTACATTCAGTATCACAAAAGAGTGTTTTGTACATAGGATATTTATATTAGATTTTCTAGCTGAGTATTCCATGTAATGGTGAATGGAAACCATAACCGTTTTGTATTTCATTGCAGAGCTGAACATTTTGTCCATCGTTCTGGTCATGCTTGGGAAATTTGGCATCACATCAGCCTTCTCAATGGTATACGTGTACACTGCTGAGCTCTACCCTACAGTAGTAAGGAATATGGGCGTTGGGGCCAGTTCTATGGCATCCAGACTGGGCAGCATATTGTCCCCTTATTTTGTTTACCTTGGTAAGATTTGACTTCGTACTTTGAATTTCACATCATACTTTTCATCCATTTCAAATAATTAAGGCTGACTCGGTGTGCATTTGTGCTTGCCAGCCTAAGCAGCTATTACATGTAAATGTCAGAGTTGGTTTAACAGCAAAGCTCAATTTGACAAAATAATGTTTCTCTGGACCACACCCACCTAAATCCAAAGAGAATAATCCCATTTTGCTGTTAAACATCCATATTTCCTCCTGGTACAATATTTAATTTATAACCTACAAAAGTGTGCATGTTCCAGAATAGGAATGTTCTTATGAATCGGAAGGAAACATTGTGGGTGAGGTAGCACAGGAGAACTATTGGAGACTAATGTGTTATGAATGTTTTTGCTTTTGGCTTGATTTAACTTTTAAAAAAAATCTAAAGGGTGGCAGAAGAAATGTGAGAAATGCTTAACTCATGACTTGTGTCTAAATGTATTCCTAATAATATCTAGAACCGCCTGAGGCCTGACTCATTTTACATATGAATGTCCTCCATCCCAACCTGTCCCATCGCACTCCTTCACAGCCTGAGCTTTTACAGTGGAATACACACTAAATCTGTGACTTTTATTTCTTAGGTGCCTACGATAGACATCTTCCGTTTGTCCTGATGGGCAGTCTGACAGTTCTTGTGGGGATTTTTACCCTCTTCCTCCCAGAGACCAATGGCATGCCTTTACCTGATACTATCGAGGAGATGCTCAGAGTCAAAGGGTATGTCTTTCTTTGATGTTGACATGGGATGCTACAATGCAATGACCAGTGCTTTGTGTCTGACGGCTACATACAATATATCGCATGTGTTTTAAAGGGTTTATAACTTCATGGATGATTTTGTAAATAGCATTTCACTATTCTACCTTCCAGCATGAAGTCGTCTTCATGCTATGTGACGATTACACACTGCTCAAAAAATAAAGGGAACAGAAAAAAATAAAACATGATCGATCTGAATGAATGAAATATTCTTAATACACACTTTTGATTGTGTTGTCAGCACATTCAACTATGTAAAGAACATACACGGCCAACCTATCACGCTGCCTGCTCACAAAAGTGAAGCCCTTAGTAGAAAGTCTTTCATCTCTAAAGCCGGCCATGGACGTCTTTTTTTTTCTTTTCATGTCCGCTTGTGTTGAGAATTGGCCACGCACCCTTTGTGTGCCAGCATTTACTTTGTAATGAGGTCAACCTACATGTCTGTAATTTGTCAGATTGATTAAAGGTGGGTGCATTAGATTTTTGCCCAAATTTGCAGCAGATCAATGTCCACCAGCGTGCACGGCATTCGATCTGCACTGCAATTTGTGGCAAATCTACCAGTCTATGGCCACCTTTATGGATACCACTGATGAGGTTTGTGTGATGGATTACGTGACCTAGTGGGCTGTGATTGTTGACATGTGCTGTCTTTTTATGTACTAGTTTGTGAATTGGGCACATGTTTCTGCTGTTCACTAATGGCCACATACTTGCTGGCACAATTATAATGTATTCTGGTTTTATTTTAAATGTATCCAAGAGCTGTTCTAAACAAAAGAAAAAGCTATTTCAGGCTTCGGCGGTAAAACTTTACACAATACGCCATAAATGGGCAAGTTCTGGAAAATTTCTGAAATTAGTTTTATTTCTAAAAACGTTTTTTAAGTTTTTTTTGTGTTTTTGTTTGTTTTCAGGTTTAAGTACAAGAAAGGAATTCCAGTTTCAAGGCAACAAAATGGGAATGTAAAAGTTCTTTCGAACACTGCATTATAAGACCACGAGCTGTCTTCCTTCCTAGATACATGGGATTGTTCATTGAATGAGTTTCTATATCAATGTGCATAGCTTTCTGATGCCTTATAAAAAAAAATCTAGGAAACCAAGTCAAGAAAAACTGTAAAACCATTGCTACTAAGAGTGCCTTCAATTCTCCAGAAGGTTTGTGGTTTGGATTGTCCTTGCGTGTCCCCCATAAAATGTCAACATTGGGACCTTCTTTCTTTGCTGTCTTGGCATAAAGAATATATAAAAAATCTGTGGGGACTAGGTTATCACTAGTGATGACCGAAGGCAACAAATCAGCCGCCAACATGCAATGTTTTCTTCTCCTGGCGAACAGTAGCGGTGTTAGACCCGCTACGTTTGCCCCCGAGAAGATTGTTATTCTTCCGCAGGCCGGATCAGGAGCAGCAAGATCCGACCAGTGGAAGAATATGTTCAATAGATTTTTTTTAACTAGACTGTGTTCTCTACCTGGTTTCTAGTGAAAAAAATTGGCTTAAAACTGGAAGTGATGTCACGAACTGACCTGGCCGATGTTCGCCCATCACTACTTGTTCACTAAACACAGTATAACTTTGTAATAAGCTCAGTAAGGATAAAGATGTTCTTATACTTCTCCCTTGGCTTATACACCCAACAGCGAAGAGCTTAGTTTTTGATGAAACCAGAAATCAGAGATGACTTCTTAGAACCGATGAATGTAGAGTGACCTATATTGTGTCACTAGCAAGTACTTTAAAATGTTATAACTGTAAGGAAAGGTTTGCACATTCCTGTTACACATCAGAGTTTATTTTTCAGTGGCATCTCTGGCATATGTTTAGTTGAAATACGCATTTGCCTTTATGTTGTTGTTAGTAGCTGTATCACTATGTATTAACCTTGTGAGCGTTCTGCCCAAATTATCTTCGGTTGAGTTTCATTCATCATAAAACTCTATCTGAGATAACTGGGGGCAGACTCATCTGTCTGACGGATTCCACTGGCCATTCTCTGGATCGTCGTACACGCTGATCCTTCCAACGCGAAAGGGGTGCCATAGACCTCCATGTTACTGGAGGGGTGTCTCTTTTCCCCAGCATGATTCTGGCATCATAGGTGACGGCAGAATTGTGCTTGGGACCTCCTGAAGAGTGAAAATCGCAGAGGCATTTAATATGCTCTGCTGCGAGCGCCCATGGAAGCACGCCATGTCTGCAATGCTCAGAAGGGTAAACAATCTGGCACAACATCTCTTTATACTGATGCACGTCGGTGCATGCCAATGCTGAACTGCAAGGCTTATGCAATGAGTCTTCCAGCAGTTTGCAGCTCATACCTCTGTTAGATTGACTAGCAGTTATTTATAGATTAAAATTGAAATAATTTGCACTGAAGTGGAAGTCGATCCACTGACAAACCTTGCCGCCAATGTGTTCCATAAAGAGAAAACAATCCTCTCACTTTGCACTGGATATTAAATTAATCGATAAATAATTTTGTATTTTATAGGTTCACTTTCTAGTTTAAGGAATGCAAAAGTTTTTCGTGTTTATAAGCTATAGACAGTTTCCATCGCTGTGAATTGAATTCCACGTCGCCTTGTACACTGTACAGGTTGGTTCTGGAGCTCATCACCTCTCCACAAACTAATGAAAAGCACACGATTCATAGGAAAAACGTGTTTGTGCCAACAGGGGTTGCAATACAAACTCTTATTGTGGACCCTCAGAGTTGGGTTTTACCCAAATATATATTGGTCCTGCAGCTAAGGTGCCGTAGTCCTGCAACTAAGGTGCAGTAGTCCTACAGCTAAGGTGCGTAGTCGTACAACTAAGGAGCTGTAGTCCCACAACTAAGGTGCCGTACTCCTGCAACTAAGGTGCCGTACTTCTCCAGCTAAGGTGCCGTACTCCTCCAGCTAAGGTGCCGTACTCCTCCAGCTAAGGTGCCGTACTCCTCCAGCTAAGGTGCCGTACTCCTCCAGCTAAGGAGCCATAGTCCTCCAGCTAAGGCACCGTAGTCCTCCAGCTTAGGAGCCCTAGTCCTGCAGCTAAGGCCAAATTTGAATGTAAAGTCAATTTCAGGGTTCCTCAACACTACATGTGCAGTGTGCACCATATGCTTTATCAAACCCAAACGCTAGTACGTTCTGCAACCCATTCAAGTGTGAAGGGTAGAACTGCTCTTCGCAAACAGCAAAACAATGCATAGGTTACAAGAGCCCTCCCAGCGACAGAATGATTGTCCCCCAGTGGACGATAACCATTCTTAATATTTTTATTACATATAGTGGTGCGTTTGCTTTTATTAAAAAGTTTTGTAAACATAGAAAAATACCTTTTCAAATGCTAGTCTGGTATTTCTGATCTACTGTTGGATGGTTTGTGTCTAGATGGTACAAAATATTTACGTTTTAATAAAAACACTGGCCCACCTCTCGCCACAGACAAAAGCATAGGCTGGTTTCTTAACCTCATATCGGCTCTATGACCAATAGGGAAAGCGGAAGGTAAAATGGTAACTGGTTATATTTGGGATTTTTGAAGTTCCTATTTGTAAACCTTCTGTTACTTTGGCTGCTGTTTCCATAAACTCTGGGCATAAAAATGTTAAGTAAAATAGGTTTCTCCGCTGCAAACTATATAAGTTTATAGTAACTAAGAATTTGAATACATTCTGCACACAGAATTTCACAAAAACCCAGATATTATAATGCAAAAAAACAAAACAGAAGCTGGTGACTCAGCAATGTGCTGTACATGTAAGGCCCCCATACACCTTTAGATTTCTCTGTCAGATTTCCTTTAGATCTCTATTTGTTTTACCAAAACCATGTAATATGAGGGACTTTCTAAACCATCAAGTCTACCTGTGTTCAATCACAGAGGACCTGGCACTACATAGTTGTTGGTAGATCTAAAGGATATCTGACAGAGATCTAAAGGTGTATGGCCAGCTTTAGGCTGTTTTTTAACGCTGTCTGTTACCGTGCGTGTCTTCAACTCAGCCGATGCTTTGCATGTAGACTCCACAGTCATAGAACGTGGTTTATGGTCATGTCCAATATCCCTGTTTCTTGAGTGGGATTGATTGGTCCCGTTAAAAAACAGCGATGGCCGCATATTATATGAGCTGCTCGGATCTGGCCCATATCTACAGCTTAAGGCTGGGTTTACACCATGCCCCCCCTACTTTCACCACATGGGCGGACATTGTCACGCAGACGCACGGCAGTCAAGTAACATGCCCCGCCCCCCCCCCAAAAAAAGACACATTATGTGACCTGAACAAAGCCCGCCCAATGTGTTTTCGTGCGCAGGCTATTTAAATTATTTGTTATGTTGGCCAAACCGCACCCTTAGCTCAACCAAACTGTACCCGAATGATGTCACACCAACGTGTCCATAACACCACCTGTGGTTTTAGTGTAGACCCAGCATTAGACCATACACAGAACGTAGACATAATGCCTGTCTCTGTGTATTGTGGGAACAGCTGTAATTGGAAATTACTACCAGAAACCCCTTCAGGGACGTGTCTGCTTATTATTCCATGCTGGAAGAATGTACATCGCTGTTGTATATTAAGATTATATTATTATATTAAGATGAATTTTCTTGTGCCCAGATTTTAGATTTAAAGAAAGTTCTACTTCTAGGTTCTCTGACTACACTGGCCAGTTTTACATAATTCATAATGTAACATGAACACCAAATGATAAGGGGATTCTGTATTGTATACTGTATGTACACATGCTTCATGTGTTTATCAGATGTAGCCCAGGAAGTTCATATATCAGATATCTTGTAGAGTATTCTATGGATAGACCTTGTAATTCTGGAGATCTTATTATGTGGAATAGTTTTTACGGGTCATTAATTAAAGAAGCATCAAAGCATAACTGTACTTCCACGTATAAATTAGATTTATCTGCTTCCATGACCTAGTGCCCCTCCGATCTATATTGGAAATTGCAATGTACCAGAGGGGGGCTGTGGGAGGTTGGGGTGGCTGCGATGGTCCATCCTTGAGTAGAACATTCCCTGACCACCAGAGCCTGCACCTGTTTTCTACCTCCTACCTTCTTTGGATAGATATGCGATGACATAACTATTGTGTATAACACTCGGCTCAAAGTGGCTTCCATTTTTTTAAAACTTCACATCATAAATAATGCTAGTTTGCCAAAACTTTCCATTGTTATTTGCTGAGTTGGTCTTGCACAGCTGCCAGAAATATAATGCATCACCCTGTTGGTGCCTTTACAGATGTATTTTATCTAGCCCCCAAGGATCCCGGTTTCAGAATTTACACAAACACAGCCAATAGAGCAGTGGTGGGCAACTGAGTTGGTATGGAGGGCCAGGGTTGTGGGCACTCTGCAACAATAAAGGGCGGCATAACATTTTCAACTTATACTGACTTTTGTAATCAGCAGGCAGAGCTAGAAGACTTAATTTTAAATAACAAAACATGTTTTAAATGATACTTCAAGCATTAGGGAACACTGTAGTGTGGTAATGCACATTTTGTGTTATATATATCATCAAAGGTTATGTGCCCCCACTCTGAGGTTATGTGCCACAATATATATTCTACAATCATCCCCCGTTCATTGGTGAAATAGTGGGAGCATAGTCTGCCGACTGCTCCATGTCAGCAGGCTGATTGGCATATGTGAAAGCCAACCAGTGACCCAGACGGCGCCTGAGCAAGTCCCTCACCTCTCCTCTTCCTGCTCTAAGAAGATTCCAAGCAAGGACTTGTCAATGGGGGATAGGCGGACAGGTGAGTTTCAATGCATTAACAGTTAGGTTTCAGGGGCCGCAAGTGGAGTACCAAGAATGCCTGAAGGGTTGCAAGTTGGGCACCTGGGCAATAGAGATCAGTGCACTCCTATGAAGCTATTTTCTCTTTATCCCGCTTGTACATATAGTGTCCAAGTAATAGTAACCACATATTTTTGGGGCACTTGTACTCAACATGGTCAGGGCTGGTGGAGTCAGGAAATATGTGACTAGAGATACTTCTAATCTCGTATATATCAAATCCGCATTGGGAATACCAATGCCAAGAGGTTTAAGAAATTGGCCACATGAATCCTTTTATGATTTGATCAGAAAACCTGATTATAACGGAGGGAGTCACTTTCACTCTTCAGTTTTTTGATCAGTAAAAATATTTTCCTCACATTTTTAATGAAATGCCTTTTAGGTCTACTGACACCCCAGTCATCCTGTACAGTAATGTATGGTAACAGTTGTTTCTGAATGTATGTAAATCACTTGTGAAAGAGATTTTATGTCTGTAATTTGTACTGATTTCCTTTTGTATTTATTTATAATGTTCTCTAGCACCTTTTTTTTATTTTATACTTGAAGTGTATATAAGCACATCAATGCAAAATGTGTGTACAAATGTATGTTCTACTACAGTAATAGTCCATTTTTTAATGAAATAAATTTAATAAATTATATTCCTTTCAGAACAAAGAATTGTCATTTCTTGGGGGGGTCCTTACCAGCACATTGTTTACATGTACAGTGTATATCAAAACCTCCCACAACAACTTGCCCATGAGCAACATGTGACACGGACTCACCCCTCCACCCAACTGTAATAATAGTTTGCCTGAGCTGGATATACAATGGATATAAAATGGATATAAAAAGTAAAAATTAAAATGCCAGGTTCCTGTGCTGTACACAAATGAGACAGATAACTAAATTCAGAACCTTATTCACGTTTAATGTGACATAAAGACTGCACCACTCAAATGAGAAACAAACTGAAATCTTTTAGGTGGAGGGAAGAAAAGAGTGCACACCCTTAAACTAATACTTTGTTGAAGCACCTTTTGATTTTGTTAAAGCACTCAGTCTTTTTGGGTATGAGTAAGAACACCATACCCACAGTGAAGCATGTTGGTGGGAGCATCATGCTTTGGGGCTGCTTTTCTTCAGCTGGAACTTGGTCCTTAGTTAAGATAGAGGCAATTATGAACAGTTCCAAATACCAGTCAAAATTGGCACAAAACCTTCAGGCTTCTGCTAGAAAGCTGAAAAAGAAGAGGAACTTCATCTTTTAGCATGACAACGACACAAGGCATACATCCAAATCAACTTAGGAAGGGCTTCACCAGAAGAACATTAAGGTTTTGGAATGGCCCAGCCAGAGGTCAGACCTAAATCCGATTGAAAATCTGTGGGGTTATCTGAAGAGGGATGTTCACAAGAGATGCCCTCACAATCTGACAGATTTGGAGTGTTTCTTTAAAGAAGAGTGGGCAAATGTGCCATGCTGATAAGGCTCATACCCACAAAGACTGAGTGCTGTAATAACATCAAAAGGTGCTTCAGCAAAGTATTGGTTTATTGGTTGGTTTATGCAACCACAATTCTTTATTTTTATATTTTTAAAAGATTTCAGTTTGTTTTTCATTTGAGTGGTACAGGTTACATTAAAGATGTCTCATTTTTGTTCAGTACAGGAACCTGACATTTTACCATATATATCCACTCTAGGATCCAGCATGGTGCAGTCCTGTCCACTTTGCTTGAACATGCTTTTTTCTCTCTCAAAAACGATATAGTGTGTCTTGGCGGAGAAAAAGCAGGTATACATTTAGATCTCCTTGGTCTTCCTTCCATCATGAATGCTAGTCCTAGACTCTCTTCATCTGCTGCTCCTCTGCATTTTGCTCAGAGAATCCAATTCATAGTTCTGTGCCTTGCTTTTAAATCACTTCGCACCTCCTGTCCCACTGACACTGACTCCACCACAGGTATGGCTTCAGGGCTTCTCTAGAAATGCCCAACTCTCTGGAACCAGGTCAGTGAATAGTCATTAACATTTGGCAGAGATCTCTCACTTGGAGCTGTAGTTCATGATAGATTACCCAAGAAGTCTCCTCTCCACCCACAGGCAATGACCGGACAGCGACGGACAAGCAGCACAGTGCTGGGAGCTAATCTGTCATTCTATCTTGTCCTAATAACCTGTTTCTAGTTATCTCATGGGCCTTGCAACTCAACTGACTGACTTCTTGTTCTGCTGCACAGAGACCTATAAAACCAAATGGACACTGCCTGGCCAAAAAAAAGGTCACACGCTTTAATATTTAGTTGGACCGCCTTTAGCTTTTATTGCGGCACACATTCGCTGTGGCATTGTTTCGATAAGCACCTCAAATGTCACAAGATTAATTTCCTTCCAGTGTTGTATTCATTTTTCACCAAGATCTTGTATTGATGATGGTAGAGTCTGACGCTGTGCAAAGCCTTTTCCAGCACATCCCAAAGATTCTCAATGGGGTTAAGGTCTGGACTCTGTGGTGGCCAATCCATGTGTGACAATGATGTCTCATGCTCCCTGAACCACTCTTCCAAATTTGAGCCTGATGAATCCTGGCATTGCCATCTTGGAATATGCCCAGGGGTGCACATAAGGCCCAAAAACTATGCGTACCTGCATTATTGTTACAAAACTTATATGCGTACTAACTCGGAGGCATTCCGTGTCTGGGCGGCCGCAGAGGGAAGAGATCGGCAGCACAATCGGAATCCCTCCCACATGAAATAGCTGTACGGACAACTTCACTTTATTATGTATACACTACTGTAAAAGTACTCAAATTTTTTTTTAGATAGGCTACATTCTTCCTGTTTTTTTGTTAAATGTATAAAATTTTAGTGATGAGCGACTAGGCAATATTCGAATTCGCGTAATTTCGCAAATATC
>CM070034.1:31855281-31876115 GCA_036250615.1 Ptychadena robeensis | reverse complement strand
CATGGTTTTGGTAGAAGAAAAGTTGATTGTACAGAAATTGTATGATAAGATTGTAAGGTGCATGGGGGGCTTAAATCTCAATTTCTTAAGCAAGGCAGTGGTCATCTTGGCACTGTGTTTGGGGAGGTTATCATATTGGAATACTGCCCTTTAACAGCACGGTACGGGCAGACCGCTAGGGGGGTTAAAGGTTAATTACGATGTCCCATTGAGTTAGGCATTTTTAAGCCTGGAACATTGTAAATCTTTTCTGTTGCTTTCGTTTTTAGGTTGAGGCGTTGATTTAGCTACCCCACAAAGTGTGCAGAAGGCCCAACACTAGGTGACTGAGAGGATGATCTTTTTCTTTAATTATGTATTTCTTAAGAATTTTGTATAAACCTTACTATATTATTGGACAGGTTTTAAAAAAATACAGAAAATTTGTTAAAAAAAAAAAACTGTCACTAGTAGGAGACAAAGCAACAATTACTTGAACAGAAACTTGAAGACCATGGCAACAAGGCTTGGGTTTCAGGGTCTAGAAACGATCTTGTTGTTTGTTCCAAGATTTTCTCCATTTCTTATTCTGATGTAACTTTAAGGCAAAATTTATCCTGTCTGCTCGCACCTGCAAACTTATGCAGACGCTCAGGGGTCATTTAAATAACATCTGCAGAATCTAACGTGATGTAATCGAAGCTCCATCTAGTGGCCGTTTTATAGAATTACAGCCCCATAGTCAGACTGAAGTGTGGGCAGAACTGCTTCTATCTGCCCTAAATAATTATGATTTCCCCGGGAATGAGGAAGTGAGGAAGGTGAGTACGTTGTTTTTTTTTATTCTGTAGCCGTTTTCACAGTTGCAATCTGCTGACAGGTGAGTATACGTCAATGTAAAGTATGTGTTTTTTTAAATTTTGAATAAAGAATCGCCTTAACAACCAACCAGTAAATGAGCCCTTACTGGCTTCAGCTTTAGATACTGTTTATCTGCATTGGCAATTGTTACTCTCTGTTCCTTTCCTTGTATGCATATCCTGTCCCTCCTAGCTTTGTTTTGTCTGTCTGTCCGTCTGTCTCCATACTGGCATTGTCTGGCTTTTTCCAAAAAGTTAGTTGTAAATCCCATGGGACCAATGTTAGTATCTTCTATGAAGTTCAGGCTCAGTTTTTTCCTGGTCATTGCACTATGGTGCGAGCTTTGACTAAGTAGCTGTACTACGGTTTGTCATATCCATCAATTCCATTATACCACCACTTCCTTTACAAATCAAAAAAAGCTTTCCAATCCTGTTAAAAGATACTGAATTAAGCAGGCTTCAAATGAACATTAACCTCCCTAGCGCACTGCTGAGGTACAGATTTCTGTACCAAAAGAGCACCATAGACTAATGGAAAAAGGTTTTTTACATTGTAGGCCTGTAACTTCCCAAAGTATGTCCATACAGGATGCTTTGTGAATAACTAACAATATCAGATAATGAATATTTCACATGAACTGTGTCAGGTAAATTAGCACTGCGACCACTAGATGGCGCTGCAGAGGTGCCAGGTTACATAGGAGAGCATTGTAATACATTGAAATCAATGTATTACATTCAGTTCTGTACACTTGGTGTTCCCGCCCCCACAACAGACGTCTGTCACACCAGGAGAGAAGCAGAATGAAGACAGCTGTAAGAGGACATGGGGACACAGGATCATTTATTCAGGTGAGTATTTTACATAGTGAATCATATTGAATTGTGTTTTGAATGCAGAAAACATTATTCAATATCATTTTTATTTAAAACTCCAGCTGGTTTCCCAATGTAACATCATTACATCGGGGGGAGGGAGTTTGGGAGTGATCCATTCTTCTGCAGTAGCCTCTTCATTAGATCGAACCCAGCTCGTTCAGTGCAGTTCTAACAAGTCAGAGCTGGACGAGCTGGGATTGGCAGGAACAGCAGGGGGGTTAATATGAAGTTTCCCAAAGTTTGAGAGGGTTCCTCCCACAAACATTCCAGTATTGGAATTTTCATCCATCTGTATACCTTGTTTTCCGGAAAGTAAGACCAACCCCGAAAGTAAGCTCCTATTCCCCCCCCCCCCCCCCCCCCCCCCCCCCAGTGCTTCTAATATAAGCCTTTCCCTGATAATAAGACCTACCATGTCCCAGAGACGGCTTCCATATTTAGGGAAGACATGACAGGAAGCGCTTCTAAACCCAGAAATAAGCCCTAGTGCATTTCTTGCACCTAAAATAATATAAGACAGTGTCTTATTTTAGGGGAAACAGGGTAGTAGTTATCCCAGAAAAGACAAGGATGTTCCTCTGGGGGCCAAGAATGAATTATGAGGGTTTTGTATTCGCTGCAAACCTGTTGCATATTTTGTAAGACAGCACGTATACAATGTAACATTTAATGTATGCATTCATAAGCAGTTTATAGCCAAAAATGCTGTATTACTTTAAATCTTTCAATAAATCTTGTTTGGAAACAAAAAACTAAGAATTTTGGTCACTAAATGGAAAGACCTTCCCTTTATCCTTGCTTTGAAAGTGACAGTTCGACATTTCAAGAAAATGAGAAAAGAGTGTAGGGTGGTGCCTTGGGTGGGCCTGTGCCCTGGAGGGCTTGTCATGATTGTGAGAAAGATCTGCGTTTGATTGATGTGGAAAGAATTCCTTTGAAGGTATTTGACCTGAGTTGCCTTCCGTGGCATTTTAGGGTAACCAGAGGTTCTACATTTATGAATGGTTTATTTTGAAATTTAGGGTAGAAAAGACAAGATCGTGATCCAGAGCCATTTTAATACAAATGTTATAAGAGGGGAGGGCTATGTGTATTCCCTTCCTCTATTGCATGACTTATACAGTATGGGTGTATGGGGAATTCCTTTTTATAGATTGAGATACTCTGGTGTTTCTCTGCCTTCTCTCTCTCTCTCTCAGTGGCTTCTCTTTTCTTCTTCGCTAAGATTTTGCCAGAAAAATGTTTTTTTTTTAAATGCTACATGTATATGTTTTTTTCTAAACCAATTTTCTATATAGGAGGTGGAAGGATATATATTTTTGGTGGATTCCAGGTTTGAGTAAACCTCCTTATTTACTTTTTGCATATCTCATTAATGTCAGCAATGGTGTCTTGACAAATTGTGTAGTCCAAAGAAATGTAAAAACGGGCCCTTGATACAACCACAACATTCTATATACCATATATATAAATATATATATATAAATACAGTTCTGCTTATAAGTAACCTCCTGGGTGGTTCCCACATGGCACGCTTTTTTAAAAGATTTCCTGCCCTCCTTTCAACTCGGAATACATCCCTGGCATCAAAAAGCGACGCCACCTCCATTACATGGAGGTCAATGGAGCCGCCTCCATCTGATCTCATCAGGGCCGACCTGGAAGGATCAGAGGGCCCACAGGGCATAGCCGGGAGATTTCAGCAGAGTGAGTTGAGTATGCACGCAGTTAGCTCGGGTGAGTTTTATTAGCAAAGAGACTGACTCCGAGTTAAATAGGTTTACCAATTTTCAGACAATATGAATGTTAACACAAAAACTTTCATGGTTAGTGGATTTCTGAATTTGTTATTGTCATACAACGGTGTTCATTCTTTTTCAATCATAATCACAACACCAAACTACCCAAATGACCCTGATCAAAAGATTATATACCCAAACCCAAAAGATCTACAATAGTTACTAAAGTAACTATCTTCAACCATGATCTGTTTGCTTGTAATTATTCAGTGTTTATAAAAGGTCAATGATTTTTGGACTTAAAAAACTAACTAGGGACTAAAAGACCCT
This sequence comes from Ptychadena robeensis, assembly GCA_036250615.1. NCBI lineage: Eukaryota > Metazoa > Chordata > Amphibia > Anura > Ptychadenidae > Ptychadena > Ptychadena robeensis. The sequence continues at coordinate 31,872,325 of CM070034.1, read as the reverse complement.
TGCATATTTCATCCAGTGCTGCACTGATGTTTTTTGGCTTTTAGGTCATGGAGAAAGCAAAAAAATTGTCAAAGGGTATGGAAAGGCAAAGGTAGTTGACCTCTATAAACAGGAAAATGGATATAAGAAAGTATCATAGGAATTCAGAATTCCAATCAGCAGTGTTCAAATTGTAATTAAGAAGTGGAAAATTAGGGGTTCTGTTGCAACCAAACCAGGTCAGGTAGATCAACTACAATTGCAGTCAAAACTACAAAAAAAATTGTTCTGGATGCAAGGAAAATCAACAACTAACTTCAGGTAAAATACAGGACTCACAAAATGTGGTGTGGTTGTTTCAAGATGCACAATAGGGAAGCGCTAGGTCAAATTTTCCCACTTACAATATGCCAAACAACATAGATACAAACCTAAATCTTCTAGCACATAGTCATTTGGAGTGATGAGTGTTGAACTAAGTTGGCCACAACCATAAGAGAGGAGCAAACAAGGCTCATGATGAAAGGTACAGACCATTCCTACTGTAAAAACAAAGGCGGATCACTGATGTTTTAGGGATGTGTGAGCTACAAAGGCACAGAACATTTGTCAGAATTGATGGCAATAGGAATGCAGTAATTTGAAAGCTGCGCATGGGATGTACTTGAACATTCCAATATGACATTGATCCAAAACACAAGGACAAGTTGACTAGTCATTGGCTAAGGTTCTGGAGTGGCCATCTACGTCTCCTGACCTCAATATAATTGAGCCACTCTGGGTAGACCATAAACATGCAGTACATGCAGAAAAGACCAAAAATTGGCATGAATTTGAGACTTTGTGTCAGAGAGAAGAGTCAGCTTTACCATCTGAGAATATATAGAACCTCTTCAACAACTACTGTAGTGTTGTGGTTTGCGTAGTGCTCTGCCAGGTTCTTTTTGGATGTCCTAAGCTCAATCACTGTCACACGGCCTGCACACAAGGAATAAACAGAATGTCCATGCAGCTGGTAGGGGTTAACTGTTTACTAAAGGAGTAGTATGTACAGGCTGTCAACATCACCCAAGGCAGGGATGGGGTTAAAGCATAGGAAGCTAAGTTGCAAACACATCTACCAGTTGCACAGGGGATTTGGCTGATGGCTCTCTTACCCAGGGTCTCAGGGAATAGCAGCAGCAGTCCAATGGTCATAAACTCCTAACAGTTCCAAGGAAAATTGAGAGGGGTGGAATACTGCGTAAAACTCTCCCTTATTCTAGACACCTTTTGAAGGCCACAAACATCCGCTAAGGAAAGATGAGGAAAGGACTGCCCTGGTCCAAAGGGGATCCCTTCCATTCGCCAGGGATGGGGATCGTAGTTCCTGGGCACTGGCAAAGTGGACAGCTGGCTGGTGAACCCAGTAGAAGGCAGGAGCACAGCGCTCTTAGGTAAGCGGCAGACACACTGGCTGGCAGAAGCTCCACACTGAACAGGGAAGTATCCAAAAACACGAAATGTATAACCTCGGCCCTCTAGGAGAAGAATTTACAATTGTAGGGCAGATTAGGGAATTAAAATAGCAGGAAGATAGCCATTACCTCACCGCCTGGCAGGTGCATTAATAAAAATATACATTTCTTAAAGCTGTACATACCTATAATATACTCATGTCATGGCCTGACTAAAAATCCACACTATATACAACACTACGTATACAGAAGTGGAAAATCACTTTACTACACTACCACAAAATACTTTAAGCTATCATTGATGTCAGAAGGGACAATACATGGTATTAAGAATTGGGGTGTGTAAACTTTTTATCAGGGTGATTTAGTTACCTTGTGTTGTGATTATGATTTAAAAAGAGTAAACACGGTTGTCTGACAATAAAAGGCTTCAGCCAACCACTAACTGTTATCATACATGGTTAATGGAGGTTAATGAGGTATGTAACAGACAAAAAGGGTCCAAATTCCATTTCCATATTGGTGTACATACTCTGTGAATTCAATAGGTACTCTCTGGAAAATTGAATAATACATATATTTCCCATCTAGGCAAATAATAACTGAAAAGTTGCCTCACTGCTAATATCTTAGGCCCCTAGCCCCCGTAATCTGTAAAATAGACAAGCACATGTTTATTTTACTTGAACTATAAGAAAATGCCAGTTTACGAGGAGTATAGAATATGTTCACAAGCAGCATGATGGCACAAGCTAAATGTAATCTAATCAGACAGTGTTTGTATGTGAGAGGACCTTGTACTGTCCTCCGTAGAAAGATTCCAGATAACTGGAACCACAAACTGGCTGGTGACCATAACTAAACTGGCACAGAGAGTGGCAGCTGTGCTCAGAAGAGTCACATCGCATCCTGGATGAGTCACATCTCAGCATGAGCACTGGTGTAGTCTTTCAGCACTCTTCATCATTTTAGTCATAGTTCAGCCATTACATTGTTGATGTTAATTTCATACTAATGGGAGTGATCATGTGCTTTACTGAGTGTAGATAGAACTATTATAGTACTATCTGTTTGGCGTGTACCGCTTTTGGCGTGTATCTTATGAACATCTTGGCCCGCTGGCTAATCTTTACAGAACAGTTGAACAAAAACCCCATAGTGAGGCTTAAGGTAGTCGTACCTGGGTCGACTCTTGCACGATCGATCTTCGATTTAATAGTCTTGTGCGATTTAAATCTTATCTGTCAGTCTCAACATCGATTGATTGTGCCATCACAGTGTGATAATTTTTTAACCAATTGATTCTTTTAAAATGTATGTCTGTTTAGCAGCATCATTAACCCTCTCCAGGCGCCCCCACTGTGGATTTAAGCATTTATTACAGTGCATGCTCCTTGTACGATTGACTAAAATTTAGCAACATGTTTGATCACTGCTCCATCAATTTTATGTTCGATTTCGATCACTTTTCCATCACTTTTGTTCGATCATACCAATTGACTTAATAAGATAAATTTTGGGTCCATCAAATGAAAATATCGAGTGTGGCTACATTATTGTGCACTATAAGGTAATGTTTCTAATATTAGAAGAGATGATCGAATGTTTCAATTTGCTGATTTGGTGAGCTGATTGCAAAGCCTCTGAAAATGGTATCAACACCAAATAGCTGAAAACGTAGAGATGGGTTGTGGGAACATTTGGAAAAAAAAAGTTTTGCTTGTAGTTTTTGCATAAATTAGGTTTAAAATCCAAGTCGAAATTTACATTTGTGAAATTTTGACTAGACTTTGAAGTTAATTTTTGCAAAAACTATTTGTGTTAGAGACATACTTTTTTTTAGTATACTGCCAATCCTTCTCTACATCTCCAGCAAGTATGGTCATGATACCATGCTTTACAATTAACTCAAAAAAAATGTAGACTATCTCTAGTAATTAGTAGAGTAAGTATACTTACCTTATATTTATTTGTCCCACAGTTATTATTAAATCTATACTGATAAGATAGCTAAGAAAAGTCTTCTAATTTGAAAGTGCTTTCCATTCCTGCTACTGGAATTTCTTTTTTTTTTGTTTCAAATTGAATTGGACCTAAAAATTTGTTTAAAATTGAACAGGAAATCGATCAAGAAGTGATTGGCCATGTGTGTCAATTTCCATAGATTGTACAGGTATCTGGATATTTTGATCGATTTGCATATGATCGTACTATGGTGCATGCGCACCAATCTATAGAAAGGAATCAAACAGTTGGGTAACTACCACAATATTTGGTGGAAGAAAACAATCCAAATACAATACAATTGACTTTAACCTCCCTAGCGCACTGCTGAGGTCCAGATTTCTGTACCAGAAGCGCACCATAGACTCTAATGGAAATTTTGTAGTGTTGTAGGCTTGTAACTTCCAAAAATCTGCCCGTACAAGGGTCTAATAGACATCCGGACTATAATAATGTTTGAAACACACAATTATCATAAAAAAAGTACATAAAAAAATTATGAAATGTATAATTTGAATGCTTAAATCTCTTGAATACTTATTTGGTATGAAAGATTTCAAAACAGTATTTATTGATTTCAAAACAGTATTTATGTTTGTTTATAATAACATTTTTATTTTGTTTTTGTTTTGCATTTTATTGGATACAGTTATCACTGTATCCAATACAATGGCATTCTCTGAAAGGGTTAACTTCAAAGATCACATCTGGAATGACAATGGGGGTGATATTCCAGGTGTGCTCTTTGAAGATATCCCAATTAGCATATGAATATCCCAATTTGCATATGCTCTATCTCGTCAGCTGCAATACTGCATAAGCAAGTGCAGGACGAGATAGTGCCGTCAGAAGTGCTAGGGAGGTTAATATGATCATATTTTAAGCAGATCGAAAAATGCAACCCTGTATGCTCAGCCTTAGTAAAGAAGGTACACATGATTAATGATATGCCAACATTTTGATATTAGCATGCAAATTGTATATAGATTAAAAATGAGCAGATTAAAATTAGGGCAGTTTCAATTTGTTTCCAATTTCTATGCCAAGGTCCAATTTTAAAACTCATTGATCTCATTGATCTAAAAATAGGAATCTGTAACCATGAAAAATATGTTTAGCCCTTCTATGCTAGTAACTTCATACTTTAGTTTTCCTCCCTATTGTTTCCCCATTCTTTTCCAGAATCAACTCCCTAGCAGCCACAGTATGCAATTGCTGGAATAGTGGAAAGATATCATTCAAGATCTGAATTACGTTTGCGGGGTTGTGTTAACTGGCTGAAGTTAGGGTTTAAGGATTAGGTATTTGTGTAAAGTCAAATGTAAAAGGGTTAAGCTAGCCATACACGTGTCGGATTCCATGGCCGATTGATCACTTATCCAATTGATTCCGGCGATCTCAGCGGGAATCGGAGCTCCGATCAATCGGCCAATTAAGAGTATCCGATCGCTGCATACCACCTTGTCCCACGGATTCCGGGACGATTCCGTGTCCGATCGCTTACTTCCCAAATGGCAACTCCCCCTGATGTGTGCAGAATCGGATCAGAAAGACCAACATGTTGGTTCTCTGTCGGATCCGATTCTGAGCCCCCGATCAATCGGACGTGAACGATCGGACAAGGTGGGCTGCACGCGATTCCGGCACGATCATTTCGCGTGCACGCGCCCGGAATCGATCGTCCCGGAATCCGGTCGGAATCCGACCCGTGTATGGGGGCCTTAAGATTCAAATGTTGGGTGTAATTATTGGGCTATTGTATGGACTTGCTTGTCTCACTTAAGCTTAGGCAGTGAATATAAATATGCAGGCCTCAGCAGTCCATAGAAATGAAGCATCTAAGATTGCTTTGCTCACCTAATCTCTAATGGAGCCCTTGCTGATTCAGGTTGAATGAGACCCAACATCATTCCAGGACTCCAGGTGTCAAAGTTCCGTACTCAGTATTGGCCTCATGGAAGAATGTAGTAGAAAGGACTTCCTCGCAGTATGAAAGGGGTTTTTAAACCCTTAACAAAAAAAACAAAAAATAAAATCTATAACGTAAATAATAAAAGATCCAAACGCTCTGGGAAGCTCCATAGATGCTGCACCAGGGAGCCACCTCACAACTGAAAGAAAACTCAGTGCCAATTTTGAAGGTCTCAGTTTGTGATGAAAGACATAGTAAATATTCGGTTGTGAAAATAGTATTTTAAATCTTCGAAATGAATGGTCACATGCTATGTTTATTTTATATTATTTACACAATACATGGCCATACCGCGAATATTCGAAATCTCAAATATCCGCTGACATATTCAACATATTCATGAATTTTCCTTAAAAATATTCGACATTCGAATATCCAAGCTCAACACTAGTCTCAATGCTATGCTCAATGCTCCCAACTCTTGGGGGATATTTGGGCATTTAGTAATTACTTACATTTTCCCAGGATTCAAGACATTCATCAGCTATCCATTTTTTTTATTTGACATTTATTTTTATGTGAACTAGCCCATTGGATATTATGAGCACTTGTTGGACATGCATTACCTAACATGCATTAAAATGGATAGAAATCCCTTTTGTTTACTGTTACATTTGGGTGTTCATGAATATCTCAGTGTACTAAGCTATGTAATATACTCAGAATCTACTTTTAAAATGTAAATGTACTAAAATGGGAAATTAATGCTAGATGATTGCTGTACGGGGCCTCAGCATGTATGGTGATACTTGGTCCAGATGTTTTATTTACCATGTGAACTGAGCCTTTGTACTCTCCTCATCAGCACTTTATTACTTGAATTTACCTCATTCAATTACCTGAATTTAATGTTAACTGGTGATAAAACAGTGATTTATTCTGTTCTTAGAACAGATAAAAACACTTTAACCAAGTTATATTGCATTTAATAACAGTTCAGTAAGTCAAAGTTAATTTCTGTATTATCATTGGCTAGGCTCCATAATTGGATTGGAATTGATTGGTAAATAGATAACTGAAAAGTCTAAAAAGGTATTACAATGTGCCTTCAGACTGTTAACCGCCCTAGCAGTCAGGGCGGCAGCATCTCGTCCAGCGCTGCTACTGCTTCTATCGCACTGGACGAGATGCTTCTATCGCACTGGACACATCGGGGCTTCAGGCAGCGCATACTCACAGTTCTAATTGCATGAAAGCAGTTTCATGCAATTAGAATACTGCTTTCAATGTGCATCTATGTACTAAACATCACCCAAATAATGTCTCTGGTGCCCCAAATGTGCCCATTTGCAGTAACCCTCTCTTCCCTGGTGTGATTTCATCACACCAGGTTAGAGAGGGTTAACTGAAAAGGGGCACATCTGGGGCACCAGATACTTTATTTGGGCGATGTTTAGTACATAGCAGCATAGCTTTGTTCCCAAATTCTTGTGTTTTTTCATTAATTTTATCCCCCCAAAAATTTTTTTTTTACATAATTGGTTGTTTCAAACATGATTATAGTCAGGATGTCTATTAGACCCTTGTACGGACATATTTTGGGAAGTTACAGGCCTACAGCATAAAGAAAAATTTACCATTGAAGTCTATGGTGCACTTTTGGTCCAAAAATCTGGACCTCAGCAGTGCGCTAGGGAGGTTAATTAGTAAAGTTAGGTGAATGCTTTTTTAGGGCATTTATCTAGCATGTTAGCAGTAAAAAATGCCTTGGTCTTTGGAAAATCCGCCCGATTACAGTTTGACAATTTTTTTAATGCCCAAATGCAAGCCTCATGTACCATCCAGTGGAAGTTTAGCATTACAAATGAATGGCTAGGGGTTGTACATGATATTGGTGCTGGTTCCCACTCTCACTGTACACGTCAGGTTTCCCCATTAGTGTTGAGCGAGAATATTCTAAATTCAAATATATTTGACGAATATCCAGCATTCGAGAATTCACAATAATACGTGAATGCGCACTCGGATATTCACAATGGCGGATATTCGTCATATTATGCTTCAACATTGTTTAGCTCCATAAATCCCGCATATTTGTGCGCATTGCGAATTGATATGCGCAATGCACACAGTGTTTGTGCTGGCTAAGGTCACAGAATTAGGAAGAGAAGCTGTAAGGCTATGTTCCCACTTAGGCGATTAATGGCGAGCGCAGGCAATTAATCGTTTAAGTGGGAACATAGCCTAAAGCTGCATTGCGAATAAGGCAATAGAATACAGTAGAATCGAATTTTGAATGTTCTTTTTTATATTCTCAAAATTACGCAAATTCGAATATATCATATGCCGCTCAACACTATTCCCCATATGCATAATTTACCTTGCACATTCATGTGCAGTGTTTATACTGACATGTGCAGTGAGAACATAAGAACATCAATGGTTAATATGGTCATTTTTAAAGTAGCCATTAATGCATCAACTTTTTGTTGGATCCATGTGACTGACTGCAAAATAAATATTGGTGTGTGGTCGCTTTAAAATACAAAACTTTAAAGCATAAGGGACACTGAAATGTTCTAGCCCAGCTCTTTCGATGTAAGCCAAATTGGGCAGGAGGGGCAAACTCCTCCAGTGTCCTAACCTGTACCCATGTGTTATGTTGTGTCGCATTTCAGCTTAAATTATATGTGCAGGGCTTCGTAACATGTTGATGCTATATAAATAAAATAATCATTTGATTTCCATTACTTTTGGTCAGTAGATCCACAAAAAATAAATCAGTTATCAATTGAATTTGCCTATTTTTTTAAGCTGATTGAACCCCTCCAAAAAGCTACCCATCCATGGCTTAATATACACTGACTTTCCAGGCTGCTGAGACTTGCCCTCCTCCCACTGGAGTGTACAGTGGCTTGTACACTCTGTGTAGGTGCTCTGAAAGGGGAAATTCATAAACACCCTAGGTAACCCATGGGACCAGCAATCAAAAGCAGACAAGAGACATTCCTTGGGTGGCTGCTGTTATCGGACGTTGACAACATCCGATTATTCCATGGTAATTTTGGACAATATTTATTGTCAAATTATATATATTTATTGACTTTTCCTATGCAATGAATGTTGATAGATTAGTCTGGTTAACCATTTGGTTTAACTCTGAATATGTTTTTACCTTTTGTATTTACATATGCATTATCTATATCATGCTATATCACAAATATCTTTTTACTCTCACAAAACCAAAAAAATTTAACCATTTTATCACGAAATGCTCTTTTCTTTTATGCATTGATGTATATAGAAAATACCTCTTTTTAGCAAATAAAGGACATTTTGTATTATCATTTGGGCGCCTCCAAGAAGCCTATTCTTTCTAGTGGTTTACCACAAAATTACCCATAATATTTAATTTTGGACAATGCCATCTAACACAAAGCCAATCAGTATCAGTGACTGATGACAGAATAGGCAAGTGGATAGCAATATCATTTAGACACCTCCTATATGGTGTTCATATGCACAGAGACATCCACATGCTTACAATAAGAGACAGATAAGAACTTTAAATGTATCTCTAGCCACTTTAAACAGCTTGTACTTTTATCCCAATTCCAAGAAAACTCATTAATTGGGACCAAAAACCAGCACATGCTCTAACCTTGCTTTGGTCTACCTTAATGTAAACAAATTGTTGGGCACACAGAGGGGTAGCATGAGATACAAGTTAAAGGACTGGCTAGTAAAGAAGCATTTTAAAAGCAAAAATCTCTACTACACATATTCTTTCCTGCAGCTGACCCGAGAATAGATGTTCTGGCATCAACAATAACTGCAGTATCCAAGTGATGACAGACATTTGCCCATAGGCAGACTCATTTGGTTGGATTGATTCCAGTGTTCATCTGCAAGCTTATTATTCTCAAAATTTCTCATTGTTGTATTTCTGTTTGGTTTCCATGTAACATCCCTGGTTGCACCATCGAGAATTTTTACAACAGGAAACGGAACTTTCAACATTATAGGCACAGGACAGAAATTGCAAGAATGAATGTAGACACACAATAACCGTACACAGGAAAGATAATTACGGCACAACTGCAAACCATTACAGAATCAAACCATTCCGGGGGCACATGAAAGGCTTGAGTATTAAAGGGAACGTCAGGGTCATCCAGGAAAAGAACCCTTTGCGCTAACACTAATAATTGTATAGGACTAGAGATGTTCTACATCACTGTAAGGTTCAGGGATCAACCAGATGACAAGAGGCGGCATTTATTGCTCAAACTAAAACTTTATTGAACCCCAAAGGCCAGCAAGGGTCTCGCTTTAACCAAACTGGTAAACAGGCAGCTGAACTCCTATATCATCCTCAGTAATTAGTCCCAAGAAGGGGGTAGTATGGATAAGCAAGCTCCTCATCCTGGAGTAGCGGGCACACCAGCAGTGGTTCCCTGGTGGTCTTGGCACAGCCCAGTGATAGGAGCCAACTGTCTACCCCACTGGAACGGCAGTACGGGTATTTGGCGGAGCACCAGCACAGTTGCGTAGGAGAGATGCACATGCTATTATGTTCTAAGCTGTGGGGAAGGATAGGCCTTCCTTCCTGACTGAGCACCGCCCATGGGGTGGAACTCCTCTTTTTATCCTCTCTCTGCCCCAAGACATCTTCGTCCAGCTTCTTAAAGGGACCTCTACCCCCATCTAGTAACCCCTCACTACTACATCACTATCTGATTCTTTAATACTTTAGGGATGTGGACAGCCTTTCCACTAAAGACATCATCACTGTTTCTTACTACACTTATCCAGTGTAGCACCATTAATTGATTTTGGAGAGCCACCACTTCTGGGTGGATCTCCTGGCAGAGTGAGCAATGGTCTCACACTGATTATTGTTCAGACATGGTGGAGGGTGAATTTGTGTTTAACCAAGAAATGTGGCGCTCTGAAAAAAAAGAACTGTTGTAATAAGGGAGCATTTAGCTAAACCCATATACTTTCACTGAAACTGAAATCTAATGGTTTAGCACAAGCACTGTTGATTACCTGAAGGTATTACCAGTGTTGTCAGTCCATAGGATCATGAGATAAAAAAAAAATCTGAGCTTGAAATACAGAGTTGCCAGGTCTGTAAAGCTCATTGCACACCTTTCACATCTGTTTATACAATTTCCTTTAGTTAACTACTGTAATACAAGGGCTGAAATGTCGTGCGAGTGTGTTGTGTATGAGTACTCACAACACCAGATTCTTTGAGGTGGATGTCCTCTTGCTCGGCCAACACACACCTTCTGTACTCCAATAGACCAAGGTCCACGTACGTAGATAGGCGGCTATTTACAGTTCTTATTAAGGGTTATTTACAGCTGCTCCAACTCCCGAGGGCGGAGAAGGGGTTCAGTCGTAGGGAAATAGTTACTGTGCTGCGGCCAAAGTGCTGGAATCCTTAGGCAGGGTGCAGGGGGGGGGGGGGGGGGGGGGGGGGGGGGGGGGGGGGGGGGGGGGGGGGGGGGGGGGGGGTCACTCTTGCTGGGTCCATTGCTGTAGCTGTGGCACTCCAGGGAGAATCAACCTATTCCTATTTATGCCTTCAGACAGGGGCTGGCTTAAGGCCTGTAACTGGGCAGGAGTACATTAGATACTTTTTGGAGGGAAGAGATGAAGTACACAGTCATGCACTTTGTCAAGAACAGGCGTAACCCTTTGCAGAGATACACACACAATATACAGCTATATACAGCATATATTACACAGTGCAGTATAATACAGTTATGTGACGGTTTCTCGGGTCATTACAGGGACCCCAATACAGGATTGATTGGATAGTTTGGAAAGCATCTCACGTTGCATAGTTTTGTTAAAACTACAGTGAGATCGTAAGACTGGTGTCCCTTACTCTGCCGACCTAAATATTTTAATCGAATGAATAAATAAATAAATAAAAAAGGACCTATAAGTTCTTATTAACTTTTTCCTTTTGTAAACATGCTTGGCTGTGTGCCCGTAGTAGGGTATTTCCTTGGCTTGTTAGGAGGCCCATGCTCTCAAGTTCTGGACCAGTGAATTTGGCCTTTTTACAGGCAACAGGCCAAGAGAAACAGACTGCGTGCCTGTAAGTATGCTGAAGCTGACATAAGAGAGCTGTAAGTAAACTTTCTTTATGTGGAGGGCTATTTAATGGTAGTTGGGTACTCCTTAAATTCACCCAAAGATCAGCCAGGAGAAGCCTAGTTTTGATTCTTGTGTGTTCTACCTTCTTTTATTAAAGTTCAGTAAGATATTTAGAAAAACACATAAAGACTGAAGGTAGTTTATAGGTATTCATGCATAAATGACTAAGGGCTATTTTTTTCTTTTGAAAGGCTGTCCCTCTTGCTTGCCCTAGGCCCTTCTAAGTGGAGAGACTGGTTAGATTATGTAGCAATAGGTAGTCCAGGAATTGTCATCTCACACTCTCATCTCCCCTACCAGAAAAACAAAAACAACATGCTTTTCCAGCTGTCCATTCTTGTTACACTCTGTCCCCGTGCAGTATGCCAGGCTTCTCCCCATGTCTCTATACACCGTTCTTCCGCTATATAATGAATGCGAATTGGTAGAAAGCAAACATGAAAGCATGGAAATTTCCAGCGCTGCACCACAATTTCAGGGATACATTTTTAGTAATCGTTAATAATACACTGATAAGTGAATACAAATTGCCGGAGTGGAAATTCCCCAGGAGCCTTGCAAGTAAATATTATTGAGCCAAAATGTTCTGAGTTATATCTATTACATATCAGATTTTCCTAAGCAAAGGCACTCATTACACACAGCTATTTTTTTTATAGTGGACAGTTAGATGATAATTCCTAGTCCGGTTCAGGAAAACAGTACAAAGTTCAACATCTATTATCCCAAATCCACTGATCAGAATCCATGCGAGTCTAGCTGTAGTGCTGTAGCTTCTTATAAGTTAATGTGACCTGTAAGAACTTGGTCTGTAAACAATTTAATGAATACGCATGTAAGTTTTACTGATAGGGATAGAGATTATTGGAACACAGCTTTTAATTTGCTCTGGTTTGGGGAGGAGCAAGAGAGCTTTATCTGGCTTGACTTTGTATCTACTACTCTGCATCTGTAAAGAGCAATCTTTCATGAAGGAGATCTTTTAGCATCTTCACAATTCCCCCAAGTATACAAAGCATAGCTGTCAATATCACTGGCCGGGAAAACGTGACGCTACTTCTGATTTCGGCCAGACTCTTCTGCCTTCCAGATAGCGGAAGTGACTTCGTTGACGTCACTTCCAATATAGGGAGAGAAGTCCCCTCCCTTCTAGGAACTTAGGAGGGAGAGGGCGTTACTCTCCCTAGTAATATCCCACACCGCACATCATCTGCACAAGCGGGGTGAGAACCCCCCTCCCAATTTCAAAATCCTGGGAAAAATCTGGTATTTTTTGCAATCGGGATTTGGCAGGAAAAGTCCCATAAACAACGTGACTTTCCCGGCCAAAACAGGAGAGTAGACACAAAGCTAGGCATACACACAAGGGCGTTTCTAGCATTTGGGGGCCCTATGCTAAATTTTTGGGATCAAATTTTCAGGATTTTGACATAAACCATACATTTTTTATGTCGGTTGAACAGAATAATCATCTGTGTATACAATCTGTGTATACCCATGTTATGTGTGTGACAATGAAGAGTGATCACTTGAAAAGCTGAGAAGATGACAGCAGACATACTCATCCTGGGACAATGATGAAATGATCACAAAAAGTATATGGAAACATTTCTATGGTCACTTGGTATTTGCTGCCGTTTTAGAACTTCCTATACAAGTATAAGGGAAATGCTTGTGCTGCATGTAAAAAAATGCATTCAGCAGTGCGTTAACACACTGTGTTGTGTGGTAACACATAAAGAAACACATTGTGCTTTGCTTCACTAACTTTACGTCACCGACTTCCCCTGAACTCTTTCATGTCTTTTGGAGCAAAGCATGTTTGCCCAATTTTGCCCTAGAGCCTAGACCTAAATCCAAAAGTAAATCTGTAAGGTGACCTGAAGAGGGCTGGGTATAGACAGGACGATTTCCTGTCGACTGCCGAGCCTACCTAGCGGGCGTGATGACGTCATCACGCACGGCCGCTAGGGCCGAGAATCAGCCGGGCACCCTTTGTGTGCCAGCCATTACTGTGGCTGGGGACAGCCGTCCCCATTTGAACTAATGGGATTGGATCTGAATTTACCCTCATGACGGATCACTGTGCGATCCCGATTCGATTCCCTACCAACCCGACCACCGATCGGATGCAGGAATGCGCGCGGCATGCGATCAGCTGTTGACTCGGGCAGGAATCGGCCCGTCTATGCCCAGCTTAAGTCTAGAAGTGCCATGCCGACGGACTCCTACTGAACTAGACTGATTAGCCCAAAAGGTAGTTAGCCTCTCTAGCGGTCAGCCCCTACCACACTGTTTTTAACAGTACAGAGTACCTTGCTTGAATTTCCAGCCCTCCCCGGCCCGTCCACACGCGCTGGGAAACTGTTATAATGGAGGTCTATGGTGCGCCCCTTCAACTTCATCGATGATGCCACGTTCCTGTTCTGGAACCCTGCAAATGCTGCGGCTGTATAGAGAATTGCCACAGCTTTCCGGGAGTATATCAGGTTTTTCCAATCCCTGTTCCAGTAGTGGTTCAGAAGAACCCAAACCCCCGAAAGAACTGGGTTTGCCTCAACCACTAGAGAGGTTAAAGTATTACTTTGTAATAGTTGAGTGTACACACCTATGCAACCAGTGTTTATTTTTTTTTTATTTTTTTTTTTCCGCTTGCTTTGTTTGTTTTTTTTATGAAATTGTGCATGTTATAGCTCACATTAACCTCCTGGGGGTTACAGGCTTTTCGTGCCAGTTTGTTCATTTGTCTTACGAGCAAACTGCACACATACTGGCTTCAGGCATTATACCATGGAGGTTAATGTAAAAAAAAATTGAAATAATTTTTTGCAATCTCTTATTTTATATCACAAAAAACTGACATTTTTACAGGGGTGTGTACATTTTTTTAACCCACTGAAGATATAAATACAAGATTTTACAGCGACATCACTTGCTCCTTTATATGACCATTCCTGTTCATTGTTGGATTCTGTCCTGTTATGGATAATTATTTTATTAAATGAACTCTGCAAAACATCCGAAATGTAGAATTGACACTAAAAATGGGATTTTCAAGCTTGACCAATCTGGCTTATGTTAAAGACTCCACATCACAACATATTAAGATAAAGAGCAAGTTTGACACGTACAACAGGTATTACCTATCTGTACAGTCTTCGTACATTCATATTGTAATTGTAAGGTGGTTTGGTGAGAAGGAATGCATTATATGCTTCTAATTAACCTGAACTTGTTGCCTCCAGCGATGACACATCACAAGAATTTTTTTCTGTGAAAAGCAAGGAAAAAACGGTTGAGGGTGAGGTCTAATGTGCCTTTATTGTAAACCAAATATGAAAATGTAAACATCTTCTTACAACTACATACAAATCTAGATATGATTCTTTCATTGGACAACATCTCCTAAATATTAGCAATAATACGTATTGCATAAGTTACAAAGTATGTTAATATGCCATTATGTCTGCCCATCGTTCAGTTGTATGTCATCCTTTTATTCATACTAAAGCCTCCCATACACTCCATACAATTTCCATTAGATCTACCAACAACTGTGTAGTAAAGTGGCCTCCCTGATAGAATACATAGTGATTGGAAGGTATATATCACTGCTATGTAGTGCCGGGTCCTCCCTGATAGAATACATAGTGATTGGAAGGTATATATCACTGCTATGTAGTGCCGGGTCCTCCCTGACAGAATACATAGTGATTAGAAGGTATATATCACTACTATGTAGTGCCCGGTCCTCCCTGATAAAATACATAGTGATTTGAAGGTTTAGAATGGTCCTTATATTACATGGTTTTAGTAAAAGAAAAGTTGATTGTATAGAAATTGTATGGCGAGATTGTAAAGTATATGGGGGGCTAAAGACAGTTCGTTATTTGAACTTCAGAGTGCCTCACTCGGACACCAGCCTGCTTCTTGTAGGATTTCGTGACAGTTGCTTCGATATTTTATCTGAAATCATGTATGATTCAGTTTTAAAATCACACATGGCTGTCGGCATAGAAAAAAGCCAGTAGGCAATGTAAGGACTATGAGAATTTGGGATGTGGGGTTAGTAAATACACTCAGAGCTCAGTTGCTTTGACTTACTAGAGACATATTATAATTAGATAAATAGGAACCATCACAGACATCCCTTAAGCTACCCATACACGCAGCGATCCCTGTGTCATCCTCGAACGGCCAGGCGTTCAGGGAATTGGAGCAGACCGATACTTTGCAGATGCTGGACAATACTTTGGATACTTTCCCATCCAAGTAATGCAATCCACCAGAGAAAAACGCACGTGTCTGTTCTCTGGCTGATCATGATATTGGACCACATGAATCAGTCACTCCAGATGAGCAGTTGCGATCAGTTGCGGGCAATCAATTGTAGCACAAAAAAAGGCCCCTATACACGTTTCAATTTCCCTACTATTGATGTCAGATTGGATCGTAATTTTTGATCGCCGTTGGTTCAATGGATTGAAGTACAATCGAACTACCTCCCACATGGAGAAACCGATATATGGTCGATGTTGGTTTGATCGATCAAACACACCAAAATATCTGCCAATGGATGTATAGTAAGCTTATTTTTTATATATATGAAGCAGCAGCAAATACATTATTATTTATTATTATTAAAATCTAGAAAAAACAGTAATAGTATTTTGGGTATGGATGCCATATCTTTGAAATTGCCTCCCCTAATTGAGCTATACATAAAAAGAAAAACAGTAATAAAACATCAACAATGTTACAGTAAGGGCTTGTTTCCATTGTACGCCGGGACCCGTACGCTAAGCGTATATGCTAGCAGGGGTCCCGACGTATCTCCGACGTATCTCACAGACCTTTGCCTGCCGGCGGATGGTCTGTTTGCACATGAGGTCAGCGCAATGAAGACAGACCGTCCGCCGGCAGGCAAAGGTCTGTGAGATACGTCGGATATACGTCGGGACCCCTGCTAGCGTATACGCTTAGCGTACGGGTCCCGGCGTACAATGGAAACAAAGCCTTAAAGCCTTATGTGCTTTTACTGTAACATTGTTGATGTTTTATTACTGTTATATATACTGTTATACTGTTATATATATCTAAATGAACAGTCCTATTATCTCAATAAAGACTTTTTATGACAATTTATGACGGTTTTTTGACCACAGTCCTGCCGACATACCCTGCTAGGATCACCCTATCAGAGCCTTGTGTTCTCTGATTAGTAACCTTTTATGTATTATTAAAATCTAACCAAAATCAGTCGAGCACAACAAAATAACATTCGATGTACACTCGATCGATCAAAATTTTCCGACATGTCCGATCACTTTTCGATCGATTTTGTGGTCAATATCGATCGAACTAGGTTGATCAAACCATGTGGACAGGCATCGATTTTTGGTCAATCGACTTTAAAATCGCTTGGTTTAGGTCAGGGGTAGGCAAAGTGCGGCTAGGGAGCCACATGTGGCTCTTTAGCCCCTTCAGTCCGGCTCAGTGGCGTAGGGACTTGTCC
>CM070034.1:31838137-31855181 GCA_036250615.1 Ptychadena robeensis | reverse complement strand
TCAAGGGAGGGGCTCTATGGTTACCTTTAAAGGGGGCTTTGTGACTAAAATAACAACATGAAACCTGACTTACCCAAACTTCTCAAGGATATGCAAAACCATTGTACACAGGGGTTGTCAGTCATTGTGGTCACAGTATATTGTAATACATTTAAAAAAATTATAATATTGTTGGTAAGTATGATATAAAGATTTAAGCTTGACTAAGACTTAAGTTTATTACGTTTAAGAGAATTACATTTTAGAGAATGTTTTAAGGAAAAGGAACCGTAATTTTAAAATTTTTACAGCACAAACCCCCTCCGGCTCTCAACATGTATTTCAAGCACTACACCGTTGCGATTTGGCTCTTTGGTCGATTAAGTTTGCCTACCACTGGTTCAGGTCAATCGAACGGGAAAATCGAAACGTGCATGGGGGCCTTTAATCTATCTGCACTTTTCGATTTGCCTGTTCAATCGACCTAAACCAATTGACCAAAAATTAATGCCTGTCCACATGGTTCGATCGACCTAGATCGTTTGAAATTGACCAAAAAACAGATCGAAAAGTGATCCGTCATGTTGGAAAATTTTGATGGATCAAGTGTACATCGAATGGTATTTTGTTGTGCCCGACCGATTGTGGTTCGATTTAAATAATCAGCATACTTATACATCCGTACACAGACATTTTGGTGTGTTTATGATCGACCCTTTTCGATTATGCTTTTGATCGATCGAACCAGCATCGATCACATATCGGTTACTCCATGTGAGAGGTATTTCAATTGCACTTCGTTTGATCAAACCAACATCGATCATAAATTACGATTGAATAGATTGTGGGGAAATTGAAACGTGTATGGGGGCCTTTAGTCAGGCACATTATATATTGATCAATGAGTCAATATACATAACATAACATTAATCAACAGCTGCAGAGTATTTGATAATAGCTACCCTTCAATGTTACAAACATGAAATCACACTGTAAGCGTCAACTCGCTTACCCTATCTATACTGGGCGTCATGGACACATCAGGGTGACGTGCCCTATGGACACAATGTGCTTGAAAAACATTAAACAAGTTTTGTATATGTCATGCTGACACATTCATTGATATCCAAACAGCATGGAATTGCCATGATACAGCATTAGTTGCGGCGGCGCTGGGTCTTGCGTTGTCATTGGTGAGGCGTGGTACATTGTGGGCTATGACTCGCCTATCTAATGTAGTGTAGACTTAGTCTGATACACATTTTGTATTGTAACAAATTATTTACAGCAAAGAAATGCTAAAGAAATGTTGTGATAAATAGTTCAAAGATTAATATACTAATAATTAATAAAAACATGTGACTGAAGCGATAGATTATGATGGACACAGATTATAATAAGGCTGTTATAATATCTGTAGTTACCAATATTGCAGTTGTTGGTGCAAAGAGAAAAAAATATATAATATAAAATAATATATTTGAAATAAATTGTTAAGACAGGCACTCATATTATGCAGGATGGATGCAGGTCCATTTATAGCATGTGGGGGGCCCTATGCCAAATTGTCTTCTGTCGGCCTGGGGGGGGGGGGGGCTAGCCACCCCGGGATCGGGCACTATGCTCCCACATACTTGACATAGTGGGAGATACGGCCCTGTCTGAATGACCAATCCAAAGATTGTGCAGAACCAGTTTTAGGCAAGACACCCTAAAGGTTGCAATATTCTGCTTATGTTTTATTGGCAGCCATGGGATGACCTTAAGGTAATCATCACACTACCAACTTTAAGATAGAGATCTGTAGTTGCTGCAACTATTTTAATAGCAATGTTTATATTTTCATATTTTATATAGTCCGTACCTCCCTATGTTACCACAAGCCATCAATAGCAATATTCATCAATACATGGCATGACCATCAATCTGGGCATACACGGATCGAATGTTTAGGGAACGGTTGGTGTCCAGAGGTCTATAGTTAGAAGTAAGCAAGACGTTGTACAGCCAAATGGTTTTTAGCATCGTCTAGTTTTTTCTGTCATTTACCCCTGCCCATGGTCTAGGCCCTAGGTGCCCAACCTACCGAACCGAACTGTTAATGCATAGGGCATAGCAACTAACCTGTGAAATGGTCACACGCTGACCCTGCTTTCCTAATCAACTTTGGCGGTCCTACATCAGTAAAATGTGCAATGTTGATCAGGGAAACCAGGTCTACATATGACCACTGCACCCAGGGGCAGTAGGGGCCTGACGGGATCTGGTCCACCACCTGCAGAGATATGTTGTCAGGGGGAGGGTCTGGATCGATGTTATGTGCCGCCTTTTAGTGATGCAGAGGCCTGTGGCCCTACATATCAACTCAGTTGCCCACCACTGGTCTAGGCAGAAGTTGCCATTTCACTGTATATGGAACCAAGTGGCAGGAGATGGATTACCTCGAAAGCACATGACTGAATGGCGTAACGTTTTCAAGACTAGTGTTGAGCTTGAATATTTGATTTTCGAATATTTAGCTCTTATATCGCCATTTCGCGAATATTCGCGAATTTATCATTGGATATCTGCCTAGATCTGGATTTTGCACGATTTATTGCGATTGTTCGCGATCCCATTCATTGCAATAGACCCGAGGAACCACATACTAGTCCATAAGTAGCTTATACATGGATTTTAGGACTTTAATGAAAAAACACAAACCACGCACCCTTCTTGCACACATAAAGGTACGTTAAAAGTAAAAAAATTTGTATAATATGCACACATATCACATATTTGAATAAATTTTTTATAAGATCTCAGATCCGGCAATCAATCGAAAGACTCAAACCTTTTATTTTATATAATAATTGCATCCTTACACCAAGTTAAGGAAGCTATAGAAGGTGGAAGAACAGCACTATTGGATGAATTAATAAAAGGTACATTCTGTTGGTATGGTATGGTATGAAAAATAATAATAAAAATAAAGAAAGTGTGCAATACATGGGAAAGCAACAGTAAACCCACATTTTTTTCGTAATCGTAACAGTATTTTAGTGATGGTATTGGCATACAAGTACAGGGCGTGCCTTTAGAAGATATGTTGGGGAAGGGTCTTGTTTGGTCTCAGTCTGGCTCTGTTGTAACGTGCACCACCATGAACACTAGTGCGTGTTACCATCAATTTGGCCTTGATTTCAAGACAGCAGTCCCTGTTTCCTTCAGGCTAGTCTGCTATTCATTTTTATTATGAATAGGTGCGGCTCACTTTTCCATTTATTGTATTTTCTGCATGAAGTTTCCCTGCAGCATTGTTCAGGCATTAGGTTACTGCGGGGGAAGATGATATTGTAGGTCACCTTAAAAAAAAATATCATTTTATATCATTAACCTCCCTAGCGCACAAGTGTTAGTTACCGGTTAGAGTCCTTTTGTTGGATTAGTTGCAAAGATGGTTGAAAGTCCAATGGAAGATGAAGTCCTTGCTGAAACACATGGGAGGTAGTGAAAGCAGCTGGGTTTCAGTCAATGTCCAACACCTCGATAGGTGACCCCCTTGGAAGAAAGACACTGGGTGCTTGCCAAGGCCAGCTTTTTAACTGCACCCGGCCCCTCCCCTCTCCACCCCTGGAAGGTATTGTCTTACGCCCCTTCCCTAATCCTGCCAGCCAAAACTCTAAACCCAATTGTGGCCCACAACTCTGGTTCTAGATGTTCAAGGGATAGGGTACTAGGACCAACGCGCCCGTCTAGGTTCTGGCTACCCGTAAAGTCCAAATGCGGTAGCTGGGGGGAGTTAGCAATATCTCGTCTCCTGGGTTCCTGAGCCGTACCAAACTACCATGGTTCTGTTCGTCTTGGCCCCCCGATCGCAGAAACATATTTGGCGTATATCTGCGATGAGTGGCCCGTTCATAACTATCGAGAAACCCATGGTGCCTGGATGTCTGGGGATTGGCCAGTGGAGTGGCCAGGAGATGTGGCTCCCTACTGTGAGGCAGGAAGATGGACAAGCTGACTAGAAGCAATGTAAACAAACTGCCTATTGAGGCTTGCCCACCTGCGGATATTGTCACCTCTTCTATATATACAACTAGCCATATGCTCCCGAACTGTACATGAAAGGTGAACTTAAACAAAGGAATATGACTTGGTTGAACAAGATGGCGGTCATATCCCTCACACAACCAACATGGCTGCCGACATTCCTCACACCATAACCAAAATTAAATAAAAAACTGTTCAGCAACCAACCATTGCTGAGCAATACCATACCAAACTCCTTCCAGGATGAACGGCTTAATGGGATCACAGCCTGCATGAAGGGGAAATATGCCTCCCTAGAAAGACCCATCCCAGCGCACCTGAGGCCACGCAAACAGGAATTTAAAGCTATTACTTTAAGATGAATTGCTGTCCATGAGAGGGATTAACAAAATTAAATGGGTGTAGTAGATCTGCAATCTCCTTTATTATACCTAGTTGGATTGAGCAAGTATATGATCTATATTTATATATGCAAATTTGCTTTATATTATATTGTTAGGGCTTGTTTCCACTATACGTTGGGACCCCCTCTGCTAAGCACATTGCTTGGTGGAGATCCCGACGGAGCACATAGACTTTACCTGCTTGGCGGATGCTGTGTTTAGACATCCGCTGATGCAGAGGCTCAACGTACTCCACTACGTTCAGCCTTGCATTGGCGGAATGATTCGGTGCAGTGAAGACACAGCATCCGCCAAGCAGATAAGTTCATGTACTCCGTCAGGAGCAATACGCTTAGCAGACGTATAGTGGAAACATAGCCTTAGGCCCATTGTATTTGTTTAGTTTGTAGATTTATAAAAACAATTGTGAGTTGGCAAGGGTTAAATACATACAGTCTACATTTGCTGCTGTGCATTTTATTTACCATCTGTTAAACCATAATTTTGGGTGTAACTAGACAATGGACTTGTATGCAGATAGACAGGGCTGGTTGAACTGTAACCTTTCCTGAACATGGGTGTATTCACGTCATCCAGTCATTCAGAAGATAATGTGTTCTCCTGTGTTTAGATTTCATTCACTCGTTACTTTGTATGCTTAGGGAAGGGTGGGATGTCTGCAACTGTCATCTCTAGTGTACTTTCCTTGTGTACAGTTTATTTTATCTTTTGCTACATTAAATTACAGTATGTAGGTATGTAAATATACATGTATTTTTTTTAATCTTCCTCTGACTAAAACCAATAATAATACAAAAGATCATAATGATTACAATGATAATAATAATGACATTGGTGCTATAGTTTACAGTGTTAAGCTGGCCATATACCTTTAGATCTCTGTCAGACAGGGCTTTTTTTCTCAGAGAAAAGGTGGTGGAACTCACCCCCCCTCCCCTGGCCACGGCCCTACCCACCCTTAGGACTGCCCCTTTATGTTGGGTGTCCGCTCCATAAATAGCTCCCCATCCGGGGAACGGGGGCAAGTGCGCCCGCCTGCCAGCGCCACCCCCCAGTCCACACTGAAGAGAAAGATCTCTCCAGCATGGATGGGGGAGGAGATGCCCCGTCATAGGACCACTACCCATAAACAATGGGAAGGTGCCACCCCTCCCTCGCTGCACATTGCGAGGGAGGGGAGGAACAAAATCACCCGCCCGTGGCGCGCCCGTAACCCGTGCTGAATGGCCAACACTTCCCCCCACTAAACAACACACAACAGCAACACCCTTATTTCGGGGACAGGCTTAAAATAGGTGGCAGAACTCCGTTCCAGTGCGTTCCCCCAGAAAAAAAGCCCTGCTCTCAGATATCCTTTAGATCTACCAACAACTATGTAGTGCCGGGTCCTCTGCCATTGAACACAGGTAGACTTGATTGTTTAGAAAGTCCCTCATATTACATGGTTTTGGTAAAGCAAAAGGAGATCTAAAGGAAATCTAAAGGTGTATGGGGACCCTAAATCTGCTGACTGCACCCCTGATACCATGGCAAGGCAGGGGTGCTTTGTTTTTGGGAAATCACTGGCTTTTGAACAAGACTCTGGGAGTACGCACTGAGAGATACAATGATCAAGCAGTTTGAGCTGAGCAAAGTTTGTGAGGCATTGTGATTATTATAGTCTAAACATAGTTGATATATTGAGATGGGATAAGGAGGATAAATATTAGCTTTATCCAATAACAATATCAAAATAGGTCCAAACCATAGGGTGTTAAATGAACGTTCTTGTTTATATGAAACATTTGAATACTTCTGTGTATCCAACAAATGCTTCCCAGGAATCTTATCAGAGTGTAAAAAATGGGGGGGGGGGTTGGTTAAATCAGCTTTCCTCAGTATAAAGTAGCACTATGTGTACCCGCCAGTTAGTTCTTTGTTTAATAGCTATGTTCTGGACACTAGGACAAACAAGACATTTCTCAATGCCATTTCAGTGGTTTCTCAAAGTAAAACTGAATGCATAATGCTGTTACAGCAGCACTCAAATACCTTGACTAAGGGTTTCCATGTCAACATCTGTTCGTGAACAGCGCTAAAGCTACACACAATGTATAAACTGTCTATGATCAACTTTTTCTCACGAGGGGGATTACTTAAAATGACCCAGGGGGATCAGAGGGGGAATCAAAATGGCACAGGAGACTCAGAGGGGGATTACCATTTTAGTCACCCCTTCTGATCCTCCTGTGTCATTTTGATTGCCCCCTCTGATCTCCCTGTCCAGAGTTACAGTATCTTCGGGGGTGCCTTATATTCGGGGATCCCTTATATTTCAGCGTGAGGCAAAAATTTAAGGGTGCCTTTCTTTCGGGAGATGCCTTATTTTCAGGAGGGTGGGTATATGTATGTATGTATATATACTGTATGTATGTGTATATATATATATATATATATATATAAAATCTAAAGATATATATAATCTAAAGATTTTTTAATTAGTCCATAGTCAAATCAGATGTTCCTTACCTATGACACATTATAGTAGTTTATTTATTGGAATTGGCTTCCTACCACTCATTAGCATGCCCAAAATGAAACATGTGATCCCATTACAGGGCATTACAAATGCCTGCCTATTGTTTTTGGCTGTGCTTTGTATGCGTCACTGCCATTGCTTTTTAATTATCGAGTTGTTCTGTGATTCTGTGCCATACATGCAGGCAAAATGCTCCATTGGGCAGGATTTATATGTATAAATATTGACTCTATAACACATGGAGACAAGGCCTGGAGTCCCCATATTGCCAATAAATGTTTTTTATTCCTCTTTGCATAAGATAAATAACGTTTCAGTAGTGTCTAGCTTTACAAGATTTTAGAACTTCTGTGTTCATCCAACTGACTTTAATGAAGTTTACAGTAGATTTGCAGGGCTCATTAATATTTTACTTACTGCACTCTCTGCAATGCCTCTTGCATGGTCAGTTTGCTGTGTGCGATTGCGTTTCCAGTTAGGGTGTATTGATCCATAAACACAGCGTAGCCAAGCTAGGCTAAAGAAGTACCGTAGATTACCACACACAGTGTAGCTCATGATAGTGTATATGGTAACAGACAAACACAATAGATTGTATAGCTTGATTTGCCAAATCCCTGGGCATTCAAATCTCAGTGGATGTACTCAACCTTACAGGTCATATTGCAAAGATTTCTGTTATGTAGGGTTTTGCCGCTGATTTGCCAAATAAGAAGATTAAGATTCCAGACATCTTCATGTTACATAAAGATGCTAAATATAAAATAAGATATGAGATTGTATCAGTATCCCAATTGCTTTCTACACATTCAGTGACTACACAATCATATATTTCTTTATTATTCCTGTTAGTGTTAGACATCTGCCATTATTATTAATTCATTGCCATGATTAGGAAGTAAGAACAAGTCAGTAGGTTATGAAAACCAGTGTGCAGTCATGCCCAGACTGAAAGCCCACTCCTTCCGCTCCTCCCCGCTTTTTAAAAATAGTTAACTCTTTACTCGTCAAATCTCCTCTACTTGTCAGGATCTCTGCTCTAATGCAAAGAACTTTAAAATGCATAAAGAACTTTAAAATGCATAAAGTGCTTATGCGACATGACTGGCTATTCTAAATGAACCCTGCTCACACAACTAGCATACATCCTTACATTTCTATTGCTCAAGATAATACAGGAATCCTTCATAAAAATGATAACAGGAATTGTTTTGTATAGAATGCAGTTGATCAGCTTGAACTTGTATCATATCATGCATCCCTGAAAAGAAGACAGAAGACATTTATTATAATCAAGTCAGGTGATCCCATTGTGAAATATCATAACTCTCCAAACCCGGAATTGCTGTCAGCTCCCATGGTGTCCCATGGTGTTCCATCATAACTCTCCAAACCGGGAATTGCTGTCGATCCCTATAGTGTTCCATCCTAACTCTCCAATCCCGGAATTCCAGTTGGGTGCCATGGTGTTCCATCATAACTCTCCAAACCTGGAATTGCTGTTATTATTATTATTATCATTTATTTATATTGCGCCAGCATATTACGCAGCGCTGTACAATACATTAGCGTTCAGATGCAACACAATATAATGCACAGGTACAGGCTATGACACAGGAGGAGTAGAGGACCCTGCCCTGTCAGGCTTACAATCTAATAAGTTGGGGAACAAGGTATACAATAGGTGGGGGGGGGGATGGGACTGGAATGGTTATGATGTTAGGAATGAGAAGATGGGCAGGAGAGGCTTAAAATGTGAGTTTTTAGAGCTTTTTTGAAGGTGCCAAAGGTAGGAGCAAGTCTGATGGAGTGAGGGAGGGAGGGTGCCATGGTGTTCCATCATAACTCTCCAAACCCGGAATAGCCATGGTGATCCATCATAATTCTCCAACTTATTTTGGGTCTTGTTTGGGGAGTGAAATTCTATTGTCATTTGATTTGACTTACATGTGTAGCTGCCGGGACACAATATTGACTTCAACTATGAACTATAACTGGGGCTTATTTTTAGGGTATGGGTTATTATCAGGGTAGGTCTTGTTTTTGGGGATACAGAGTAGTGATCCATCTCGTCTTCGCTCTATTATGTAAAATGCTTAATATTTACTCACCATTTAATGGATGTAAAGTGGACAGACAAAGCTAGATAAGATCTACCGACTTTGGATGAGTAAATTATCTGAACATCAAAAATTAAAAGGAATCTGTACTAAAATCTAAGCCCACTCGGCATTATATGCCCATTAATGTTTTTTCCAAGCATATAGTATTGGCATACAAGACTGGTCATAGAGGGATCAGTTTCACATTGTTGGTCAGACCAAGACATGTATTGTAATGTACACTACCAAGATGAGATCCTCAGAACCCTTGTGAGACCATATGCTGGTGTGGTTAACCCTGGATTCCTCCTAATGCAAGACAATGCTATTCCTCATGTGGCTGGAGTGCGTCAGCAGTTCCTGCAAGATGAAGGCATTGATGCTATGGTCTGGCTCACTGATTCCCCAGACCTGAATCCAGTAAATCATGTCTCACTCCATCCACCAAGGCCACATTGCACCACAGATTGTCCAAGAGTTGGGGGATGCTTTAGTTCAGGTGTGGGAGGAGATCCCTCAGGAGACCATCCACCTCAAGCAGGAGCATGCCCAGGTGTCATAGGGAGGTCACGCAGGCACATGGAGACCACACAAACTACTGAGTCTCATTTTGACTTGTTTTAAGGACATTACATTAGTTGGATCAGCCTGTAGTGTTGTTTTCACTTTAATTTTGAGTATGACTCCAAATCCAGACCTCCGTGGGTTAATAAGTTTGCTTTCTATTGATAATTTTTGTGTGATGTTGTTGTCAGCACATTCAACTATGTAAAGAACAAAGTATTTAACGCAAATATTTCATCTAGGATGTGTTATTTTTGTGTTCCCTTCATTTTCTTGAGCAGTGTACTATAACATATAAACAAAAATTCTCTGCAGTTATGTAAACATTTGATTTATGTAAGGTGTGATTTATGTGAGGTGTGCGAAGAGTTAATTCATTCAGGGCGATTAGCTGGTACGGGTGAGCTGGCATCACCACAGCACAAGGAGGGGTGGACTGCATAAATGTATGAAAACAGGATGGCAGGGGGTTGAGAATATTTAAAGCCATTTAATTTTGGCCAGACTCAACCGGAAGTAAAAATAATCCTTAGACAATTGTCACAGAAACAAGTTTGCCCATTGGAAGATTCTCCTCTATTCCTATTTTGGTGGCAGCTCGAAATGTTGGAGCTATGGATAGCAGTCTATGCGGGCGACAGTGGCAGCCATGAAAGAGTTAAGGTGTGTGATGTGTGAGTTTTGTAACAGGAGTGAATGTGCTGTGTCATTAAACAAGAGGGAGGAGAGACATGTATGCTATCCACCCCTGGGAGGGAACCCTGTAGCCTAGGGACATGGTGATGATGGCTGAGAGGTCAGAGAGATCTGACATCTTCCTTATTGCTGGGGGGTGAGGCAGGGGCTGCATGAAGATATGATGCCCACATTTCTCAATCTACCTCCAGCACTATGAGAGGTGGGGACATTATACTCCATGTTGTGTAACTGAATGACTGGGCTCTCCCCCTTCTCATAACTGCTTTCTATTATTAGCACAGTCAATGCCTTTTACTATCATCATGAAGCAGTCCTGGTGATCAAGTCTTTCATCCCAAATCCAAGGATTGGTCTTCTGTTCATCCAACACCAACCATGCTGGATTATGACCAGGCAATCTCTTTCCTGGGAGACTGGGGTCCCTACCAGCTGACCATCTTCTTTCTCCTCAGTGCCAGCACCATTCCTAATGGATTCAATGGCATGTCGGTGATGTTCCTGGTAGCCACCCCTGAACACCGGTGCCGTATCCCGGACAGTGCCAACCTGAGCCTGGCATGGAAGAATGTCAGCATCCCCTGGGAGGAGAAGGATGGAGGTCTGGTACAGAGCAGGTGCTGGAGGTATAAGCTAGACACCCTGAGTAACTATTCCCACCTGGGCTTCCTTCCTGGGCTACAAGTCAATGTCAGTAAGATAGAGAAGGAGAGGTGCCTGGATGGATGGGACTATGACACCGACATCTACCGCTCTACAGTTGTCTCTGAGGTAAGAGTCTTTATATTTACTGAGGACCACTGTGTATCCCAGCATGGTCCCTCTAGTCTTCAGCCGGTGTTATAGTGAGAGTCCATTATCTTCTCATATTTTAGAATATATTAAGCTTTTCATAAAATGTTATAGTCTGTGTCAGAGGTTTGGACTCTGCTGAGGGCTGACAAGTTATGCTCCTACATTGTATCCTTACGTGCCCCCTTGTTAGACAAAGCGGCAGAACACATTGCACAGACAGACCCATCATTGTCACTACCAATGAAACTGCTCCTACACCTTTAGATCTCTCTGTCAGATATCCTTTAGATCTACCAACAAATTGTAGTGTAGGGTCCTCTGTGATTGAACACAGATAGACTTGATTGTTTAGAAAGTCCCTCATATTACATGGTTTTGGTAAAACATAAGGAGATCTAAAGGAAATCTGACAGAGAAATCTAAAGGTGTATGGGGACCCTGAGACTTGTCCTGATTAAAGATGTACATTCCTTACTAAAATATTAGACTGAAAGAAACTAGAGGAGACCAGCAGCATTAGGATTTTAAAATTGGTGTCACAATATTGAATGGGGAGCTGAAGTTTATCCATTATTGTTTGTTTACGTTGTTCCTACTATACTATGCTTTTATAGTTTAAATGGAACCCTATTGTAGACTGAACCATGTCTAAAAACTGCCACTGCTGCAGTCATTCTAAAACTTTCTAATTGCTTGCATGGAAAGCTTATCTTTTAGCTTCAGTAGTTTCAGTCACAAACTGAAAACAAACAAATAGATAACTGCGGGGTGTGCGCCAACATGTGAACATATGAGATCCCTGGTAAACTCACAGATCACCAATGAGGCAAGCAGTATTTATTTGACAGCAATGACAACTTACATAATCTCAGTGTATGTCCCCTTTAAGTCAATAAAATCGTAGATGTTTGGATATTTTAGTTCTCATGAGATCCACACAGCAGAATAGATCTTTAACCCCTAAACAACTTAAGCTGGCCTTAGACTGGATTTTTTGTGCGATTCCTGTGAGAACGACCACCGCGATCAATTGCACAGAAACCATTGCTTGCACAAAGCGTGCGATCGATTGCAAACTGACGAAATCGCACGAAGAATCGATCAAGTATCTGACCTGTCAGTAAAATTTCTTCGATCACTCAGGAATCGCAGAACGTTAATGGAGACATGTGATCGTTCCTATCGGCCAATCCACATTACATTGTTATTGTATTGTCATATTATATTACATCATTTCCTATAAAGAAGGTGGAGAACGGCTGATCGATAACTGTCCTAATAATCGATCAGGATGAGGGATCTGCAATTAATCGAAAGCACAATATGTGCACTATGTGATCGATCTTCTAATTGGAATCGATTTCGCAATCTCAGGCCACTATATTTTAAACGATTGACCGCAGGAAAATCGAGATGTCTATGACCAGCTTTACGCATGGTATATATTTAATTACCTGTAGGTACAGAACAAAAGATAAAGCTGCCAGGACATGTCAGCTTGTCAGCCAAGGTGTTCTGTAAAAGAAAACCTAAAAGAATATTTTCAAAAGCCAAGAGACAAGAAGCGAAGTGGATAGTGTTGTTAAAAAAAAAGATAAATAAATATAAATATTGACCAGGTGAAAGAAGGTTGTACTGGGTTATACATTAGGACAAGTGTCTAGTACTACTCTCTTGTTGTGGGGTCCCTATAATGTTCCCACTGTGCTTTTTTGAGGACAGAAAGAAGACAGAGGCATAGTCATTGCTGAGGCGTTTCTGTTTCACCTCGATCTATTCTTTTGCTATTGTGTTTGCATGGTCAGCTTGGATGAGCTAGCCAAGCCACTGTGCCAACAATGCCAGCCACCACTTTACTATGTTTATTGCCCAGCAACAGAAGTGTATGGATTGTTGGCTGCAGCAACTTGAGTTTCTTATTCCACCTGTACTGTATGTGCAGCAATATGGTGGAATGATAACCAGAAAATAAAGAAGCAGCAGGCTGATTCAAACTTTCAAGGTCCAGTGATGTGAGTGGGGGATGAGGTGGTGTCTTCCCAGGACTCCACGATCTGCCACCAGTAGATCACAATCCACCCAGGATCGGCGCCAGAGCGCCAGGAGTGGGCAGTCACAGCGGGGCACAGGTGGCCAATTGGGGGTACGCCTACGTCTCACAGGTCAGGCGGGCGCAGGTAGGGGGCCCAATTAAGCGGGCACACAGACCTTACTGGGCAGGCCTAGCCTCCCATGGCCCGCCCAGCACTGAATCCACCTGTTGGGCAACCCTGTTGTAGCTGTTAATTATCTCAGAGCTGAGAATGATGATAACACAAAAGACAGCACATTGTGTACAAGGATAATTGAAAAAAAAATCAAGGAGAGCTTTGTAATACTTGTGCCTTCTGAGCTAATTGCCAGCTGTGATATCTCTGTTCTCAGCCTCCTTAACCTTGAGGCAACTGACTATGGGACAGCTGAGCTATGGTGCTGAGAAGTGCTGAACTACTGTTAAAGGAAAAAAGTTTCAATGAACGATTTTCCTGACTGTTCACAATCCTCTTTGGAATGAACAATGAGCTGCACTTGGGCATAAGTACTTTCACAGGTGTTACAACATTCTGAACTGTGTAGGCAAGATGCCTGAAGATCTAAAACCCAAATGATGGTCCAACAAAGAAAGGTGCCCCTGAAGGAGCCTAGATCACCTAAGATTGTTCCACCTTCTCAGTGTCCTTATCTTATTATCTTGTATTATTATCGGGTACTTCAGCAGGAAGTCATGTCGGGTGCCCTGTGGACCATAGAGAGCAGATCTTTGGTAGGGCCTGTCACAGGGGGTGAAATAAAACATTACACAGCACAAAAACATCATGGGCACCACATGGGCACATCAATTACTGTACAATGGGGACCCAGTTTCCTGGTCCCCCGGGTCTCTCCGACAGCCTGCAGCCAGCCCCCCCCCCCTATTCTGGCAGAGCTGGCCCGTGCTGGCCACGTCCCCTTCACACACAGCTGTAGCTGATCACAGCCTGTGTGTGCAGCTTAGCTGTCAGCCCATCCATTACATTGGATGGTGACTCGCAGTCCCCATTCAATGTAATAGATTTTGACCAAGGTTTTCCATTAATCCTGCTCGAAGGAACCGTGGATGGCTCAGATGAAGAAACAGATTAGAGGAACATCAGGAGCCGTGAGCACGGCTAACCTAATCAATAGTTCACAAGTCAATCGATTAGGAATAGATGGACGGTATTAGAGACATACAATTTCTATTGATTGACCCATGCAAGCCTTATCCCACTTCAATCATTTCCGATCGCATTTTTTGTGTAGCCGACCAATTGGTGATAAATGGTGCACTTTTCGATTGATGTACGACTTATGATCAAAGACTCGATCACATGTCCCGATCGTATAACAAATCGTTTTCAGGGGAATCTTAGCGTCTTTGCCCAGCATTATACATATGATGAATCTCCCCTGTAGAGGAAGAGCAACATAAACTTGGCATGAACTTTTCTATCTATAAAACAGCTCTCTATCTAATTATACAATAACACCTACCTATGGTTTATAACCTCCCTATGCTGACGTCCAGATTTCTGTACCATTTTTAATTTATAACTTTTATAGATTTTTTTTTATGTTGCAGGCCTGTAACTTACCAACATATATCTATACCAGGGTTCTAGTAGACATCCTAAATACAATAATGTTTGAAACACAAAATTATGTAAAAAAATTTAATTTCATTATTAATTTAATGATATCCAGGCTAATGTCAGATAGGCTGTAAATGATCAGCAATGGTAATGGCCCAGCGTTAAACACTAGCAATCCTGGCTGAGGCTGTTTCCACAGCATTATGGGATGTGCCGATACCCCTTGCATTAATCGCATGCCTTGACTGGGATTTCAATGCATCCCATACATATGCATGACTTACCGTCTGTTTCCAAGGCATTCAGCTGGTCATTCTATAGACCCGATGACCACTGCGGAAACAGGGTTGACCAACATGAGGGTGTCATGTTTTGGTCCATTAAATGTTAAATGGGATTGGGGTAGGTGTTGTGACTGGCGTCGGGTTATCATAATTAGAGGAAATAGTGAATACTTGCTACAATTTTATTAACATTATGATACCCTTTTTTCCCTATGATAAGTCATCCCCATCAAATAAGCCACCCCCCGATTTTTGCCCAAAACTTTAAAATAAGCCGCCCCCCGCAAATAGGACACCCATACCTGCCCCTGCCCGAATCTCCCATTCAGGTTTACAATGGGTAACTGTGTGACTCCGTGTGACTTCGTCAGGGCTGGCTGCAGTGCAGGAAGGACAAGCAAGCTTCTGATCCCTGCCTTAACAGAGTCTGTTACCCGGCCGTACTGGTAGAACACAAAAAAAGTGAGTCAGTGAAGGGGACAATGAATGGCACAGAGTGTTCAAAGGGGACAATGATTGGCACAGAGTAATCAGAAGGGGACAATGACTG
This sequence comes from Ptychadena robeensis, assembly GCA_036250615.1. NCBI lineage: Eukaryota > Metazoa > Chordata > Amphibia > Anura > Ptychadenidae > Ptychadena > Ptychadena robeensis. The sequence goes on along the minus strand of CM070034.1, from coordinate 31,839,607 downwards.
GCACAGAATGATCAGAAGGGGACAATGACTGGCACAGAGTAATCAGAAGGGGACAATGATTGGCACAGAGTGATCAGAAGGGGTCAATGAATGGCACAGAGTGATCAGAAGGGGTCAATGATTGCCACAGAGTGATACAAGGGGACAATTAATGGCACAGAGTGATCAGAATAAGACATCCCCCTAAAAATTAGACCTAGAGCATATTTTGGCATTTCAAAAAATATAAGACACAGTGCATTATCATCGGGAAAACACAGTAACTAAAACACAATGCCTTAAACTACCATACACATATACTACCATATAGCACATATTGTTGTGCAATGGCGTGCATTGTGTTGGCAGCCCATTCGTGTTAATGGTCGTGTAAAGTTTTGAGCTGCCTAAAAAATAAAGGCAAACATGCTATAATTTTACAGTATAGCTCACAATAAGGCTTAGTAGTATGTTACCATGTGTTGTGGTGCTATACAGGACTGATCTTTTGGCAAGATGCACCAGGGACCATAAGACTGAAGGACAAAGCAGGGCTCCATGTCCATTTTTATGTATTAGGAGTGTGGGCACTAAACACATATGTTACCAGTACACCACATCACCAACCCTAGTGAAGGAACTTTAAGTAGGAAGTTCATTTCATAACTTTCTGGCACTTTTCCTAAAAAAATTATTATCTTAATAATATATCTGGGGCTGGCAATACTAGAATCTGAAGTTTTGAAATGTTCAAGGGCAGGTCCATTTCCAGTCTGATACATAAGTACAGTTTATACATGCTAATACCTTACATCATATCTTGTAAAATGTTTTACTTCTACGTGTAATCAACATTTCAGCACTTTGTCGCTATGCTTGATGAAGAAGGCTGACAAGCCCCTCGAATACATTAGAGTCGTCTGTCACCGGTACTGTGCCAAATAAAGATTAGGTGCACTTCTCCAATTAGTTAGGGCTTCTCACCTTTCAATAGTTAGACTGTCACACCTATGATGGGTACTAACTTCAATTAATATTACATGAAGACTACTAATATAATTAAAAATAGATCTACAATATAAACAACATAATAGAAATACATTGATGATAAAATATAAAAGCAGGTATCAGTATCCTTAACAGCAAATCCCCTTCTTCTATCTTATTCCTTACAAAATACAGCTTCACTTCAACAATTACACACTTTATCCAAAATATTATACTAACATGTTCAATTCTAAGATAATAAATCCAACATTTGAATGAATCCTACAGCACCCCTTAATCCATCATTCTGATTACCATATTTTTCAGATGATAAGACATACCTGATCATAAGAAGCACCCAGTTTTTAGAGCAGGAAAACCATAAAAAATATTTAAAGTGTTCACATCAATTGGGGGAAAAAATCTGAACTGGTGTCACTAGAGAGCATACTTCACAGCAGATCTCATCTTCCTCACACACGGGGAAGAGAGGGGGGGGGGGGG
>CM070034.1:31822274-31838125 GCA_036250615.1 Ptychadena robeensis | reverse complement strand
GGGAACTGCTGCACATGTCTCCCGTCTAGGCTGTGTGTGTGTGTGAAGAAGCTGCCAGCGTAAGTGCAGCTTTCCCACACACAGCTCTGCATTGCATATATCAGCAGGGCTCTGCTGATATAAACAATACAGTTCAGAAGGGAGATTCAGATCTTCCATCTGACAACTCCTCCACCTCCCTAGTTAATCTTCTTGCCGGGAGAGAGAGGATGCTGGCGGGGAGTCAAGGCGCGACCACTCTGCCACTGGTTTTCGTGCATTTGGACCAGAAGACGCAGACACTTTTTCCATGAAAAAGTCAGAAAAATACTGTCAATGATCAAATCCATAAACATTAATACATAACTCAAACTAAACATGAAATGCATTTGTTCATGTAAATCTTTATATTCTGTCACTGATCAAGCATTGCAAATTCAAATGCACATTTAGAACTGATGCAAGCAATGCCAATAGTGATATTTCTATTGGGGTGACTTCTAAAGACCTAAAATGAATAAATAAGGTGCCAGTTTAACATGTGCCTTAGATGTGCTTAGCCAGTCTCTGCCTTCTCTATTATATGACTTCCTTAAATAATTAATTACAGAAACGTTGATAGGTGTTCTGTTCGTTTTAATGGCATTGTATAACCAATATCTAATAAAGTTAAATAAATATTTTATGTAGTAATTTTCTTTAGACAAATTGTGCTGCATTATTATATTATTTAGATATTTATTTTTACTTAAACTTCTTAACATCCCTCAAGGTTTGACAATGGTGAAGAGCTCTACATGTCTAAAATATGCATACTTTCTAGGCCCTCTGGCATCTTTAGCTCTCAAAATACAGCCTTCTATGGGTTAATGAACTGCAGTAACATGTGTGGCCACTAGATGGATAAAGGATTTTCACGATTTGCAGGTTTGGTAAGCGAACATAATGATGTCACTGACTTATCCTTTCCTGACAGTCCTTAGTGATCCACTGCTTTCCCATATACTCTATGCTTTGTAAAAAAAAAAGGAAGTCTTTTATACTGGCAGCTTGTTATCTGATGGTTGTTATCACGTTCCCAAAGATTTATTGGCAGAGTGTCACCTATTGCACCAGAGCTTCAGGTAGGCCACAGGTCAGCCTTTTTGAGGAGAGAAATTGATATAGCCTGAAGCAAAGATGAGATTTTTGCTCATGTGCATATATTATTTATAGGAAAAGACATAGATTTGTCCAGTCTTCATGAAGATTACCAATAGTCACACAAGAACTTTCTTTTTTATCAATATTTATACTGGCTTAAAAGGAACCTATAATTTTTAACATTATAGCATAACAGCAGGTAATGGTGGGTATGTATAAAGATGATTACAATTTCACAATTATTCTGATATATGCCAAGTCACCTGACTCCAGCTCTATTTATCTATGATTTTGCAACTTATACTCTTTTTGCCTAAAGGTAGGAATACACGGGTCGATTTTTTTCCTGATTTTTGCACAGCCGTGCGCGCTCATGGCACTGAACTGTGCAGAAATCTAGGAAAAAATCGACCAGTGTATGCTGTTTTCCGAGTGAGATCAATAGATCTCGCTCGGCCGAACAGGTTACCAACATGTTGGTAAACCTTGTTCGATATTCTACACTTTGAATAGGGAACCGCAGTTCCCCATTCAAAGTGTAGACAGGGTGACAGCTGGCTCCCGATATCGGGGAAGCCAGGCAGTAGCGTGATGACATCATCACGCTACTGCCGAGAGCTGTCTGTCTGCTCAAAAATAGAGCCGTGTATTCCAGCCTTAATATATGACTTTAGAAAAAAAATGTCCTGTGAACAAACTACCCTATAGAATTTTTGCAGTGGAGACTGCCCTGTATGAATAACCCATTAGAGAGGGTATTCTGGGAAAAAAAACTATGGGGACCATGTGATCAATGTATGTCCATAGATACTTCTCTCCATTCACCTCCTTCAGGTCTTCTTTCTGTTTTCATAACTCAATGTCCTCCTACTATGTACGCATATCTGTTTTTCGATTAGTTCAGGAGCTGCCCTATTTTTGTTTGGTGGTTGTGCTATTCTTGATACAAAATTTGTAGTGTATTCAACTGGACCTGCTGTGTTTTTTTTCTTGGGGGTGTTTCGCTAGTGATTTGACTGGCTTTCTCAATTTAGAGTCACTGTACACGACCTTACTGGTCTAAACCTCATGGAGATTTTGAATTGAGAAGTCAGATGACTAGTGAAATTGAATTGAGAAGTCAGATGACTAGTGAAATGTCTTCAAGAAACAAAACACAGCAAGTCCAGTTGATTTGAAACACTACAGATATACAATGACCTGGTTGAAGGGGAACCTTCACAGACTTTTCTTGATACTGTTCTTTTCTGAGTCAGAATCTGGAATTTTTTATTGATTTTACCCTAATGGTGTGACCTTTCACAACACATTCAAGTGACAGTTTTTGAAGAAATGTTCAGTTGTATTGATAAAATTGGAGCATGTTGTAGCATGCTATATGTAAGGTTATTTCTCTGTTGAGTAATACAAAAGTATTACCATTTAAAGTCTGGTACATTTGAATTTAGGTAAACAGGATCGTAAAATAATAATGAGCTTTCTTGAGCAACAACATCATTTAGCAAGTTGGCATGGCATGCGTGACATTTGTATTATACACATATAGACATACGTTCTTGCCCTAGTATTTTAGAAACAAAAGAACCAAAGGTTATCCCTCAAAGTGGGACTTTTAGTTTGCAGACTCAACCCAAAAAAAGGGGCGTACACAATTATTTGATAAGCATAAAACAATAATTGTTACATAATCTTTACAATTTCTTCCTTTAGTCAGTATATACTTTATACCTGATTACGTTGGATATCTATGTAATTATATATTCTCTAGACTAGTTGGTTACATGTCTAGTACATTTTCTACTCTTTTAACAAAGTGTATGTTTCTAATAATAAGCTTAAGGGGAGGGGGGGGGGCGACCGCAAGAAAATGGTGTCTTCCACCTTGAATACATATTTCCCAAAATGGTGTTGATCCCCCTTCCAAAATAAGGTGTGCCGATATCTCCAAAACTTAAATTCCACAAGAAACAAAAAACCCAGAGGGGGAGCATAATGCCAACCCTAGACTGCCTTTTCTGGGTTGGAGACTAAACTCCAGGACTTTTGAGGCACATTAATTAACCATTGATTTTATAAAAACATATAAAGATTTTTGTACATATTTTTTCAGAATCTTATTACAGTCAATGCATGATTACAACAGTGATGAAGAAAAGAAAATCAAATGCATTACAATTACTGTCACATTGGGGTAACATTTTGCGATCTATTATCAATACAAAACATGCTTAAAATCACTGTTGGACATCTTTTCGTTTTCAGTGAATCTTTATTGAGGGTTTTCAATTTTAACAAAACATATACAGTATAATGAAATATGCTGTAAAGACCGACAATACGTCGTGGCGAAAACTTGTGTTAACCAAAAAACATATAAAATTTTACATAACAAAGAGAAAATGAAGTGCGCCAGCCGAGCTGGCGAAACCTCGATATAAAAAGCTGTTATACTTAACCTCAAAAACATACACATAAAATCTCAACAAAAAACCTATAACATTCAACACACAAAAAAAAACTACACAACAAAAATGAAGGAAGGGGGATGACAAGGGGAAAACATGGGGGAAGTGGGCGACTAGAAACAGTAAACAGGGGGCGCGGTGCCCTGAGTAGGTGAGGTTGGGGGCTACTGAGTCACAGCCTGACCACATAGTCAGATGGTAAATTGGGGTGGGCATGGTCGATCCAGGGTGACCAAATTTTAATAAATTTGGAGTGTCGGTCCAGGACAATACTGGACAGTTTCTCATTGATAAAGAACAAGTCCATTCGACTCAGGACTTCAGCAAATGGGGTCAGCTGCTTTTTCCATGAGTGGGCTATTGTCTGTTTTGCGGCCAGTAGCACAAACGTTACCAACTTGTGTTGGGATTTAGTGAGCCCCACGGGCTTGAGGTGTAGGAGCATAGACCATGGATCCCTGGGAAACCTCTGATCAAACAACTGGTTCAGGAGTCTAGAGACCTTCCCCAGAAACGGACAGCATCGGACAGGACCACCATGTATGCAGGGCGTCACCAACCGTGTTACAACCCCGAAAGCTGCGATCAGACTGTTGGGGGTGAAGGTGAGCCAAGCGATTGGGCACCATGTACCATCTCGTCAGCAGCTTAAAAGCCGACTAGACAACCGTCGTGCAGAGCGCACACGAGCCCAGTGTGTCTCAAATCTGTTGCCATTCCAGCGTGGACCTAGTAGTTTGTAGGTCAGATTCCCATCTGCGGACATACGCATGGGATTGCGGGGATGGAAGTGTTGTGAGGCGAGAGTACAGAATCGTGATCAGTTGGGGTTGTCTGGGGGTGTGAAAACAGATGTGTTCTAGCAAGGTAAATATGGGAGGGGAGGAGGGAGGAGGTATCATGGAAGTAAGCCAAGTTGGACATCTTTTCAATGCATTTCGCCATAACGGCTTCCTCAGGAGATCCAGCCAACAGAATGGGATCCGTCTAAAATCCGTCTAACATTTTAGAAGTACAAGTAAATGTTGGCATTCTGAACAAAATAATAGGCCACCAAATGCCAAATGTTTTGATACCATTTGGTAGAAGAAAACCATAAATACGTGCAGTTTTGCCTTTGGTCAACTCTTGTATATCTGTCCTTAAAAGCCCACCAGTGTTCTCTCTTACTTTGTTTTGATATCTGTATTTCCCCCTTACTCCTCCTCTCTGTATAGCCCTTTCAAAACTGCCCAGGCAGCAGTGATATTGTCTGGCACAGAACATTCCTTCTGCAGCTGTTCACTGTTTTTTTTCTGCTTTGTGTCCATTGAAAAACATTGTATCTGGCGGTAGTTACTTTTAACTTGAGATGTTTTCAGTGGTCGACACAAAACTAATTTTGCACGATTCATTCATCTCATGAAGTAAAATATAATATTCCAATCTACTCAGACCTGAGCAGGGGGTTTACAGTTTCACTTCACTTCCCTTTGATAGTGATAATTCACATAAAAGATGAATATCTTTTGTACTGTACTATTTCTAATCTTTAGCTGTGCCCCCTTATGCCAGGCATACACGCGGCGACCATCGCCGACATCTGCCCCGATTTCTTCCGGGATTGTAAACGTGATGACAATCCCATTGCATTCTGGGGCCCCTTCAGTCGGCTGGGCACCCTTTGTGTGCCGGCCATAAGCTACAATGAAGCAGCCGCTTCATTGTAGCTTATGGCATCGGCTCCCATCGGCTCAGATTTTCCGACATGTCGGATCTCTGGCCAGCCGAGAAGTGGGGCGACAGGGATCTGTCGCCCCATGTGGGGACATGCCGATAAACGGCCGGATTTTAACCTGACCGACGGCGAGAGCGAGCACGCCCGTCGGTCAGATTAAAATCCGGCCGTTTATCGGCATGTGTATGGCCAGCATTAGACAACCCATGCTACATTATTCTGCTGACCTATACAATGTAATATCTTTAAATTCATGTCAGACAGGTTTATGATCCTTGCGGAATTCCTAATCTGTTTAATTAGCTATAATGTTACCCATTAATTAAGTAATCCCTCGTCTCAGCATGGTACAGCCTATTCTTCTGTGTAACCAGCTTTGGCTATAATATTACCCTGCAGATTGTTTTCCTACACACCATTCATCACCCAGAGAGGGAAATGGTCATGCAGATGGTATCAAGAAAGCATGTGATTCTGATACTATTCTAGAACCCATTGATACTTAAAGAGCCTATGAAGAAAGGTTGTTTGAGTAAAAGCTGCCTGAACAAACATATATTGCCAAAGGTGTTTGGATGCCTGCCTTTACACACACCTTTACTGATATCCCATTCTTAATCGTTAAATTTAAATATGAAGTTGATCCACACTTTGCAGCCATAAACTCTTTCCCGCTTTCCACAAGATTTATTTATGTGAAATTTATGTCTATGGACCCTGCTATGTGCACTTGTCATGTTAGCATTGGAAAGGGCATTCCTTTACCTATGATTTAGCCCCAGGCTCCACTATGCGCTGGAATCCGTTGCGTTACTGTAGACCAGTGGTTCCAGAACTTTCCTTGCAGGGCCCCCCTTCCCTATTTAGGGACATTATCGAGCCCCCCTCCCTATTCAAACACAAGTTAGGAATGAGGGCTCGCGCCCCCCTGGAATACATTCGTGCCCCCCCAGGGGGCCCGCCCCCAGTTTGGGAACCACTGCTGTAGACGCAGATAGGCTGTGTTGACATTAGCCTAACGGAGGCGGGGACCAGCGTATGAGACAGCCCTGTCATAGCCCAGTTTCCATCAATGGTTGGCTCGTGCACGCTCAACACAGGGGTTGTAACAGATAGTGGAGCCTAGGGCAAAGGGGCAAAGTCCAACCATTGAAAAACAGGTATTTGGATGCAGCTCTCTACACACTGTTCTTGAACTCCTAAAGGCCATAACGAGTCTAAGGTAGGCATTCATGGTCTAATCCCTGCCCGATTGTATAGGTTGAGCCGGTGGCTCAGAGGATCGTCTGGCACCCTTTGTGTGCAGGACATTACTGTGGATGGGGACGCCAGCCAAAGTAACGGGATTGGCGAGGAATTAACCTTGCGAATCCACATGCGGGAGGATCCTGGTCATTCTGTCCCGGTAGGCGCACCTGATTTAGGGCTGATTGCCTGGCGGGAACGCGCACGGTCGTCGATCATCCGAAAAATCGGGTAAAGGCCAATTCTGGTGACTTCTGTGTATATATATATATATATATATATATATCGGCAGCAAACATGGATGTTCACACTCCTAGCCGGCGCGCAGTATGGGTGTTTGACCCGCCCTGTTCCCCGGCGAGAAGGAGCTCACTATTCTGCCTCCAGCAGGATCAGGAGAGAAGCCAGTCTTCTAGTGAAAAACCAGCTCCGAAAACGGGAAGCAACATGAGTGACGTTGTAATCGGGACCAGGAACAATTCGTTCCAGATTTTTTCTGATTCAAATTAACAGGCAGGCATGGGACTTCTTTAAAAGTCCGATCCGCCCTTTTGCGAACGGACTGGGCCGAACTAAACAAGGACCTAATGCAGGAGACAAAAGGCTTAAAACTGTCTGGCCAAATAATATTTTGTGTATGCTACACAATATTTTAAAAAAAGACTCCGTAGTCAACTAAAGCGTCAGTATTTTGTGAATAGGTGGTGAAAGCAATCCTTTGTGGTTTCCTTTTTGGCTTTTTCTTGCTTCGGAGTTATTGTAAATGCAAACAAGCTGCCATGTCACCACACACAAACTGAAATGTCCGTTTGTTATTTGAAGAAAGTATGTGTCCTGTCTGATGGGGAAAAAGATGCAATACTCTCTGCTGGAGTTATGCTCTACTTTTAGGTCTTATCGCCTCCTTAGTTTGTTACTAGACAGTGAAAAGAGAAGTAGCAGAATGATGAGATAATCTCTCTGTCACTCTCCTCCCTCTTGATTAATTTTTTTATTGTTCGCATAATTGCAATTACTACAACACAACTGACTTCTCCATATCCCAGTCTTAAGCCCCCCATAAACCTTTAGATCACTCCATACAATTTCTTTTAGATCTACCAACAATAATGTAGTGCTGGGTCCTCCCTGATAGAATACATTGTGATTGGAAGGATTAGAAAATCCCCATATTAAGCCCCCCATACACCTTTAGATCACTCCATACAATTTCCTTTAGATCTACCAATAACTATGTAGTGCTGGGTCCTCCCTGATAGAATACATAGTGATTGGAAGGGTTACAAAGCTCCTCATATTACATGGTTTTGGTAGAAGAAAAAATGATTGTACAGAAATTGTATCGTGAGATTGTAAGGTGTATGGGGGGCTTTAGTGTTGAGATATTAAGCCCCCCATACACCCCCATACACCTTTAGATCACTCCATACAATTTCCTTTAGATCTACCAACAACTATGTAGTGCTGGGTCCTCCCTGATAGAATACATAGTGACTGGAAGGGTTACAAAGCTCCTCATATTACATGGTTTTGGTAGAAGAAAAATTGATTGTACAGAAATTGTATGGTGAAATTGTAAGGTGTATGGGGGGCTTTAGTGTTGAGATATAAATGTTGTTGAAAAGACTATCCTGAAGATAGGTGCACATTCTAGCTGCATTTAAACAAATTAAAATTGCAGTGCAGTGACTGCAAAAAAGTTTGCCTTTTAGGCTGCAGTTTTAACATACAGTCTCGGTCATGCCAGATTTTACTTACACCCGAGACTTAAATATCTGTTACTATGGTTTTATCCTGATGAAGTGGCTTGAGGTCATGAAACACCTTTATACACATAGCGTTGATTTTACCTTATCATTGGAATACAATTACTTTATACGGGCGCCTCCACCTAAGATATTTTTTTTACGTGGGTACCCCCCCTATGGAGACTATACCTATCACCGGAAACTCAGAACCCGCTAACTCTGCATGCCGGTTTCCCACAAGCTGAACTTAGTGCAACCAAGAACTGACGTAACTAGCATTGCGTGGTGACAGTGACCTAATATCTCCACAGGCCTGTACATCACAAAGGTTGCTGGCACAAGTAGTCCTCTGCCATTAGAGCAAAACTGGCCAGTAACCAAATATGCAAGTTTAAACATACAATGATCTTTAGGTAAACCAGTACATCACTTTGTTCCCCGTACCACCTGAGTTTGTCAATGTAGAAGCCATAATATAAAATTTTAATTTAAGGTGGCCATTAACGATGGGATATTTTCAACAGGTTTCAGGTAAGAGGTAAAAGTCAATAAAAAAAACATTATTCCATTGGGAACCTGTTGAAAATATGGTTGTTCTTGTTCAGTATTTGATCTATATAGATCTATAATCCTGAACAGTGTTTGTAAATGGCTGTTCTTTGATTTAAAGCAAATACACCCATAGATCCTGGTGCAAGCGTTGTATGGCCATCATCACGACGATTGACGTCATCACGCTGCTGCCGATCGCTCAGAGAATTAAAGCTCACAATTTGTGTGCGCTGTTCCCTGACCAATACTTTGGAAGAGGACACAAAGAAATGTGATGGACCAGAAAAAACAAAAAGTCGGACAGCCATGTGACCAACGTGGTGAGATCGATTGTCCACAAAATCGCCCATGGATCTATGCGTGTATGGGGGGATTTGCTGTGTGGTTATAGACTTCTGCTAAGTTTTCCCTTATATAGAAAGTAAAAACTTAGCAGATTGGTAAATGATTGATAACAGGGTGACAATTTTCTCCATTTCTGTTTTATCCTTTTCCCTATCATATGTCACATATGTTTCTTTAAGGGAACAAGAATTTTGTTTAAACTTCATTAATATTGTGGTGGCAGTCGCGGATATTGATTGCTTCCTGTTATTTTTCACTGTGGACTGACCGACTTTCTCCGTAATGTCTTCAATCGATTTGTGGGCGGATTTATGGCTCGAATTTGCAGGCATGGCAGTCGATTGTTGCGGATTAAAGCGTGTATGGGGGGCTTTATTTTTTGCAGTATACCTTATATTTAAAAGCACGCTTATTTGTAGGATGAAGTATGGTAATTGTATTTATTATATGAGTTATCAATCATAATCTTATAACCTTAAAAAAAGCATATATGTATCTATATACCATCAAATTCATAACGGGACAGAATGAGTTAATACTCAGGTTTATTGATTTTGATGTAAAATCGATTGTATTTTTCTTTTTTTAACTTTTTCTTGTTTGTAATGCAATATTGTGCACATTATGGGTTTTTCTTGTTTATCTTTTGTGGTTTTTGTAAATATTTTATAAAAATGTATTAAAATTTATTAAAAAGAACAGGGTGATGATAATGATTATGAGCCCTATTCTTGAAACTAGAATTCAAGAATATGAAAGTTGTAGCATAGAATATTCGCTTCAGCGGTAAGATGTGATCTACTGCTTCAAACCCTGAAAACACTCTTAAGCTGGGTTTACACGTGTAGATTTTTTGTTCGTTCAACTGCCGATTCGATTTTTTGATAGATTTTTTGTCGAAAACCATTAGTCCATTTATCGAATGTATCATTCGATTTTTTTGTTTGTTCATCCCAATGAATGAATGAAAATACATTCAGAATTACTACGGCCGATAAAAATTTACCAACATGTCCGATGACCTTTTGAACGACTTTTTGTTCCAGATCGAACAAAATTTATCCATCGAACAAATTGGCCATTCTAGATTTTTGTTCAATCAACCAAAAAATTGTTCGTTCTTCATTGATTGGACGAAAAAATCTACAGGTATACACCCACCTTATAAATATATAAAACATTGGGAACTCGCCAGATCTTTTTAAGAGTCTTGATCCTGAGTTATCTCGCTATCATTCCATACACAGATTTTTTTTCTGCTTGTGCCAGAAATCTTGATTAATGAACCAAGCTTCGTACACAGGATTGTAACTAATGCATGTATTCCCTTAACCTCCCTAGCGCAATGCTGAGGTCCAGATTTCTGTACCAAAAGCGCACCATAGACTGCAATGGAATTTTTTATGTTGTAGGCCTGTTACTTCCCAAAATATGTGCGTACAAGGGTCTAATAGATATCCTTAATATATTAATGTTTGAAACACACAATTATGTAAAAAAAAATTACTTAAAAAATGATATATATAATAAAAGGAATCATTTGAATGATAAAATCTCTAAAATACTTATTTTGTGTGAAAAATTTCAAAACAGAATGTATTCATATTTATGTTTTTTTATATTCATAATAACATTTTTATTCCATGGGAAATGTGTTTATGTTATGTATTTTTTTTACTTTGAATTGTATTGGATACAGTTATTACTGTATTCAATGCTTTGCCTTTTGGCAACCTCTCTCCCTTGGTAACTGGAAACTGTTCTGGTGTGATGTCACAAGGGGTGGGGGGTTGAGGGGTCCATTCTCCTTCTCCAGCTTCTCCTTCAGATCTGAGCCCCGTAGCAACACAGAATAGTAAATCTGTGCTGCTGGGGGTCTGATCTTCTGTCCTGACGGCTCCATCTCGTCCATTGCACAACTGACAGGTCTGTGCTGGACAAGATTGAGCCTTCAGGAACGGCAGGAGGGTTAAGCTGGGAACACACGTGCACGCTCACGGCCATTGATCTGGTCAATATAATATGCGGCCATCCCTATTTTCGAACAGGACCAATCAATCCCAGAGATATCGGATATGACCGTAAACCATGGTCGATGTCCATTGCTTTGCATGAAGACCCCGGAACATCCAGCCGTGTGTTCCCTGCTTTACTGTTGAATCTACAAAAGCAAGTTTTTAGATTCTGATGTTCTCTCTGAACTTGATGCAAACAGAACACAAAAATTCAGCAACACCAAGTAAGAAGAATAACAATTTGTTAACAATATCCACATGTTTAAAAGCATATTTTAAAAAACACTCAATCCCTGTGTTTCAGCCCTGGAATTGTTTTGCTAACCTCTTAATATTGAAAGGTCAGTAGACCGTTGTTTGTTGCAGTCTGCAATGTCTATCCTGTGCCAAAATGTTTATTTTGGACACAGTGGAGAAAGTTGGAACAGAAAAAGTAAAAACAGCTATTACATTTACTGGCTGGAGCAATCCAATCTGCAGGACCAATACCAGTGCGCTCAAATCTTCTGCCTAGTTTTAATTTGTCATCGATAAATGTTGATATTAAAGATGGTCGATACTGACCTAGAATAACTGCATCACAACTGAAACACATAAATCCATTGTTATCTGTTAAGCCCCCCATACACCTTACAATCTTACCATACAATTTCTGTACAATCAACTTTTCTTTTAAAAACCATGTTATATGAGGAGCTTTCTAACCCTTCCCATCATTATGTATTATAACAGGGAGGACCCGGCACTACATAGCAGTGATATAAACCTTCCAATCACTATGTAGTCTATCAGGGAGGACCCGGCACTACATAGCAGTGATATATACCTACCAATCATTATGTATTATAACAGGGAGGACCCGGCACTACATAGCAGTGATATATACCTTCCAATCATTATGTATTATAACAGGGAGGACCCGGCACTACATAGCAGTGATATAAACCTTTCAATCACTATGTAGTCTATCAGGGAGGACACTATACTACATAGTTGTTGGTAGATCTAATGGAAATTGTATGGAGTGATCTAAAGGTGTATGGTGGGCTTTACATGTTATGGGTTGCACATATACATACATAACGTGTGTGGACTATAATGTAAAACCTTGGGTTGCATTATTCTGGTTCACAACTTGCTTTTCTGATGATGGGCATGCATTACTCATGGATATCATAACCGACATCCAGTCTAGCAAGATTTTGCTGTATGTAATGTAAAAATGGATTGTGGATGTATTTTTTGGGGTGGGGGGGGGGTTATGCAGATGTAAGAAAACTAGAGTTTCTGAAAGGTGTGTTGCTAACTTGTGTGATTAGCTCCCTGCCATAGATGATAAAAGAGATAATGAAGGAGTTCTCAAACTAGGATTTGTTACATGGTGGTCTGTTTTGTTGTTTTTTGGATTGCCAATCAGCCCTTTTAAATTAAACTATGATTAATATTTGAGCTACTGTTAAAAATATGTATTCAGTAAATGGCAAGTCACCAAATGGGATGGTTGCATATCAGAGGAAATACATTGGATTACTACATGGGACATGGCAACTCGTGGCAACACGTCTCCCTGAAAGATCCAGTACCTATAGTATGTGATGCTCAACCTTCACAAAGTAAACAAAAACTCAAATTGTCTTCTCTGATTGCTCCAAATCCTTCTACAGGTTATGATGGACATCAGCAATGAGGACTGGCACTCAACAGATGACATGTTCAAGGGCCGCTGCGTATCAAACATGGTTCCTACCCAAAGGCTATGTTCCTACTTAAGTCGGCCATACGCTGTCAGGATTCGGCGACAGAACTGACAGGAATCCTGTATGCTCCACCAACACACGTGATTCCTGGCAGATTGTAGCCAATTAACTTGGAGGTGGAGGAGACTCCCCATCCACAGTAACTGCCTACAACAGGATGGGCCACAAAAAGAACCAGCAGGACTGATCCGCGTGTGATCCGACCTGCCGGCTTTTTTGGTTGGACCTCAAAATGGGCTCCCCTGTAGTTGCGGGCAACTATGGCTGGGAATCGGCCCATCTATTGGGGGCTTTAGGCAATTCATCGCCTGCGCTTGCGATTTTTAATCGCCTGCACAATCGCTGGAGGGTGATCGTCCATCCATGTCTATGGGAGTGATCAGAAAAAAAACCACATGTGATCTTTTTAATGGGGACAAGCTCATTCAAAATAGTGTAGGCGATTGACAGCGATTCTGCAGGCGATTGAAGTGGGAACAAGCCTCGGGAACGAAGAAGGATATGTCCGTTACCTGCTTGACACACCTGAAAGGCATTGTCAAAAGTTGCAAAATTTTAAAAGTCAAAACTGACCTGGAAGCAAATAAAACTTAAATTTGAATTCTGCATTTTTCAAGTCAGTGGTCAGTTTTGGATGGACGGTAGATAGCAACAAAATGAGCTAGACATGAATACAGAACAAGTTATTCCAGTTAAATGCTACACCATAGAAATTCCTAATATGATATTAAATTATCAGTACTCAATGTGCTAATATCTAAGAAAATAAAAAAAATTTATTTGAGTATCACATGAAATGAGGCTTCATGCAGCATTTTACAGATTCAAATTACTTTTCATCTCTTAATATGCCATTCAGTGTTCTTGTTCTGCGTGTTATATTGTGTTTCAACATAGAGTGATGTATTGTTTTAGGACCATGTAATATGAGGATCTTTCTAAAGCCCCCCATAGACAGGCCGATTCCCGGCCATAGTTGGGGGCAACCGATTGCCGTGCGCGCTCCCGCTGAACACATAAAGGTCGGTCGTTTGCAACTACATGGGAGCCCACCTTGAGGATCCGACCAAAAAAGCTGGCAGGTCGGATCGCACGCAGATGCGTCCTGCTGGTTCTTTTTCTGGCCAATTATGCTGCAGGCTGTTTACTCGGAGAGGGAGTCTCCTCCCCCTCCAAGTTAATATAACCAAAAGAAGACCAAATTTTTGTTCTGCCGAGCCCTACCACAGTATGTACGACCGGCAGCTTGGGGATTTTCAAGGCATTCAACATCACTCAAATAATAGTATATAAGTATTTATTCTGAGGTTATCAGATGTGATTGAAACAAAGAACAGATAAACTGAACAGATAAACTTAATTGGCTACAATCTGACAGGAATCACATGTGTTGGCGGAGCACACAGGATTCCTGTCAGTTCTGTAGCCAACTCCTCACAGCGTGGTGACGTCACAACACTGTGAGGAGTCTACTAAAAGTGATTGGAAGGGTAAAGCCGGCCATAGACGTCTCGATCTATGGCCGGCTTTACCCTTCCAATCACTAAGTATTCTATCATGGAGGATCAGGCACTACATAGTTGTTGGTAGATCTAATGGAAATTGTATGGAGTGATCTAAAGGTGTATGGGGGGCTTTAGTGTTTAGCCATTTGTATGTCTTTGTACCATCTGCTGTGGTAATTTGAGCTTTTATTATTCATTCAATGGCCAGCGAGTATCTCTCATCATCCTATAGTCTCAAAAAAGAGAGAAGGCCTTTGACTCCATTATTCTATTCTGAGAAATTGCTGTTAGAAATGTGTCTACAATAAATTTTACAGTAAAGATTAGTAAATTTATAGGAACATGATTAATTCATGGTTAATACAATTAATTCAAGAAGAATATAGAACACATTTAATTGAAAAGAGATATATTTGGTCAAAGAGTAGAGGTTTCATTGAGCCCATTTTAGCCACAAAACTTTTCCTATGACAATTCCTGTTAATCCATAAAAAGATGACTTAAGGCAGCCATACACGGGTTGATTATGCGTTCGATTCCCAAACGGCTGATTTTTGTGGGCTTTCACGGTGATTGATCGACAATCTAACGCTGCCCACCATGAGCGATCGATCCCGCCCCAACAGAAAAACAATTGACATGTCAGTATTTCCCTATTCGACCAGCATTACTTTGGATTGGGCAAGGATCAATACCTGAACGTGGTGCGCATTGATTCCCCAAACGACTGTTGTGTGATCGGTCGCGATTCTTACGTCACCACATTTTCACACCACACATCAAACGCACACTGATCAATGGGGTATTGAGCCATGTAAGGCCACCTTTAATCAAGTTCATTTTAGAGAAGTCATTCTTTCTTTTATTTTTTTTAAAGTAGACTTTATGTGTTTTGAACAAGCTCAATTGGCATCCTTAATGACTCTTACTGGCAAAAACATGCAAACACTCTGTCATGTATTTTAGAAAACACAGCACATGGTAGTGTTATACTATCCAGAAATGTGCTGTGCTGGGTGTGTTGTGGTGGCATTATTTGGCACTCAATATTACCAAAGCAGTATTAGTGTGTTGAGCAGAAACACATTACGTACATTGCATTACACCATCTCCAAGACAAGTGGCCAATCTGGTAATAGCATTCATACATTCAATATACATATAGAGTATATTAGAGGGAAGCTGCAGATCCATGACAGAATCAGAGGGCTCTATGACTGTTTTATATTGGTAATGAACTGTGGGACAGTTACAGATTGAGGTTGCCCTGCAATTTCCTATCGTAGGAGGAAACACATCTCTATAAACGAACACTAACTAACAAACACTAAAGCCCCCCATAGACAGGCAGACTCCTCCATACAACTTTCATGAGACTTA
>CM070034.1:31806623-31820359 GCA_036250615.1 Ptychadena robeensis | reverse complement strand
ATGTGACAGATTACAGACAGTGCGCCCAGGGTGCAGCATTCTGCACACCATACCAAAACAGGGTTAAGAGACAGGTCTGGAGTTCCAATGTTTGCCCAGCTACTGTGACTCCTTAAGCAGACATGTCAACACAGGCTCCCGCGGGCCAAATCTGGCCCGCCAGGCCTTGCAATGGGCCCGCGCTGTCCACTGCACGCCGGGGGGCGTGGCTGCCGCATACTGACAGGACGTGTCTCTTCAGAGCTCCGCTCGATCCGCCACTAATCCCCTCTAATCCAGGTGATTTGTACTACAAAGGACCACCCAGCATCCCAGGGGATTACAGTATAGCTCCACTATACCACCACAAGAGCTCCGGCGCGACTTTCGGCGAGAGGCCAAAATCGAGGCCGTGTGGGCCTAGCGCCGTACTTCCTGCGAACCTTCCGGCGAGAGGCGCCTCGGAACCAGCCTCAAGAGGCACGGAGTGGTTCATACACTGAGAGGCACGTACGCTCCGGTTTTCCCACAGTGCGCCTAGTGGAGGGTCCAAAATCGAGGCTGGGGATCGGCCTAGTCCGGACCACATAACGTGAAAAAAGGGAGACAAGGTCCTGAAAGGAAGTACTTCAGAGCGGAGTGAGTAATACGGAGTGTCCTGAGCTCCTCATATGCCCAGGCCCTTCCAAGTGACATTCTCTGCAGTCAGCCCCCAAAATTGAGGCCGCGGCTTTGGCCTACAGTGCACTCCATCTGCCAATATTGATCCCAAAATATCCAGGAAAAAAAGTGACGGTGAAGGCAGACAATTTAATGACAAACTGGGAAAATGAATACATGTTTTGT
Organism: Ptychadena robeensis; assembly: GCA_036250615.1. Classification (NCBI taxonomy): domain Eukaryota; kingdom Metazoa; phylum Chordata; class Amphibia; order Anura; family Ptychadenidae; genus Ptychadena; species Ptychadena robeensis. The sequence goes on along the minus strand of CM070034.1, from coordinate 31,819,534 downwards.
GCTGAGAGGGCAACCAGTGTGTATATTGTGTTATGAGACAGTGTCGGTGATTAAAGTTGTACAATTGTCAGTATTGTCATTTTATGACAGTAAACCATTACGGCCCGCGATTTCGGCTGGATTTTAGATTTTGGCTCCTTCTCTGATTGAGTTTCGACACACCCTGCCTTAAGGCCTCAAAGCTCGGTCGGCCAGAGGACGGCATGTCCGATAATCTCTGGAGATGCCATTAGTTTTCAATGGAGACTGGCGTCCCATCCAAAATCAAAGCAGACTTCATATGTATACGTACCAGCATTGAGACTGAATGGATGGTATGGGAGAATGGGTATGGGGGAGGGGGGGGTCACTGTGTTGGTTTTTCGGATCCTATAACCACAATGCGAGTGCTGAGTTACCGTCAGAGATTGCTCAAGATCTGTATTTTGTTATGACATGTTACATGTCTAAAAGGTGGAAGTAGAGAAAGAACACTCAGCCACCAAAGCGACGTTACGGTAACATTGCACCATGGCCTTTCACTGCTGCGATTAGTTACACATTCGCATATCTGTACACATTGACAGCTGTGGCGCCGGCTTTGTACAAATCTCCCAATCGCAGAAAATTATGATTTCATTTGAACACTGAACCAGCTCTACATGAAGAGACTTTCGCTCAAGCAAGAAAATACAGTCAGGTCCATAAATATTGGGACATTGACACAATTCTAAAATTTTTGGCTCTGTACACCACAATGGATTTGGAATGAAACAACACACTATGTGCTTTAAATCTGCAGACTGTCAGCTTTAATTGTTTTACATTCAAACAAGTGGACGGTGTGTAGAAATTTAACAGTTTGCATAACAGATCCAAAGTAATGGGACATAATAAATAATAAAAATAAAACTTTCCCTCCCTTCAATACTTGGTTTCAAGTCCTTTGCAGTCAATTACAGCGTGAAGTCTGGAACGATAGACATCACCAGACGCTGGGTTTCATTCCCTGGTGATGCTCTGCCAGGCCTCTACTGCACAATGTCTTCAGTTCCTGCTTGTTCTTGGGCATTTTTACTTCAGTTTTGTCTTCAACAAGCGAAATGCATGCTTCACTCTGATTCAGGTGAGGTGTATGACTTGCCCATGCATAAATTTCCATCTTTCCCATAAAAACTCTTGGGTTGCTTTCGCAGTATGCTTGGGTCATTGTGCATCTGCACTGTGACGCGCTGTCCATGGTTCTGAAGCCATTTGTCTGAAATATGAGAAATCAGTAATATTGCGGGAGACACTTCAGAATTCTCCTGCTGCTTCTGTCAGCACTCACATGATCATAAATACAAGAGAGCCAGATCCATTGGCAGCCACACATGCCCACGCCATGACACTACCACCACCATATTCACTGATGATGAGGTGGTATGCTTAGGATCATGAGCAGTTCCTTTCCTTCTCCATACTCTTCTCTTCCCATCACTCTGGTACAAGTTGATCTTGGTCTCATATGTCCATAAACGTTGTTCCAGAACTGTGGCTTTTAGATGTTATGGAAAACTCTAATCTGGCCTTTCTGTTTTGAGGCTCACCATGGTTTACATCTTCTGGTGAACCCTTGGTATTCACTCCTCCTCCCCTCCCCTGATTGTTGACTTTGACATCATACACCTACCTCCTGAGAGTGTTCTTGATCTGGCCACACTGTGGTAAAGCCCCCCATACACCTTTAGATTCGCTAATACAATTTCCTCGACATACCAACAACTATGAGTATAGTGACCTCCCGATAGAAATACATAGTGATTGGAAGGTATATATCACTGCTATGTAGTGCTGGGTCTCCCTGATAGAATACATAGTGATTGGAAGGTATATATCATGCTATGTAGTGCCGGTTCCTCCTGATAGAATACATTAATTGGAAGGTATATATCACTGCTATGTAGTGCTGGGTCCTCCCCTGATAGAATACATAGTGATTGGAAGGATATATCACTGCTATGTAGTGCCGTGTCCTCCCTGAATAGAATACAGTGATTGGAAGTATATATCACTGCTATCTAGTGCTGGTCCCTCCCTGATATAATACACTAGTGATTGGGAGGTATATATCACTGCTATGTATGCTGGGTCCTCCCTGATAGAATACATAGTGATGGAAGGTATGTATCACTGCTATGTAGTGCCAGGTCCTCCTGAATAGAATACATAGTGATTGGCAAGGTATATATCACTGCTTATGTAGTGCCAGTCCTCCCTGATAGAATACATAGTGATTTGGAAGCGTATATATCACTGCTGATGTATGCCGGGTCCTCCCCTGATAGAATACATATGATTGGAAGGTATATATCACTGCTATGTAGTGCCGGGTCCTCCCTGATAGAATACATAGTGATTGAGTATAGAAAGGTCTCCTATTACATGGTTTTGGTAGAAGAAAGTTGGTTGTACAAAATTGCATGGTAATTGTATGTGGTGTATGGGGGGCTTTAGGGTGTGTTTTCTTTACCAGGAAAACAATTCTTCCTTTCATCCACCACAGTGGTCTTCCGTCTTTTTGTGTTGTCTGATCTCAGCGATGCGTTCTTCTTTTTAAGAATGGGGACCTCCCGCTAAGCGTACACACTTAGCGGGAGGTCCCAACGTAACAGATAGACTTACCTGTCCCAACGCAATGGAAACAAAGCCTTAAGGTCCATATGTAGGATTTTGTTGTAGATTTGTGAACTAGAAAGCATTTCATATTGTAATGAAATTATAGCTGATACTTAATAAAAACTGTAAGTGGTGTTCCTTCAAATATAACATTTCCAAGTTATTCTAAAAGTTAAGGTGAACAGCATTTAATGCCACATAGTTTCATGGTGCTGAACTAAATTAGGTTGTTTTGCTCATTTAGAATTACTTCAAAATGACTTCCCTTACCATGGACAACCATAAAAAAATGCTGTGTTTTAATTTATTCAAAATACATAAATCGATGGGTTGTGACCTCTTAACCTGATAATAAAAGTCCCATTCTTTTATGATCAGTAACTGTTTGCATAGTATAGTGTATTTGACAAGTAGCTGTGGGCATGTAAAGGGGCCCCATAGGAATGAATATTATTTCTAGTTACCTGGTATTTGTATTTGTTTGTTTGCATTTCATCATTCTCCCTTTCATTTTACAGTGGGACATAGTCTGTGACAACGATTGGAAGGGACCACTGACAACATCTTTGTTTTTTGCTGGTGTTCTTACGGGCTCTTTTATTTCTGGACAGCTCTCGGACAGGTATGAATATTTCCTCTTCTGTAAATTCAGTATTGTGATTCTTAAGTGGGACCGTGTATGTGTGTTTAGGTCTTTAGGTCTTCTCATCCTTTAAATCTCAAAGTGGCTCTTTAGGATTGAGATTTGGTGGCTATGGATGCCATTTTATTCTTTTTGTACCAAAACAAATAGTAAAGCTGGCCATAAACCTTTAGATCTCTCTGCCATAAACCTTTAGATCTACCAACAACTATGTAGTGCCGGGTCCTCTGAGATTGAACACAGGTAGACTTGATTGTTTAGAAAGTCCCTCATATTACCGTATTTTTTGCCTTATAAGACGCAACGGCACATAAGACGCACCCAGTTTTTAGGGCAGAAAATCCAGAAAAAAAAGATTTAATAAGTTTTCACATCAATTGGGATAATGCAATGAATTTAATGAATGCACCAAGGAGGGGGCGCCGACCGTCCCAAAAGCGCCGGTTTCCCGGGCGCCATCGGGACAACCGGTCCCCCTCCCTGGCGGGAACGCTGGGGACACCAACTTGCCGAGCCATCCACAGCCGAACCAAACACAGACCAAACATCGGCTCTTTCATCTGAACTGACAGTTCCCGCAGCTCCCCTCTGTCGGGAGAGCTGGCGGGAAGCCAATGTGCGACCACCGGCGGCCCAGTTGATCTGACAGGCAGCTGAGAGCGGGACACAGGCGGCTCCAAAGATGACTTAAGACAGCCATTCATGGGTCCATTCAGCGTTCGATTCCCAAACGATCCATCTTCGTTGGCGTTCTTAGTGATTGATCAAGAATTGAACGCTGTTCACCTTGAGCGATCAATCCCTCTCCAACAAAATATTGATCAAACAGGGACTTAACATGTCGGTATTTCCCTATTTGATCAGCATTACTTTGGATGGGCTGTGCTGGAGGGGCTCCCCCTTACATACAGTCCAACTCGGTCCCGACTTTCAGCTTTGTCAGCTGAGAGTCGGGACAAAGTAAAGGGGGTGGAGCTGAGCTGGGTTGTGTACACTACACAGGCAGAGTTTGGGGGGAGCCCCCTCCTTGCTGCCATCCTGTGCCCAGCTCTCAGCAGCTCACAACCGGTGTTGCAAGTTATTTGACATTGGAAAATAACTCACAATACCGGACCAGGGGCCCCATCGTATGGCAATGGGTGTGCAAAGTGGTGCACATTGATTACCCTTCAATTGACCCGTGATTGACACCACGCTGTGATCGATTGCTGGTCGATTGCACAGGTATCTACCCATGTATGCCCAGCTTTAAATTAATATTCCAAAGCCTTGAGTTTCTGTAGTTCTGTAATCAAAACTGCACTTTATAGAACTTTATTTGCTACTAAAACATTCTTTTACTCTCTTCCGAACCTTCCATTCTGTCCAAAACAAGCAAACACACAAACTGGCTGGAATTCACGGAACTTGTTTATAATCCAAATGCCATAAAAATGTGAAGCAAAGGAAGCTTTTACTGCTGCCCGAAGAGCAAGCAAGCATGGAAAACTCCACTCCAAAAATATATATTATATACTATTGCTTAACAACCAGATTAACAACACACATTAATACACAGTAATACACAAATTAGAAAATGAAAGTGTGTTGCTTTGTTTACAATGGCAGAGAGGATATTTTGTACTGATCTTGTATCATTATTATTAATTCCTGTAGCAGGGACATATTACTCTGCACTTTACAGAGTACATAAGCATATTAGATTGTTGGCTCTTTTGAAGGACAGGTAGAGTGATATGACTTAAGACTGTATTCCATACATATGACTATGTAATGTATTGAATACAGTCTAAAGCCAGGCATACACGGTTCAATGAAGAAACAGATTAGAGCAATATCGGGACAAGATTTAAGCCATCCACGGTTCCTTCGAGCAGGATCAACGCATGTTGGAAAACCTTGGTCGAAATACATTACTTTGAATGGGGACTGCGGGTCTCCATTCAAAGCAATGGCCGGGCAGCAGCGGAAGGGAACACAGGCTGTGATCAGCTAGTTGCAGGGCAGAGTGAAATGGGCGGGCCAGCATGTCTCTGTGCGAGGGGAGGGAGGGCACGCAGGATGGCTGGCTCTCTCTCTCTGCAGTGACCGACTGGGGATAAGCAGAGACCTGGAGGACCACGGGAAACAGCGCCCCCATTGAATGGGAATTGATGTGTCCAAGTGGTGCACATTGATTCCCATGATGAATCACAGCGTGGTGACGTCACCACACTGTGATTGATCACTGGTCGATTGCACAGGAATCTACCGTGTATGCCCAGCTTAAGGGTATGTTTTCACTTTGTGGAGGGCTCTGTCGACATCACCGTCAAGAAATACGCTTAGTGAAGGGGATGTCAACGGAGCCCTCCACACTGTGGAAACATACCCTTAGACTGTATTCAATACAAAGAACACGGCCTTCAAAAGACAGATACCCACCTACTGCACTAGCTGTTTCCACGGCATTGAGTTGGTCCGCCGGCCGGAGGTTAGCGTACTGCACTACGTTGACTTTCTGACATCTTTGGAGTGTGGGAGTAAACCACAGTACCTGAACGAAACCCCCGCAGACACTGAGAAAACACACAAACTCCTTGCAGATAGTGCCCAGACCAAGATTCAAACCTGTGATCCCAATTCTACATGGCCACACTGCTCATGTATGTAGAATGTCCCTACAATGTCATTTCTGGTCTGGTCATTTCTGGGGTTCACATTGTGTCTATTCTATTTACACCTAAAGTAAACGCTCCATCTCTTTTCCATGCAATTCTCATGCTGCTCTGATGAGCAAGACTGTAACCATATATCATGCATTTGTATTGGCGTCATAACAAAGGGGTTTTTATGATAAATGGGCTGGAGATACTAATAAATACTGTAGGTATGTGCAGGTACCTCTAAGTGAGTTATTTTAAGAGACATGCATTAGTGTTTATGACTTTACATACCAAGAAGTTCTTATGTTTTCTTTAATTTCCTCTAAACTTAACCCTAACCTTTTTTTTTTTATAGTTTTGGGAGAAAGAAGATCCTCTTTGCGACCATGGCTGTCCAGACTGGGTTTAGCATCATACAAGTGTTTTCAACTAGCTGGGAAATGTTTGCAGTTCTCTTCTTGATTGTCGGCATGGGTCAGATTTCCAATTACGTGGCTGCTTTTATTCTAGGTATGGGTTTGTTTCCAAATCTTTTTATTTGTTATTAGTCTTGTATTTTTGTATTTCTGGTTTCGGGTTTTGTGCATAGCAGGTCATATGTGATTCCTCTCACAATACTGTTAAAAGGTATTTGTTTAGTAACTAATCAAAAAAAAATAACATACCAGTGGTGGCAACCGCAGCCTTGATAAAAAAGTTCCTCACCAAAGTATATTGAATGTAAAATTAAAGAAAGATATAACAGACAGATATGCTAGTGATACGTCGACAGTTTGGTCCTTTTTTGTTGAATCTGCAGCCTTAAATCAATAGATAATTGGACCTATCATGCGCTCACTTGGCCATGATTATGGCTTTCATTCTGCTTCGTTTCCTTTCTTTATCACTTTACTTCTGCCTCTTTTTCCTCTATAGCTCTATAGCTAGCATCCCACTTGATCAGGGCCGCCGTCAGGGGGGAGGGGAAAGAGGGGACTCCCGTCCCGGGCTCGAGCAGCTACGGGGGCCCAGCAGTCAGTAAGTATGGGCCCCAGAGGCTGCCCGATCGGTACAGTGGCCTCTGCTCAATGTGTTTTCTTTCACTTTGTGTACAAAGTGGCTGCTGACAGTCCGGAAGAAAACACAGTGAACACTCACCCTCCAGCCCCCCAACATAAATTGTTTTTGCACAAATTAAGTTCAAAGTCAAGTAAAAATTTCAAAAATGGAAAGGTCGACACACTACATGTGCTAGAGCAAAACTTTTTTTTTTCAAATGTTACCACAACCCTTCTCTACATCTCCAGCAATTTAGGTGATGATGTAAAAATTAGCTAGTTGAAATAATTAGACCATCTCTACTACCAAAGCAAAAGTATCCACTGGAAATGCCATAAGTATAAAAGTGCAAATCAGACAAGCAGTAGCTAGCAGATAAAGTGGAATCAATATATATCATATATGGCAAAAGGTCAGGGGTGCAATGTATGCAACAGTGATTCAGCAATAAATAAAAGTAATAACCCAGAATATTGAGGGGAAAAAGAGTGAGTAAATGAGAGCGAGAACTAGAAAGAGAGTGTCTCAATTAGAGCACCAATAAAACTGCATAGGGACTCAAACCATATGTTGTGGGGGGTGGTCAGCTATGTGCCGGAGTTCCCAAACCCTATTTTCAGTGGTATCATAAATTCGGGCCATCATATAAACATCCTTTATTCTGGCATAAAGGTCAGAAAGGGTGGAAGGTAGTCGCTGTTTCCAGTAAATGGTAATAAAGTATGTGGCTGCTGTCAGTATATGGGAACGCTATTACTTAGTGGGGCTAGAGGAGGTTACCAGAGGTAGGACTAGGATAAATGGAGTAAAAGGAAAGAGGAGTAAAAGGAATACTTGACTGAAACACTGTGAAGATGTGATCATGGACCTTCTGCAACAAGGGCTTACGTAGGAAGGAATTGCCATCTCATTTTAATATAGTGCTCCATGAAATGCTCCATAAACCTAAAGAGAGTAAGGAATCATTTACACGGGCGGTTGTTAACCGCCCCAGTAAACGAGCAATAAGTGCAACCAACCAGCAACACAACATGAGGCGTGACAGTGTTAGGGTGCCCATACATGCATAGATATGTGCTAGATAGATGGCCGATTTGAGCGCTGTGCGCACTCACCGCCATCTATCTAGCGCATATCTAATGCTGCCACCCCTGTCTTTGAGTGGCATCAATCCTGATCGAAGAAAGGCATATCAGACATGACCGTAAATCACAATCGATCCCCATTGCTTTGGATGGGGATCGCGGGTCCCCATGCAAAGCATGGGCTGAGCTGGATGCCTCCAGCTCTTTTAATATGACGCCATCACAGTGAGCTGGAAGGCTGATACATCTCACGGGCATCGACCCATATATGGCAGCCTTAAGGCTCCCATACACGGGTAGATCACACGCTCACGAGATCGATCGGCGATCAATCGAGTTCTCAGAATCGGATTGGATATTGAACCAACATGTTGATTTTTTTGGTCGATCGTTTGGCAATGGAAGTACGTTGGTGGACCCATAGCTCCCTATACAGCAGCCTTTCCGTTCCAGGGATTTTGTGGACACGGCCATTTTGAAGATCGGCTCATGTCCAAATCGACCTCAAATTGGATTCCCAAGGCGGTGTGACATCGATTTCTAATCCGATCAATCGCTGATTCCACGATCGCCTTGAATGATCGGTTCGGGAATCGATCGGTGACAATCCGACCCATATATGGCTACCTGTAAATCTAATTTAAATCTCATGGACATGGATGGCCATAAATAGATTAAAAAAAACTGACAGTTGTTCTAACCCAGGGGTGCCCACACTATATTGACTTTATATAATTACTTAGCATAACAGCATGACCATGTAAATACAATTGTGCACATTTTTTAGTCCAAAAAGAACAGGACTGTTTGCTTTCATTGCCTCATAAGACAGTAGAACACATACTTGCTGCTTGTAGAAAAGAGATATTTGATTGCACGCCAGTCCCAGGGAAACCTACATTTACAAAACCCAAACTAATGAATGCATTTGATTTTACTTTCAAAGGTAAAATAATCATTTATGAACACATTGGTGTGTGACTATTTACTAGCCTCCTATTATACAGTTAATTATTCTGTAGCAAGTCAATAAAATCAACATTCTTGTAAGGTAAAATACTCCTTTGTGTCGGAAAATATTACAGCCATTGTGTGCACTACTGAATTGTGCTGTGTCACCATGTCTTGTAGGAAACATCCTGGTTATAGGTCATTAAGTACCTTTATCATAATAAAAATGGCAGAAATGTTGGGTTATCCTACAGATAGCAGTTATGCAAATATGTTGCATACCTGAGAGTGGGGGATGGGTAATTTCCATGCTCTCTTCTTACATAGGGTAACTCTGGAGTAACTTTTCTGGAACTTTCCTCTTTGGTTCTACAGACTTTGCATACACTTACTTCCCTTGGACAACAGGATATTGCCCCCCTTTGCAGAGGCATTCTCTCAGATCGATTAAGCCTTCATTAAGCATCCCCTTTAGCACACTGCCTATGGTCACCCAACTCTCTGGCCTGCACAGTGTTGCAGGTCCAGAAGTGCACAGTTCACAATCACAAAAGCCCAATGTCCACACAGTACTTGTAGATGAACCACTAACTGGGTCTTTATTGGAAGAATAGTACAGGCTTAAACTACTCCTGATGGGCGAAGTAGAGAAGAAACTTGAGGTAGATGGATGTTGCATAAATAGTAACAGTCTCTAAAGCCTATGCCCCGTCCAAGTGGCAAGTTGCTTGCCCACAATTCTCACTTTCTCTCTAGTAGGTCCCATGGTCTATCGTTTACCCTCCACCCTAGATTGGTGAAGGGGGTCTCACATATGCTTTCTGTTTTTTTAGTCCTGTAGACATCCTGTCTGTATCTCCTCACTCTAGCAGATGCACCAATCAAGAATCCTGGGGTTTATATTTATAAACTCTGGGTGAAAGCAACACTTAGGTTGGGTCACAACACAGAGTTAACTCCTTACTGTACAGTACAATTTACACACATAACCACATACTGTATTGGAACACACTTACATCGATACTTTCACTAAAAAAGGTACATTATTTCTCTCCTAAACTACGGGGTACTATCTTTACAGGGTAACCCATTTATCACCAACAGTACCACCCTGTTACAGTTACATTGCCTTCACTTACATGAGGGAGATTGGCGCCCTGGGCACCCCCTCTAATGGCTGGCCCTTCCCCCTAGAGTTGATAACAGTCTAAACTCATGCACCTCCCCCCCCCCTCCCCATGGGAGTGAGGTAAAATTGTGAGACTCTAGATCTCTGAGTCTAGTCTCCCCTCACTCGTGGGGGGGGGGTTGGGGCGGAAGGCATATGGAGTTGCTTGTGAGTGAGGGGAGACTCTGGATCTCATCTCACCTCACTTGCATGACAGGGATGGAGTTGCTTTTGCTTATGAGGTCTATATGACCTCCTGTCCACATCCCCGCCTCCCCTGTCTACTCTCTACCCAGGTGAGCTTGCGGATAGGGGAGAAGACATTTGGGCATCGGAAAAACATTTCTGATGCCCACATGCTGCCTATGACATGATGCCGCCCTGGGCAACCACCCATGCCTAAAACCGGCACTGCATGATACGGTACCAGTACGCACAATTAGGTGATTACCTCTAGTATGTGAAGTCTATATAACATTTCAGGTCATTCGGTATACAAATGAAGATGACACGAACAAACAAAAGAAGTCAAAAGAACACGAGCGAAGAACATACGAAATAGCATAATAGGACTAACATAATACGAACTAATGTGTGCTCAGTCTGTCTCAAGAAAGTAAATATTTTTTATTGGCATCAATAACTTTAGATCGAGCGAACGGGTTGTTTGGTTCTCGATTTTGATTCAATCGATTGAAAAATTGGTCATTTAATGACAATCCAAAAAATATATATCGAACCGTGTAAGGCCACCTTAAACAAACAATGGCTTTCTCAGAAAGAGAAAATGCAATTCTATAGATCAGGGGTGTCAGAGTCAAATACACTGGGGGGGGGGCATTAAAAACTTGAATAAAGTCGCAGGCCTACCAAATAATATCTACAATTAGTAAAAAATGTTTTCTTCTCACATCAATTCATCTTTTTATAGGTTTTGCTTGAACATTGAATATGGAACAAGCAAAGTATAATACTAGGACACATGACATCAAAAAATCATCCAGGCACTCTTTGTGTGCCAGCATTAAGGGTATTTCTTCACTGTGCTCTCGGCTGGAGGGTGGAACAGCAGGTAATGTGGATCGGAAAAACGCTTAGCGCAGGGGGGCTGACAGGGCCGAGATCACGGTGAGAACAGCCGCTGCTGCAGACAGGTAATGTGGATCAGCTCCGCCAAGAACGCAGTGGAGACATACACTTACTTTGGACGTGGATGCTGGCATGTCTGTAATGGCTCAGACTGATTTGGCGGCCGATTTCAGCCCCAATTACACTGCCGTAAGCACACACAGTGGCCAATCGGCAGAAAAATTGAAGGTGAAAATCGTCTAGCTTATGTGTATCTAAAAAAACTGTTTTAAGCTCTACACTTCCTGATCATCATAAAGTAGTGTCAGTAACACACATCAGGGTTTGTTTGGATTACCTAAGTCATAACAGATGGTGCATTAGTAATGGATATACATTTTTTTCAATTTAATGTCACTTTTGTTCTTTCAGGATCTGAAATCCTTGGAAAATCTGCTCGAATTATCTTCTCAACATTAGGTATTTGCATCTTTTTTGCAATTGGCTACATGATTCTGCCTCTGTTTGCCTATTTTCTCAGAGACTGGAGGACACTTTTATTGGCCCTGACAGTGCCTGGGCTTCTATGTATACCATTGTGGTGGTAAGTTGACTATGTAGCCTATTTTCCATGTTTTCTTAACACTGCAAACCCTCATTATCATTTTTTCTTTTGATCGGGTTCCACCCAACACACCGTATGTCCCCACCCCTATAGATAAAGGTTCTTTTTAATTGAAAGATGTAAAGTGTTACTTGCAGTTCAGTGTTACCTTGTAATGTGGCACTGTTTTTGCTGAATCTACAGTTGTTTTTCTAAGCAGTCTCAGTTCTAAGCAGTCTCAGTTCTAAGCAGTCTCAGTTCTAAGCAGTCTCAGTTCTAAGCAGTCACAGTTCTAAGCAGTCACAGTTCTAAGCAGTCACAGTTCTAAGCAGTCACAGTTCTAAGCAGTCACAGTTCTGTCTCCTGAAATCTTTATGGCCAAAGAATCCATCAGAGAGAAATGTGTTTCTATGCTTCAGATAAAAGAGAATGCAGTTATATACTTTGTACATACAATTGGTAAAAGATACAGGGTTAAACCTCATATCCTTGTGGCACCATTTACTAGGATACCTACATTTCCTGGTACACAACAAATGGGACTTTTATCGGCAATGTGTATTTACATAAAAGGTTTACTTACATGAAGTAAATTCAGTTACATGAAAGTTAGCAAAAAGTAATCCATACTTTACAGTTTTTTCGAAGGACCGCAAAACGCATAGAGACCAAGTAAATTGATGTACAGGGCACGCGCCCACGAGACTGATGTTCAGGGCCTAGGCCCTGAAAATTTAAAAGTATTGATTACTCATAATTTTTGCTTACTTTTATGTAACTGAATTTACTTTATGTAAATACAACTTATATGTAAATACACATTGCTGATAAAAGTCCCATTTGTTGTGTACCAGGAAATGTAGGTATCCTGGTTAAGGAGAGCACAAAAATATGAGGTTAACCCTGTATCTTTTACTTTTAATTTCACTTATACAGGGATGAACAGGTGAACCCATTCACTTTCAGGTGTCATGTGAGAGCTCACAGTTTAGCCATAGGAAGATGATGTCCTTTAACATGCATCATGGATCATTGCCTTTTTTGCATTTATTCCCTCTGAAATGTTGTGTGT
>CM070034.1:31787465-31806523 GCA_036250615.1 Ptychadena robeensis | reverse complement strand
ATATCAAATGAAAAAGTTGTGTATGTATATGAGGTGAGGGGAGGGGGGTGACAAGAACTATATCAGTGTGGCTGGGGTTAAATAAGGGAGGGGGGCTAACAGTTGGGATACAAGTTTATCATCCTTCCAATTTTCTTAATATTTCTAATCTGGATGCTCGTAGGTGTATGTAAACAACTAGGAAACCTAAAGCGAAATTTACTTTCATGAGTAAAATAATACAATAACTTCCAACTAGGTTGGCACTGCAAAAATTAGATGTTGGGCTTTTTGATCATTTGCTGTGGAGGTATAGGCCAGTCCAAGCAGTCCTATAAGGCCAACTTCAATTCATTGCCCTTCCACGACCTGGGATGTATGTATCACTTTAATAATCTGATTTGCTTTGTTACTGTAATTAAGTCAAAAAGTACTTCAGTTTCCCAGCCTTGTATATTTAGGAAAAATCATTTTCAAAACTATTTGCTAATGCCCAAGTGTATTTTTCTTGCTATTACTGATTTGGTATTATTGGTTAATCATTGTAAAGAACTGGTTTGACATGGTGTAACCTAAAATGGAGGAAGTTATCTATTCAATGCAACTCCTTGGCTTGTTGGTACAGTGTGTATATACTTCAGGTATAGCACTATATAAATATAGGGAACATGGTATTTGTGCATTTTAAAGCCTTAACAAAGAGACTATATTGCATTGACCCACCTTTCTATAAGTTATTGTATTTAGATCATTTGGGCCACTGGATCATGCCAGTGAAAAGAAGCCCAATGTCCTTGCATGGGGATACTACATTTCTAATTGTGGCACCGAGTAACAGGGCATATATTTCCCTTGCAGGATTATTCCAGAATCTCCACAATGGCTGTTATCTCAAGGACGGATAGAAGAAGCAGAAGCCATAGTAAGAAAAGCGGCAAAGCAAAACAAGATTCCAGCACCGGCTGTAATATTTAAAACATCTGAGGTAAAGGAAATCCCGATGTGCACGATTCTCCTCTGGTCTTCTGTCTTTGATTTGCAAACTGTAACATGATGAAGCTAAAATTACCTTCTAGAAAAGCAATGGAAACATTGAAAGCTTTCAATGTTCCTTTGAAGTTCCTTTGAACTATAGTCTTCTTTATCCTCCATAGCGGTCATTTTTATTACCAAAAGAGGAAGTCTTGAGCCTAACTTAGATTGGCTTACCTGATCCACGTGAGCCTGTAGCATCCTTTAGTGATGCCCGTTCAGCTCCTGTGTCCCTGGGCTGCATGTCCTGGGGTCAGTAATGATAGAGCATCCTCCAGTGATGCCCAAACAGCATCAGTGTCCTATGCCCTCGCATCCTTAGCGTCATTTTGCAGCAGGGGGGTGACTGGATGGGAAATGTAATCAGATTCCATTATAGTGGCAAAAAAAAAAGAATTAATAAGGAATATTTTTTTAGAAGCAGAAATGCTAAACATTGTAAAGAGACCTTCACTTTTATGCCTTCCTATTGTTTCCCACATACAAAGCGCTGGAGTGTTGGATTAATAAATGAGCCTCATGTAGATTTGGATTTATTTGATGCTTTCAGACCATATGCAGGAAATAGTCCTCACTTCCATACGCTTTTGTGGGTAGTAAATTCATTACCTAAATAGGAGAACAAAGTCTGAAGAGAAGCCAAATGAATCATAATGAAAACCAAATTGCGTTGGCTGGTCATATTTTGTATCACCGATTTTTTTTTTTATAAATCCCTCTTTTTTGTTGTCCATAAATACAACTTTTTAATACAGTAGATAACTGTTGTGTATACAACAACACTCTCATTTACCCTCATACATCGAACTCAAGGAAAGACTAACCAAACTCTATCACACTAAAGGCCCCCACACATGTAGTTAGCAGGGCCGACAGACGAGCGGTGGAATGCAACATGATGACTGCACTCCACTGCTCAGAGTATCGGTGGGGACACCCTTTGTGTGCCAGCCGTTAGTTTGGACGGGAACACCGCTCCCCATTCAAACTAATGGCATCAGCCAGAGATTTATGGACATGTCCATTCTCTGGCTAACCGAGCTTTTGGGGCGTCAATCTGTTGCTCCACGTGGGCACCCGCGATCTGCGGCCGATTTTGCCGTGGCTCACTACTTGTATGGGGGCTTTAAGGCCTAGTCTCCACTGTGATAAATTCTTTATTTGATGTGATTCAAATGTTGAAAGCTTGACACATCCTCAACGTGTCCATTGATATTGATGGATGCATCCAAACAAGTAACGGAAATATTTGATGCTTTATAGGACTTAGCAGTACTCTGTCTTGGAAACCTGCTTTGGTGGATTTACATGGATATTTCCTGGACATGAGCAACAAATATTTAAGCAGTGTAAAAGCTTTTCACATGTTTGAAGTCCTGTGATCTGCAGATTGTTTAGTGTAGACACTTGCAACTAACCATTTAATCAAGGCACACACAGTATCACACAAAAGTGAGTACACCCCTCACATTGTGGTAAATCGTTAACAACACTAAAGCTAGGAACACACTCGATTTAAGCATACAATTGATGTAAGATTAGATGAAGAACCTCGATTCTGGTATATTATCGATTGTACCGTGTGCGCTATAGTGTCATACAATCGTAGGACAATATCGATGTAGAAAACATCGATTATTGACTAAAGTCGTTGATGCCCTACAAACAGTAAACTATCACTCCCTCAAATACAATTGTACGATGAAAATGAAAAAGCAGATCATGGTACAATTCGACGATAATTTTCCAACTAGTCCAATCACTTTTTAATCGATGTAAAGCTCTTCATCGAAAAATTAACGTTGATTGTACCATGTGTCCGGGCTACGATTTTGGTACAATCGATGTCAATTTTCATTGATTTACATCGATTGTATGCTTAAATCGAGCCGTGTGTTCCTAGCTTAAGTATGATACTTTGTTACAATGTACAGTAGTGTGTGTACTCAAGTAGTCACAGTCTCTGGCAACAAAAGCGGGGGTGGGTTGTTCTTACTTTTGTAAGATACTGTACTGTAACTATGGGCAGGAAGAAATGCTGCAATAAAACCTAGGAACATGAGAGATCGCCAGCCTTTGATCTTTGATTCCTGAGAGTGTTCAGTTTGAACCTATACGAAAAAACAAACACATAATAAATTGAACCTTTTCTTACCTTTAAGGCATTGTAATGGAGGAGTACATTGCATACCTTAAAAAAAATATACTTGCCTGCTTTAAATGAAGGCTTCCGTATTTTCTGGTGTATAACACGACTTTTTTAAACCCAGGAAAATCTTCTGAAAAGTGGGGGGTCGTCTTATATGACCGGTGCTGAATCTTCCGAGCGGAAGAAGTCTGCCTGTCAGACATCAGCTGCTCCCCCTCATCCCCCCTCTGTCTCTCCTCGATGTGTGAGAGGAAGCTTATATGCTCACCAGAGGCTGTATATATACTGGTATTGCAGCTCAAACACATTAAAACACCTTCACTTTATCATGTATAAAAGTAAAATTTTTGGATTGCCAAAATTCTCTCAGTTTTTATTGTTAAATGTATACAATTTATGTCACTTAGATAACTGCAGGGAAACATTAATAACCATGAATGGTTGCAGTTTTGAATGTAAATGACTAAAAACTTTTAAGGTTTTTAGTCATTAGAGTTGGAGATCTGGGGGTTGAAAGTCAGAGTAGTCATATGTAAGGCCATGTGTCTGGCGCGCTGGCCGACCAAAGGATGTGGATTTCCTGTGACTTGCAGGCAGTTTGCCCATGTCATAAGCAAAGAAAATTTAAATGACCATATTGAAATCAAATCTGACATTTTTTTATGTGTTGGAAGAGGGGTAGTCTTATACAGTTAGTATATCCCAAACTCTGTTTTTTAACTGGAAAATTTGGGAGTTGTCTAATACACTGAGTCGTCTTATACACCGGAAAATACGGCAATTTTACATACACATGACTGTCTATTTGCAAATGTTATATTTACAATGCACATACCTTAACCTGTTCCATAAGCTATGTGGAAACTTGCTGTAGTGAACACATATTACTTGTGTAGGAATGAAGAGATCCATCTTGTATATGTTGCAGGCTCATTGTTTCCAGATTATTCAGGTTCCATTTGGAGCTAAAATGTTCAGCTTTTTCTTCTTCTTTTTTTGGGCCACCAGTATATTACTCACCACAAAAATGTGTCTTCTCTGTTTTTGGCAGAGTTGTATTTAATGTCCCCTTTCACAAGAGTGATTGTAGAAGTGCATCCCAGTGCGCCTACACCTTAATTGAGCTTGAACAACATAAATTAAATATTCTCATTGTATTATACAGGATAGTTCATATATTATACTTATTTTACTACATAGATAACTTTTCTGAATATATTGCGAAGTTATCAATATCTAACACATACAATATATTTTCCAGCATGTTTGCAATTAGCGATTATTATTATTAATCAACACTTACACTGGTCTCCACTCTTACTTGTCTTTATAGTATTTTGTATTCTCAAGCCCCCCATACACCTTTAGATCACTTTATACAATTTCCTTTAGATCTACCAACAACTGTGTAGTACAGGTCCTGTCTGATAGAATACATAGTGATTGGAAGATTGATTGTGGAACAAAAGTTGATTGTACAGAAATTGTATGGAATGATTGTAAAGGCCCCCACACACGCAGCGAGCCGTTGCCGATTTTTCTGCCCACCAATGTGCGTGCTTGCTGCCGGACGTCGGCAAAATCAGCCGCAGATCGCGGGTGCCCACAAGCTTTGTCGGCCAGAGAATGTACATGTCCGTAAATCTCTGGCCGATTCCATTAGTTTTAATGGGCAAAGGGTGCCCGCAGATACTCTGAGCGATGGAGTGCAGCATGATGACGTCATCACGTTGCACTCCACTGCTCATCTGTCGGCCCCCACTCACTACGTGTGTGGGGGCCTTTAGGTGAATGGGGGCCGTTAGGCTCCAATCACACGACAATTCATTCCTGAAATCATTGAAGCCCACGTGAGCAGGGGCAGTTCCTAGTCATTTTTTGCATCTGAAGGTCACTTTGCTTCTCCACCCTCCGATTTCACTGTCTATCAAAGCGATATTTTTTGAGCTGTAAAAAATGACTGAGTGTGAAGGACCATTCCCTTCCTCAAACCACTGCCTTAACACTTTTCTTCACATCCACAGTTGATTTTCTCTGCCTAAAAAAAACTTATGTATAAACTGCATAAAAAAACTTCCTATCAGTTCCATCCACAGAAGGACGCCTAGAGAGTGATTAGTTAACGACTTTGGTTTCATTCACATGGTCGTGTGTCTTGTTGTTTTTTGAGCATTTAACCTCCCTAGCGGTAGAGTTGAGTCCAGCTGGTCCAGAGTTTGTTTACAAAAAGTATTCACTGTGAGCCCACATCGATTGGGGATGTGGGGGGGGGGGATTGGTTGCGGTAGCTTAGGGATGTTGCTTTCCCAGCACACATCTCACATCTGTACAGGGGAGAAGGGAGGACAAGGATCACAAGCTGAGTACTATGCATGCATACCTGACCACTAGGGGGGTAAATGCTGAATATTATTGAAGCCCATGAGAGGGGTTAAAAAGAAAAATGTTGCTGTTTTTAAATTGGTACCTAGTCATTTATTGAATGCCTTATGTCTGTTTTCAAGGTCCTTTTGGCTTCTCAACCTCCCTGATTGACTTTAATGAGAACTACACATCAATAGTTGTTTTTCAGGTGTTTGTGTAAATTTGCAGCTACCTAGAAAACAACTTTAAAAAGGGCCACAAGGGCATCTGCAAAGTGATAAACAACTTGGTTAACCGCCCTAGCGTTATGGACGGCAGCACCTCGTCCAGCGCTCCAACCGGTACTATCGCACTGGACGAGGTGCTGCCGTCCAGTAGAAATCACGGCTGTGGGAGAGCATACTCACGCTGTCCCTGTGACATGCTGGCGACATGCTGCTCGGCTGCTTGTGTCTTCCTCTCCCCCCCCCCCCGCTCCGAGTGACGTGATGACGTCACACGGGGAGGCGGCGGGAGATTTGTACTGTAAATAGAATGAAAGTAGTTTTCTATGTAGAAAACTGCTTTCAAACTCCCCCTATGTACTAAATATCGCCAGAATAAAGTCCCTGATGCCCCAGATGTGCCCATTTGCAGTAACCCCTTTCTTCCCTGGTGTGATTTTATCACACCAGGTTAGAGAGGGTTAAGTGCAAATGGGAACATCTGGGGCACCAGAGACTTTTTATTTTGGCGATATTTAGTACATAGCAGCATAGTTTTGTGTCCTAATTTTTGTGGGTTTTTTTCATTATTCTTATAAAAAAATAAAAATTTTATTTTACATAATTGTTTGTTTCAAGCATTATTATATTCACGATGTCCATTAGACCCTTGTACGAACATATTTTGGGAAGTAACAGGCCTACAACATAAAGAAAATTTGCCATTGAAGTCTATGGTGCACTTTTGGTACAGAAATCTAGACCTCAGCAGTGCACTAGGGAGGTTAATAAACGGCCATGTGAATCCAGCCTTATATGTTTCAATTCCAGAGTTATTGCAAATATATTCTTTGATTGTATCTTTTTCCAAATAGCTGGATGATATCAAACAACGGCAAAACAAACGTCACACCATTCTGGATCTAGTTAAAACGCACAACATACGAATCATTACCATCCTTACTTTCTTATTTTGGTAAGTTCACAAGAAATGTTGATTAGAAGTTTTTTTTTCCCCTCACTCATGTACTTATAAGCCAATACTCTTAACAGTTATTAGCTTTTGTGAGTGTATGAAGTCTGATGAAGAACGTCCTAAAAACATTGTAAAAGCTGACATCTTTATTCACTAACCAATCAAAAACGATCACTAAAATGTTTGTATAACAAATAGCCAACATGACACAATACTTTATCTAAACAAATTGTCTCTGCGTTTTCAAAAATCCATTAGTAGAGTTGGGAAGGGTAACGGCTTCTTTTAGAAATTGATTTAGTTCATTTTCCAAAGCAAATGATTACTTTTTAGGGACATTTTCAGACATTTTCACTAAGCTTCCTGAATGATGGAAAGTTCTGTGAGCTTCAATCATGCAATGATGCGCAGGATATTTTTTTAAATGTATGTATATTTATGTATTGATGATTATTTTGGTTATTGGGTATTCTAAGTTTCATTACTAAGGTCATTTGACAACAGAAACTTATTCACATGGTTGTTTTAAATGCTTCTTTTTGTGCATTTAAGCACCTCAAAAAAGTACTTTCTGGTCATTTATTTAATGCCTCATAACATATTTGGATGATTGTTGAGTCATTGACTTCAGTGCAAAAGCACTTTGCAGAGTGCTTTTCAGGCAATTTATATATTATTATTATTATAATCATTTATTTATATAGCGCCAGCATATTTAGCAGCGCTGTATAATACATTAGAGTTGAGATACAACACAATATAATACATACCGGAACAGGTTATGACACAGCAGGAGAAGAGGACCCTGCCCGGTCGGGCTTACAATCTAATAGGTTGGGGAACAAAGTATACAATAGGTGGGGGGATGGGACTGGCATGGTGATGATGTTAGGGATGAGAAGTTGGGTAGGAGAGGCTGAAGAGGTGGGTTTAGAGCTTTTTTGATGGTGGCAAATGTAGGAGCAAGTCTGATGGGGCGAGGGAGAGAGTTCCAGAGAGTAGGAGCGACCCTAGAGAAGTCTTGAAGCCGCGCATGTGATGTTATCAGCGGAGATGTCATAAGTAGGTAATTGGAGGAGCGGAGAGGGAGGTTAGGGGAATATTTATGTATTAGGATGGAAATGTAAGTCGGACAAGAGATGTGGAGAGATTTAAAAGCAAGTCACAGAACTTTCAATTTGATTCTCTGGAAAATTGGAAGCCAGTGTAGAGATTTGCAGAGAGGAGCAGTTAGAGGAGTAAACGAGTCTAGCAGCACCATTCATGATGGACTGAAGAGGCGAAAGTCTAGTGAGAGAAAGACCAGAGAGGATGATGTTTCAGTAGTCCAGACGAGAAATGATGAGAGTGTGTACCAAGAGTTTAGTGGTCCCTGGGGATAGGAAGGGGCGTATCTTGGAGATATTGTGGAGATGAAAGTGGAAGTATTCTGTATGTGGGGAGTAAAGGAGAGTGCAGAGTCGAAGGTGACACCAAGGCAGCGAGCTTGAGGAATGAGGGAGATGACGGTGTTATTTACTGTAAGTGAGATGTTGGACGGGGGAGGGGGTGCTTGAAGGTGACGGGGAAAGATAATGAGTTCAGTTTTGCTCAGATTGATTTTAAAAAAGTCTGTCAGCCATCCATGAAGAGATGGCCGATAGGCACTGAGAGATATTGTCCAGGACAGAGGGAGTATACAGTAAACACTTTGGTGTGAACATATACCCTTGCAATTGTCTCAAAACGCACCATACAGTATATATGCTTTTCCCTTCTGCCCTCCACTGTTCTTTATCAAGCGTCTACATGTTAAAACAAATGCCTGGCTTTAAACGCATCATGAACACTTGCAGGACTGGAGGGCGCCCCGAGAGCATTAAATACACTGTGAATAAAGAACTGTGTGAATGAAGACTACATCATAAGATTACATATATAGTTTCTGACCCCAAAGATGGGATAATGTTACTAGAATAGGGTGTTTCTACATTTGTCATGCCTCTCATTCTAACATAGTTTGTGCTGTATGGATATAGATACCGATGTGTGTTCATAAAAGTCATTTTAACTGAAAAAAAAATCTTGAATTGGCTAAAGCATATGTTTAACTTTAAGTGGAATATGAACAACTAATACTAGCTGGCTCGATAGGATCAGGTTAAAATGGGACATTAGAGAGTCAGTGGGGACACAAGTTGATGGACAGCATAAAAGCACTACTGAATATCCTGGTAACCCATTTTGGATACGCCAGTTAATCCTGAACTGATGCATGTAGTTTGGCAAATCTCCCTTTATATGCAATGAAATACTCTTGTGGTAAGCATTTAGTCAAAATCTTAACAAAACCACTTATATCTTACAGGTTAATTGTATCGATTGGGTATTTTGGTGTTTCACTAAACACACCAAATTTAAATGGGGACCCATTTGTCAATGCCTTTCTTATGGCTGCCATAGAAGTTCCTTCATACATAATAGCATGGCTGCTGCTTCGACATGTATCTAGACGATATTCTATGTGTGGGACAATGCTCCTCGGAGGAGTTGTGTTGCTTCTTATTCAACTGGTACCTCTAGGTAGGAATTTATTTTAACTGAAAAAACAGCTATATGGTTTAGTTCACTCTCATGCCATAACTATAGAATATAACTCATGTATCATTATAGAATGTATTGTTTAGTAACTCTGCTTACTCCTTTTCAGACCTGAACATCCTGTCTATTGTTATGGTCATGGTTGGAAAATTCGGAGTAACGGCAGCCTTTTCCATGGCTTATGTCTACACAGCCGAACTTTACCCCACTGTAATCAGAAATATGGGCGTGGGGATTGGTTCTATGTCTTCTAGAATAGGGAGTGTCATTTCTCCCTACTTTGTTTACCTTGGTAAGTTCTGGCTTTAGTCTAATACTTCCACTTTGCGTTCTTCTATACGAGAGGAAAGCTTTCTGTTGCAATAGGCTGGCTGTATAGGTAACAATTTTCACTAGCCTAATTTGGGGCATGATGCAATCAAATCCATAGATGGCGTTGTTTATGTGATGTTTGGGTTGGTAGCTAATCTTAAATGGGTGGGGTTCTTTTTCTGCTGGGAAAAATAGCAAAATTGAAGAGTGAGGGGAAGATGCTCAATGCATAAAAAATCTAGGAATCCCTGGGCTTTTAATGCAACCAAAGGTTTACACTCAAATTGTTTGTATACATGCATTCCAAAAATGTATTGTAACAACAATAATATATGTCTGCCAATTACAAAAATTTAATAAAGCTAGTAAAAACTATCTTATACATAGATCTCACACCCAGCTGAGTTACAACAGTCCTTTGTGTACATCAAATACTGCCCAAAGCTGAAAAACATCCTCTCTGCGTGTTTTGCACATTTGCTTCCTCAGGAGATTCAGGGTTTCATATTAAGCTTAAGGATGTAGCAAGGGTTAGATAAAATTAGTGGAGAGCTTCCCCCTAATGGAGAAGGACCCCAGAGGTCAGACAGGGGGCCACAACTCCCCCCACACAAACATAGGGGGTGAACATAAGGGTAACATCAAAGGATGTGACGGGAGGGGTCACCCCTCTTGGACGGGATGCAATGCAGTCACGAAGGTGGTTACTTTTGGACACCATATGCACATTGGAGTCCCCCGTTATCCTGGTGTTCGTCATCCATGTTTGTGTGGGGGGAGTGGGGGCCATCTGTCTGACCTCTAGGGTCCCTTTCCATCGAGGAAAAAATTGGATAGATATCTATAAAGTGAAAAAGTTGGTTTTATGCACAAAATCCAAATATTCAATTTAAAAGAGCCAACTGACTAAAGCTAAATTAACAACGCTTTTTTGGCAGCTGCCTGGAAAGCAACTGGCCACCACTGTGGTCAGGCACCAGTATTCTCTGGGTGGCTGCGGTTTTCCAGTTGTGAATAGGAGGTAGACAACAGTTATTGTAAATACACCCTAAGTAATGTAAAGAATGTAAATTTCATTAATAAAGTTCACCTTTGACATCAGCAGATAGTCAGAATTGTAAATAGTCTTCACTTCCATAAAAATGAATGCCTGGCTATGTTTTTATGAACTTTCTGATCGCTAGGCTCATGTGACAGAGCTAACCATAAAATATGACAGCAGTTTCACTTTGGCTAGTTAATGTGAACATGTAATCATGATAATATAGAGCATTTACCTAAAAATAATAAACAAATAGCTAGCCATTAACCCATGTGCAACACAAGTCCTGGTCAACAATCGCAACTAACAAGTTGTAATGATTTATATTTGAATTGAGCTGTCATGTCAGAGTGGCCTTGTAGGAAAAGCTTGATCTGGTTTTACACAAACTGTTTTATCCTGTACATATGTTGTTGAAAATGACTTGCATAGTAAATGGTCGTGCACCCACTGACCAGTGTATGGCCACCAATAGATAATGCACAGACAATGTAGACACAAAGGCACAATCTAATGCTGAATAAATTACAAATAGAGTCATGTGAGGATAAAAACCATAACAAGGTTGATCTGTGTATAATTCCCATTAAAATGTTTGCAAGTACAGACAATCTAATGATAGGAGTATTGTGTGCATTGTGTTCAATCATAACAAACTGAAAAGAGAACCCCTGAATTTTTAAGCCCCCCATACACCTTAAGATCAATTCATACAATTTCCATTAGATCTACCAACAACTGTGTAGTATAGTGGCCTCCCTGATAGAATACATAGTAATTGGAAGGGTTAGGAAGGTCCTCATATTACAAGGTTTTGGTAGAACAAATTTTGATTGTACAGAAATTGTATGGAAAGATTGTAAGGTGTATGGGGGCTTTAGAATAGATCTTCTCAGTAGACCTCAATGTTTTGTGGTATTATTCAGTTTGGAACACAACTTACCCACACATGCTGCCTGCTATATTTGTTCTATTGCTGTATAGTTGTAGATGAGAACTAGATGAAGGTGTACCTCCTTTAGGGGTGCCCACTCTTGTTGGAAGTCATCCACCTGTTACTCCATTTGGTTCCTTTGTTTAGCATGATTTTTACCTTGGGATGATGTTCCTCCAAAGGTGATACCTAAATAAGATCAGAACAATGCACATGTCATTAAAACATATGTCAGACGGGGAAAGGCCACACCTTTCTGAACAAAGCCCCTAAACCAAATGAACTCATAACAAAGCAAAACACCGGAGGATTAACCACATCGTACTGTATTACCTGTACTCCTTTTATATATTTACAAAATATGTATTATGTTTTAGACATATAGCAACAACATGCAATTGTGTATTTACAGTAATGATTTACTAAGTCTGGTGTAGTTCAGATTTAATTGTTCAAATAAAAATCAGTCAAGATTACAACAGACCCTTATTGTTTTTTTTCATCAATTATCCAGGTGCTTACAATAGGCTGCTGCCTTACATCCTGATGGGAACACTGACTGTAACTATGGGACTTTTAGTATTGTTCTTCCCAGAAACTTTTGGTAAACCGCTACCAGAAACTATGGACCAGACACAGAATATAAAAGGGTAAGGAAGAATCATCACATTTGCCTTTTAGGTCAAAGACATTGACTGTATACATTTATAGCTCAAAAACTGATATTTCTTGACATGGACATTCTTTACTTTGAATATTATAGTTTGGTGATAAATAGGGAGAACTGCAATAGAATAAATGGTAGGTGCAATTGGTCAAAGTTATGCGCTTGGCGTTCCTTTTACAAAGTACATTTCTCGTTGAATGGTTAATGCCAAGCTATGTTATTGGGAGACCCTTCTTTGATTTAAGTATTTACAAAAACAGTAGAAGAAACAGTGAGTGAGCATATTGGCCTATTATAGACACTACAAAACCCACTGGCACATAATACATCAAGTACATAACAAATCCAAAACAAGCACCCAGTTTGCTTAAAGAAAATCCTTAAGTCAAAATGTAAAAAACACATCCTCAGGTGGCCATTATCATAGAGAACTAGTAGATTTAGCTATGCTTAAGGACATCTGAGGCTGAATGATTTTGGATCTGGAACAATCAATTAAAATAAAGACATTTAAATAAAGACAGTTTTATATTTTAGATTAATGACCTCTTTTGTTTATTATTCTGGCCACTAAAACCCCAGTTAGGGATTAAGGGGTCTTTTTTGGGGACTTTCTTTCTAAACTACAGATTAGCGGTGGGCTAATTGAAGCCCTGGACTAGCATCGTTTAGATTATATTGGGATGGTGTAACTATAGTTGAGTTGAGTAACCATATTTATAGAAACAATTAGTTATATGTAAACTTTCTATAAACGTTCAGTTTTGCCTTTATATGCTATGCTAAGGGAGATTGTAGATGATCTAACTAGTACATAGGAAAAAGTTTAAAAAAATTTGACTTCTTACCTAAATTCGATCCCCAACAATGCATTACTCAAATAGTCAGTTTATGTGGATCAACCAGGAACTATTCAGATGTAATAAACATTTGGTCAAAGTATATATTTACAGTGCTTGGGAAGTATCAGAAAAAATGTCAACTTGCACATTTTGGTACCCTTGCCTTTGGTCCCTGGTCCTTTGTGTCACATTAATGAGTCACTTTTTTGCTGGTTGAAGAGAAAGGAGCAGCAATAGGTCACTTTATAACATTTCTTTACATGTCACTCCATAACATTTCTTAACATACAGTTCTATGGCTTCACACTACAAGGGGAAAAAGAGGCAGCGAGGACCATTGTGCACCATAATATTTTTATTAATTGATTAATTGGCTTTTTTTTCTTCCAGGTTATTTTGCAAGAGAAAACACCATATTGTTTCAGATGAGAATCCAGAGGAAATAAAGAACGGAATGATTTTAATGAGTTCCAAACTATAAATTATTTTCTAAGCTCTTAGTAAACAGGATATTTTATGTTATATTATACACAACTGGAAAACATGTGCCTCTAAGGCTATACTCCGACATAAACTTTCCTCTGTCCATCAGTTCTACAACCAGTTCAAGCTGCAAGAAGATGTCAGTCCTCATATCTCTTGACAGTTATGGTATTATGGAGGACAATTATAGTACTACAACTACATCAGTACATCTGGTCTGGTGGCAGGTATACCTCTGTAATCAGTATTTTGTGCCTTGACACTGTCAGATGATAACACCACATCATCATCTCAACATTCCCACTTGGATTTAGAATCTGAAGCCTCCGTTGGTATATCTGGTACAACATGATGCTTTGGAAATTCCAGACTTCGGAGAAAACCACACACATTTGTGCTGACATGTCAGACACGTTGGATGCCGAGACTGCAATTTGTAATTGAGTGCCTTTTTTACTTTTGTAAATCGTTTTGGTTTTGTTGCCATTTTTTGTAAACAGTTCTCCCTTTTCAACCATAATATATTTACTTCAGATCTTTGGTACATGTGACTTCATCACCCGGAGATGTTTGAGCATGGAGGTGCACCTACAGCCAAATGTTTTTCTTTTCTTTCACACAGCAAACGGTGAAAAACAGAAAGTGAACAAAATGAAATTCAGATTGAAAAAAAAAAAACATGTTGCAGGTTAGAAAAGTAATTGTTGACCTTCAGTAGGAACCCTTTTTTTTACTAACACCAATTCATGGGGACTTTTACCCATAGTCCGGAGTTGATCAATGTCTGAACCTTAAGTTGTAAACAGTAGTATGTTTACTAAAAGGATAGTATAGTAAGAACTATGTATGTCTATTTCCCAAAACAATGCTGAAGAGATAACAAGAGGTTTTACCTCTGCCACCATACACACTGTTGCCCACACTGCCAACTTCAAAAGCCAGCAGTGTGAGTTTAGTGCAGTGGCCTTTCATACAGTGCAACAAGGTATAGAATAGAGATTTGATACATTACAACCTTTCTTAAATCAACCTACCTGTATAAGATTGACTCTCTAATTGGGAATAAAATGAGGAGAGTTGTGGTTGGGTCTGGCCTGGGAGAAAACTTACTAGCAGAGGTCCTACCTGCACCCCAAGCTTCAGCTTGGTGTTGGCAGCTATAACCTGCTGAAGTGCGTTAAGGGGATCAGACCAACAGCACCCAAATGTTTATTTCACCAAAGGTAGTACTAAATGGCTTGGAGCAGGAGAACATTCACTAGCATATTTTGATTCATCAAAGGTAGCCATATACAACGTGAAGAAGGTGATGCACAACTCGTTTAGGTAATACATTTACTACTACCATGTTCAAAGCCAGTGTTCAAAGCTGCGTCTGGATAACCCTTGCAAAATCCCAAATGTTATTGCATACACTTTCCATTTTCTGTAGTTTACAGTAATCTGATAATTAAAGTCTGTGCCTAGTGTCACATTTATCAGCCATATGCATCAGTTGGTTAAGGGTAAATTTACACTTGTTATTTGAACGATTTAACCTCCTGGGCGGTTTGCCCGAACTCAGTTCGGGCGCAGTTTGATCGTGCCAGGATCGGGCACAACCGCCGCCTCTCTGTGTGCCTACGGCTCTAAAGAAGAGCCACAGACACATGGAGCCCTTCTGGCCAGAAGGGGGCGGCGCCATAGACCTCCATGTTAATGGAGGGGGCGCCGCTCTCCACTCCACACACCGCCGGAGTCTGTTTGACACTAGCGGTGTGTAGAGGGCTGGGCGGAGAGCTGGCAATCACGGCGGAGTACAGTGTACTCCGCCGCGATTGAGGGGGAAACGGCTTTTCGTGCCAGCTCATGACGCCCAGAGGGTTAAAGCAAAGATGTTTCTACACAATGTACTCTAGTTTTGGGGGTGTGAGCGTTCAAGCAACCACAGGAGGTACTACAAAGATCACACTGGAGTCCCTTTTAGAGCTTCACCATTAAAGTTAATAGTGTCATTTGATGACTAAACGACCCTCTGAACAAGACAGAAGGCGTTCAAAAAATGAACAGAAAACTACTATTCTTTAAACTACCTCAATGACTTCAATTTTAAACTTAAAGCAAGGTCGTCCTTTAAAAGACCAGAAAACGACCTTGCAAACAGTGGAAATTTAGCTGAACTATACACACACTTGTTCTTCGTATGATATAGTAACCAGAGACTTTCCACATAAAGCAAAATTGGCTGATCTTAAATTTTTAGAGGGCATGTATTAAAACTTCAGTCAGTTGTTAAGTCCTGTCTTTATTCCATTTGGGGAGATTTTCATAAACTTTCTGTCATGCCTCTATCACATAGAATTTTTTTTTTCACAACATTCAAATTAAATTTTATAGGGTTTTATTTTTAAATTATTTAGAAATAAAAAAAACATTTTGGCTGGAGTTAGCCTTCACCTCTAATGATCTGTAGGGCATGTACTCACATGTTCTTACTATAGTGTGTAGGGTTTAATTATGTAAAGCTGCTATCATGTGAAGACAAAAGTACGCACAAAATTCCGTTTCCTTGAATACATTTTTGAAGCTAATTTGTAAAGACCTTTCTACATCAATAAAAGGTGGCAACCTCTCTAATTAGCATAGTCCGTTTTTTTTTACAGGTTCCGAGTCTACTAGGTGAAAAAAGTTCATACAAAAGAAAAAATATACAGGTGTAAAGAACAGATGAGCTTCTGGGCAATTTTTGCGTTTAAACATTATAGACTCTTTCCACATCACTTTACAGAGGCCATGGCCATGTCAGTAAGGGTTATGATGATGTAACCACGCTGCGCTCAAGTGTTCATCAATTGAATGGGTATCAACATATATAACACCTATAAAAGTACTTTAAAGATTAAGATGTACCATCTAAACAATGAACTTGAAGAACCCTGGTCCTCCGACTACACTAAAACTGTTAGGGCTTGTTTCGCACCCATACATTTGAATGGGGTCACCTCCACAGCTGCGGTTGTGAAACACAGTGTTTTGGATCGCAGTCACAGAGCGTGCGTGGGTGAATGCCCCTGACCGCGGCCATAGAGATGAATAGACACGGTAAGAAATCTTACCTTCATCCATGGATTCTTAACCCCGCCCATTTGCTCTCTTTGGGCCTGATTAGCTAGGCAGTGGAAGGGCCACAGTTTTTAGCACAATGACAGTCAAAAGACTGTCAATGAACTAAAAAGAAAACGCAGTGCAAACCAGCGGGGAAACCGCAAGTACACTGCGGGGAAACTGGACAGAAAAACACATGTTTCCGCATGTGTTTTACTGTTCTCCGTAGTGAAGCCTTACCCTGAATGGGCATTCATAGGGGCATCTGGAAATGCTGCGTTTCCAGAGTTTGCATGGCCGAAAAGCAACGAGACAAGGAAGTCGCAACCTTAGGTGTCCTACATGATATAGATAGAATGGTGGCGTATATAAATGAACACAAGATGGGTCGCTGCACGCTAAACACACACATAATGCATATTATGAAAAGTACCAAGTTAGATATCCTTAAGCTAGCCACACACCGTTCGATTTTGGTTCAATCGATGCTCGATTAGATCGAGGAATTCAATCGTCTAATCGAAAATCGATCTTAATTGCATCAACATACACCCCACATTGAGTTTGTGATTGTGTACAAGTGACGATATGTGCAATGAAGGTAACTATGACTGGAGATCACGAATTTATATCAAATTTCTATTTATATAAATATTGTAATATTTTGAGAATACGAATATTGCCAATGCTGCCCATCACTATTATTACCTAGTAAAATAAAATAATTTATAAACAGCTCAATTTTTTTATTGATTGGAGCACAATTGTGCAACGTGTGCATTCACGGTGCTCGATTGCACTCAGATCGATAAAGAAAAGTGAGCCATGTATGCTTTTCTTAGAAAAATGACGGTCAAACCGGGAATGGACATGTCCGTAAATCCCAATGAATCTAACAGTTAGAGCAGAAGGGGGCTCCCCCCACACAGCCTGGGCTCTGGCTCTCAGCAACTGTTAGCTGATAGTAGGGGCAAAGGAAAGGGGGCTTAGCCGAGCCGCACTGTGTTAAGGCCTCCATACACACAGCGATCCACGGCTGACCAATGTGCATGCCCATTTGCAGAATTGAAGGGCCTTAAAATTGGCCACGGATCGCTGCTGCCCACATGGAGCAACAGATCCATGTCGCCCAAAATTAAAATAACTCGCAGCACCAGGTGTACACCGGACCAGGGTCCCCATCGAGGGGGATAGGTGTGCAAAGTGGTGCACAGCTATTCCTGTTCAAATGACTCACAATCGAGGAGGACGTCACCATGCTGCCATTGATTGTGGATTAATCCACATAAATCTACCTGTGTATGCTTAGTCTTATGTGGCCACCTTTAACCTCCCTAGCGCTCTTGCAAGGTCCAGATTTTTGTACCAGAAGCACACCATAGACAAAAAAATTTAATTTTTTTTTTTTATGTTGTAGGCCTGTAACTTCCAAAAATCTGTCTGTACAAGGGTCTAATAGACATCCTGAATATTATAATGTTTGAAACACACAATTATTATAAAAAAAGTACAAAAGAAAATTTTTTCAATAAAATTTATCATTTGAATGATACAATCTCTTGAATACTTATTTGGTATGAAAGATTTCAAAACCGTATTTATGTTTGTTTATAATAACATTTTTATTACAATTGGAATTGTGTTTTTTTGTTTTACTTTGAATTGTATTGGATACAGTTATCACTGTATCCAATACAATGGCATTTGGGACCCTCTGAAAGGGTTAACTTCAACGAGCACATCTGGAAATGACACTGGGGGTGATTTTACAGATGTGCTCTTTGAAGATAGCCAGATTTGCATATGAATGTGCCGCGGGACATTCATTTGCAAATTGGCCCGGGAGAGGGGTGACATCGGATGGCTTGCTTTAGTGAAGAAGCAAGCATCAGATCCCCCGGACAGCACAGAACAGAATGTGCTGCCGGGGGGATCTGAGCTTAGCTGGACAGCTCCATCATGTCAACTGCAATACTGGCAAGAAAGTGCTGGATGAGATGGAGCCATCTGAAGCGCTAGGGGGGTTAAGGAAATTATGTAATTAGTGACAATCACGTTTCCAGGTTTATATTTTTGAAAGGACTAAACCATTAAAATGATATAAGAAAATCAAAAGGAAAAAAAACATATCCTTCCACCCCAGAGCTGACATTGAAAGCCTCCAGCTGGATCTGGTTTGAGAAACAGCGGAAGGCTTTGAGCTGTATCAGTACTTAGCAGAGCATGTTCAGGCCAGCCGTCCTGGCTATGTGACCTCATTTTGTGCCTGCAGGGAGAACAGCTTGTGCTGTGTTCAAAGATATACTGCAAAGATACAGTGGTGTGCAAAACTATTTGCCCCCTTCCTGATATCTTATTATTTTGCATGTTTGTCACACTTAAATGTTTCAGCTCATCAAAAACCATTAACT
>CM070034.1:31777009-31787365 GCA_036250615.1 Ptychadena robeensis | reverse complement strand
CTATTGAGATGTTGTGGCATGACCTTAAAAAGGCGGTTCATGCTAGAAAAACCCTCAAATTAAGCTGAATTGCAACAATTCTGCAAAGATGAGTGGGCCAAACTTCCTCCAGAGTGCTGTAAAAGACTCGTTGCAAGTTATCGCAAACGCTTGATTGCAGTTATTGCTGCTAAGGGTGGCCCAACCAGTTATTAGGTTCAGGGGGCAATTACTTTTTCACACAGGGCCATGTAGGTTTGGAGTTTTTTTTCTCCCTAAATAATAAAAACCATCATTTAAAAACTGCATTTTGTGTTGACTTTGTATCTTTGACTAATCGTTAAATGTGTTTGATGATCAGAAACATTTTGTGTGACAAACATGCATAAGAATAAGAAATCACGAAGGGGGCAAATAGTTTTGCACACCACTGTATATATTTCGTGAAGAAACCTAAATAGCAATGAGTATTGATCTCTGATCATTTTAAATACTCATTGCTAACAAGAAATATCCATGTTATCAGTAATTCCTTGCTGCCCTGGTCTATGGACATTTTAATTGCTAAAGGAGGCGAATATTATGCCTGAACGTCTTATCTCTGTTACCTCTAATAACTGTCACTATCTCCACTAACCAACCTTTCACTTTCACCTCTGTCAGTCAGGTGTGTCAAGACAAAACAGCTGATTTTGACCTTGTAACTTTGTGTATAAATGTCTCAAAAAACCGAATTGTATTAGCCTGAAGAAGGGATCGGAGACATCCCGAAAGTTTGCTTCCCTAATGACTTCAGTTAGCCAATAAAATAGACCACTTAAGATCCCCACACACGTATCAAGCGGGGACCAACAGATGAGCTGTGGAGAGGAGCAACGTGATGACGTCATCACTCTGCTCTCCATCGCTCATAGCAGAGTGGGCACCCTTTGTGTGCTGGCTGTTAGTTTGAGTGGGGGCGCCGGTCCCCATTGAAAATAATGGCATCGGCCAGAGATTTACGGACATGTCAGTTTTCTGGGTGACCAAGCTTTGTGGGCAACCGCGAGACGCGGCCGATTTTGCCGCCAACCGATGGCCAGGACTGCACACGCACGTCGGTCGCTGGCAAAATCAGCCACAGCTCGTTATGTGTGTGGGGACCCTTAAACCCTAGGTGCCCAACCCATAGCCAATTTCCTGTTAGTTGGCGGCCCTCTGCGGTCCACCAGTTGTGGCCCGTGATCTAACTGCCATAGGTACTCACCTGTCCACCAATCTTCTTGCAGCAGGAAGAGGAGGAGAGGCGCGGGACTCGCTTAGGCTCTGGCTGAGATCGTGAAAGCCAATCAGCAACCCAGATGGCGTCTGAGCAAGTCCTTCACCTCTCTTCCTCTAGGATCAAAGTCAAGGATGAGTAAGCGGGGGAACAGCAGACAGATGAGCACTGATGCTCCCACTAAACCTCACCAAATTCAATATCTTCTTCACATTGGGAAAACATGGGCATGCCATGTCACATTACATGGGCAAATGTGGCATGGCACAAATTACACGGGCAAAGGTGATATAGGAAAAATAATGTTTTCGAGGCCTAATTTTTCATAATAAATGCTTATACAAGTCAGTATAGATTGAAAATGTTATTTGCAGCCCTTAATGATGCTGAGGGCTGCACTCGTGGCCCCCCATATCAAATCGGTTGCCCACTGCTGCCTTTCCATTGCGTTGGGACCTCCCGCTAAGCATACACGCTTAGCGGGAGGTCCCAACGTAACAGATAGACTTACCTGCTCGGCGGAGACTCTGTCTTCATTGCGCCGAGCCGATCCGCCGGTGTAAGGCTGAACGTAGTCGAGTACGTTCAGCCTTTACACTGTCGAATGTGTAAACAGACCATCCGCCGGCAGGCAATCTCTGTGGGGTACATCGGGACCCCTGCTAAGTGTATATGCTTAGCTTAGGGGTCCTGACGTATAATGGAAACAAGTCCTTAAACTCCAAACGCTCTGTATTTATGTCAATAATTACTTAAAATGTATTAAAATACCTCAAGCACCATAACTTTTTCAGATTCAGACAGTTACACGCCTGAACTTGCTAAATATTCACAAAACAGGACTGGTTTATGCAACCATCCCTACATTATACAGCAAAGCCATTTCTAGAACGTATGCTGCGTACTAGCTGTAGAAGGAAAAGTGAAAGTAACTTCACCATAAAGACGCATTGCTGCCATTTAATCCAGCAGTTGAGAAAAGAGGGACAAGTAAGAAACATGACAGCGGTGGAGGGATTTCTAATGGAATATGATTACCTATTAGATGTCACAACAATACCATGGATTATAAATAGGGGATCAGCTCTAAGGATGGATAAAAGACAACCAGTGTGAAGGTAAAAGCTCCTTTATTTTTGGCATTATATTTTCCAAAGTATCCCTTTCTTAACACGGGAAATACCACCTATTACTT
The DNA here is from genome assembly GCA_036250615.1 of Ptychadena robeensis. NCBI lineage: Eukaryota > Metazoa > Chordata > Amphibia > Anura > Ptychadenidae > Ptychadena > Ptychadena robeensis. Next base: position 31,784,933 of record CM070034.1, on the reverse strand, counting down.
CATTTATATTTGATATAGATGTTAGTAATTTAATATATTTTATACTATTTACTACTGTATACATGTTTATGTTTATATTGATTTTAAGATATAGTTTTGCAGTACATGTACTACATGTTCATGTACACTTTGAGTGATATATATATATATGATGGAGCATATAACATTTGGTTTGAAGGTAAATAATGCTATATTATAAAATAGATTCTGATAGAATGTTGTAACGTGTAAGGAAAAACAAGAGATTCAAATTTCAGTCATGTTCACTTTCACTTTTGTACGGAGAGCTGTTAGCAATCTTCCAAAGGTTATACTTGTTATTCTGATTTGATCTCACAAATACTAATACTTGATAAAAAAAAACTGAATCACAGTGGCAGATTACATTTGTTTTTCAGAAGACAAAGTAGTCACAGTAATGTCAACTAGATTGACTTCGATAAAGGTGATTTGTAATGTATCATTGCATAAGGAGGATGGGGAAATATTCACCTTCCTGCAACAACATGAGAGTTTTAAAAACCTTTCATTTCCTCCAGCTTTCTTTCTAATTCTAAGGGTCCCCACACGCGTAACGAACCATGGCCGATTTTGTCACCGATCGTGGGTGCCCACATGGGGTGACAGATCCCTGTTGCCCAAAGCTCGGTCAGCCAGAGAACGGACATGTCTGTAAATCTCTGGCCGATGTCATTCGTTTAAATGGGCGTCCCACAAAGGGTGCCCGCCGATACTGTGATAGATGGAGAGCAGTGTGATGCCGTCCACAGCTCATTTGTTACATGTGTGTGGACCTTTATTTATATAGTGACAGGGCGGGGTATAAAAGATAGCTGCCCCTTTTTGTCCAAAAACCTTCAAGATCAAAGATCTAGAGGTGTTTGATGTAGAATAGAAATATGGAAATGTATTCAAGCATGATAAATAAAATAAATATGTATTGTGTATGTGGAGAGTGTAATCTATGATTGGTAGAGTCCCCAACATGTCTGCCAATACCCAATGATAACCTTCATTATTTGGGCAAATGGCAAATGAAACATGAAGAAAATGCCCAGTGTACATTGATAAAGAACCGTTATAAACAACAGCTGTCATTTGTTATCAGCAATCAGTTGACATGTCACAACCATTGGAATGCCATGATATTGCCATATTTGGTAACATAACTGACCATTCTATCTTTCTTCATGCTGAAAGATCAGCGTTATACAAGATCTATATTTACCCTGGCTGCACAGAATCCTAGGCATTTGGGCCGGACTCATATGTTCAGGCTTCTGATGTTTTAAAACATATTTTACATTTTTGGACCTGGAACAGCAGTGGTGGGCAACTGAGTTGATATAAAGGGCCACAAGTGTGGCCCTCTGTATCACTAAATGGCTTCACATAACATTTTCAATTTATACTGACTTTTACTCATTTTATAATGGAAAAATTACAGCATGCGGAGCTAGAAGACATTATTTTACAATTTTAATATAACAAAACTTTTTTTAATTTAGTTTTTTTAGTTTTAATTTATGCTTCAAGCATTAGGGAACACTGTACTATGGTAATGTGCAAAGCCCTTTGATGATATCTATAGGGCACATAATCTATGGTTCAAGTAAAGGACTGAAGGGGGCCGCTGAACAATGCCCAAAGGGCCACAGGTTTGGCACCTGGGCAGTACAGCATGGACTCTACACAGTATGATGTAATATGGGCAGCAATGAACTGAGGTATATAGGGAGCAATGTGTATATTAGTATTATTATCATCTAGTATTTATATAGCGTCAAGCAGGATGTCATTATTTTACCAACTGTCTTTCAGAGGAGCTCACAATCTAATGTCCCTACCATATACATGTAATTTAAACAGTCCTAAGTATAAAGCTAGTCATAGACAGAGATTGATTTGTGAAACAATCGTGACATCGGGTTGAGGCGTTGGTCCAAAGTCTTACATTGATTGAAAAGTGCACCATGTGCGCAATACGATTTATGCACCCGATCGGTCAGTGATTAAAGTTCGGCTACACAAAAAAATGCTGATCAAAAATGATGGAAGTGGGATGAGGCCTGCATGGGTCAATAGAAAGGGCAGATCTTAAGATCTTCAAAAAACTCCCTTTGATTTTCGATAGATTGACCAAAAATACGAATGCCCAATGCATTTTTCGTACATTTTTATGACATTTATGACATTAATACATACAATACCATTTGCATCGTACAAAAATTTTAAGTGTCTATGGCTAGCTTATGTCATCTGCAACTAACAGTCTAAGGGCAATTTAACATACCTGGAGGAAACCCATGCAGACATGTGCCCAGGCGGAGATTCATACCTGCGACACCAATGCCAGAGTGCCAATCACAGAACCACCAGAATGTTATGAACAGTTAGACATCTTGTTACTTGGAAAATAATCCTTGTGGAGTAGCAGGTAAAGGGACATCTAGAGCTAGGCATACACGCTTCAATTTTAGCGTTCGATCGACCTAAAACGATTAAAGTTTAAATCAATCGGATTTAAATTGTATACTGCATACCTAGTGCGATAGTTCAATTGGTGAAAATTGTTCGATACCGATCAAAACATTGATCAAAAAGTGATCGGACATTTTTTGTCGATTGTACAATGATTCAACTAAAATCGTTGCATTGTGTTTGTTTGGGGCGATTGTATTCGATGAACATGTTTTTATGTTACTCTTTACTGTGTTTTGTGATCGAAACTAAAATTTTAAGATTTTTGTCATATTCTGATCGAACCTTCCATGTGGTACTACTTTGGATTCTATTACGATCGGTGTCCGATGAAACGATCAAGATCTAAAATTGAATCGGAAATCGATCGTACTAAAATCGAACTGTGTGTGCCTAAAAAAATCTAGAAACATATGTGTTTGCTTAATATAAATATTTGTATGTATCCAGGATACACCCCCTGACTCATTTACCGCTGCATTTTGTTCGTTTACACACACAACTAGACCGTCACAATATGTAATGAGACAATTGAGTATTGGACTGTTACAGTAGGTTGTTGTGCAGTTTTTGTTTTATATTCCTGGACTCTGGAATGGGAGGGAAGGAACTGGGGGGGAGCATCCTATTCTATCCATGTACACTCCAGGTATTTTCAATGGCAGAAAATCAGTGCAGTAGCTTGGTGTGTCTCCACAAAAGGAGCTGAGAATTCTCAGTCAGGGTTCCTGATTGGAGACACAGTTCTGCTGGAGCAGCAGATAAAGAGGGCACACAGGGAGCGTGTAGCCCAGGCTGGTGACTTCCAGGAGTCAGGCGTGATAGCCTTTCCTAAAGCTAAAGGGAAGAGTCTATGTTGAGGGTTGGAAAGCCAGGAGGCTTGGCATTTGTTGATTAACCCCTATGAGTGTAATTTGTGTTTGGACTTTGTAAATAATTATGGACATAAGCTCTAAAGAGAACCTGTCATGTTGATTAAAGTAATTGAAAGTACCCCCTTGAGGAGGGATCTTACATCAGCAGCGTCACCAGAGGGGTTGTTGTAGACAGTTACTAATCACTCCTACACTCCCAAGAGGCCGCCAAAGTCGGTCACCAAAAAGGGGTTCACAGGTCAGTCCACCAAAGGGAATCAGATTGCACTTACACTAGGGAGGACCATGTGGAGCGAAAGGGGTGCCTACCCTGGGGACACCTAAGGGAGGTAACCCATGAAAACAGCTAGCATACAGGTCTCCATGTGCCATTCTGGACCTCTAGGAATAACCTGTACGGTCACTGCCTCACCTACTAGGGGGCATTTGCATGTACCGCGGACCTAGGAAAAACAGAGGGGCCTACACCTGGAGTCACTCGATAGGTGGGGTAATCCTTGTAAGGGGGTAAACGGACAAGGGCAGTCCTAAACCACAGGGCAATCACTTCCCACACTACAAGCCGCAGGGACTTCCCCAACACCTCCTAGGGGAGGTGTCCAGCTGCTACCTAGGGAAGTGAAGGCTGCCAGTAAGCAGTAAATGAGAGCAAGTGATTAATTAGATAGCTCTGGAGGCTCTTGACAGGTGAGCATATAGCAGCAATAAAAGAAATACCTAATCCCATGGTCCCTCCCCCCTCTACATTGACCTGTGCTAAGATACTGCCATGTATGTCATATGCCATGTATATGTAAACTAAAAGTATGGTAGTCCTAGACTGGCAGTATCTATGCAACAGCTAGGGCCGGCAGGTTCATCAGACAGCATGTCAGAGAGCAGGGGATCAGCTGCTGTCGACTGGCGAATCACAGGAGGATGGCAGGCAAACAGGTGTCAGCTCGGTGAGCAAGGGTTCAGCTGCTGGGGACTCTGGCGGCTCGCTGAAGGATGGTTCAACCTCGTCAGGGGTGTCAGGTGGATCAATGGCATCCTCCTCCGCAGTGACTGTCGATGCATCTCGACCCAGGACAATAGTTGCTACCAAGCTGCTGGAACCTGTTGGCAGGGTGTAGTGGGCTCTTCCTAGGATGAAGTACGAGGGCAGTCCAGTCAGGGTAGAATCAACAGAAAAGCCCAGAATTTTCCAAGTAACTTCTATTTATTGCCTTAGACAGGGGCTGGCTTAAGGCCTGTAACCGGGCAGAACAGATTAGCTACTTTTTGAAGGTAAAGAACTATTAACCCTGCCCATGGCTCATGGTTCCAGTAACTTGTAAACAACAGGTACAGCCCTTAAAAGGACACACACCAACTTAGCAAAGTACTATACAACATTACAGTTTTAGTTTCTCGGGTCACTACAGAGGTATGCATATCAATTTAGCATTTTACAGTGCTTCTCCGCTATCATGTCAGCTCAGACAGGCAAAAGTTTAATTATCGTATATACTCTAATATAAACCAATTTTTTCTTCAACTTATATTTGAGTCAAGAAATGAAAATCGTGGCATTTTTTAGGTGGACTTAATGAGTGAATTACAATGCCCCTGAACATGCTATCATCACTAAATTTCCTGGAGATGTAAAGAAAGGTTGTGGGAACATTTGAAAAAAAAAATTGTTCTAGCAAATGTAGTTTTTGCATAAATTAGGTTCCAAGTCAAGTTGACATATTTTTGTGCAAAAACTTCATATACTAGAGCAATACTTTAGAGAGAAAGAGATTAGATCCCCGTTAGGAAACTTGTAATTGCCAACATCCCAAATATAAATGGAAAAAAGAAAAGGTTGCACCCAATGTGATCAGGGGGACAGCCACAAAGTGGCTCTCATATGTCTTTCTCCTGAGGAAGCGAGACAACCTCGAGAAACGCGTCGAGACTAACGACATATGTTCTTGGATCACATTGTTGGATCATTTCTTTGTTTATGTCATATTTGGAACTTTGACTACGTTTTGTATAAAACTGATTTTTGTTTTTACATTTTACATTGTATTTACAATTATTGCCTTTAAAGTCCCTCCATTCGGTGACCAGGGGCTGTCCCCCTGATCACATTGGGTGCAACCTTTTCTTTTTTCCAACTAGAGCAATACTTTTCTCTTAAAATCTCAAAAAAATGCATCCCCCCCCCCCCCCCCCCCCCCCCCCCCCCCCCCCCCCCCCCCCCCACTCAGGCTATACTCAAGTCATTCAGTTTTAAAAATTTAAAATTAGGTGCCTCTGCTTATATTTGGGTTGACTTATACTTGAGTATATAAGGTATATATATATATATTTTTTTTTTTCCAGTGTATATCCTCTAAGCTAACCTATCCACTAAGACCTAATGTCCCCCTAAGCAGAGCAATGATGAAAGAGTCCTTGAAATGCTCACCCAGCCTAGAATGGACAACAGCTAAAAGCTGGGCATAGACATCTCGGTTTTCTGTTCAATTTTAGTGCGATCGTTTAACAAAATACGGATACAAATTGGATACAAATTGATGCATGTCCAAAGTGTCCGATCGATTGATTTTGCCCTGTTTAGCCATGTAAAATTGATCGTTCACGGATCCATTCTGTTTGAAAAATGTAGTCAAAAGCACATGAATCGAGTGCTGTTAGTTGTCTCATGTGATCGTTTTAAGCGATCCATCTCTGAATCTTGTGGAAATTCCCTTTGTTTGTGTGCTGTTGGTCACTGGCCAGTTCTTCAGCTAACACCACTCCAAACCCATAAATGTGTGCGTGCAAGACATATTGAGACTTTCAGGATAGAATCGCCCAGAAATTTAGGACATTATATTTTGCAGTCTGCGATCGATTATATATATTATATGATGCTGAACAGAAGGTTGGTCTAGACTTGGGTTTTGGCTTTGCTCAGAGGCTAATTAGACAATTTCCCTTTCTTCCACTGACATTGGATATCTGTGGAATTAAGACTATCCTCACATATATTATGTTATTCCAAGTAAAAACTTTACTTAAAACTTTCTAAAATATTCATCAGCACTAAAGCAAATTATTTATTAAGAACACAGCAAATGATTAAATATTAAATATGTCATTTGATGTACCAGAGAGCTCATTTAAAATGTGTTATTGCTGCTGTTTGAAAAACATATTCAAATATATTTAAAACATCAGAAAGGCCCTCACCATGTGTAAGCTCTCTCCCATTTCCCTCTGTCCATCTATCAGTGACCTTATCCATATTACAGGAGGGCGTGCCAGGTACAGAAGTGTATCTGTGAAACCAGCCAAATTTGCTATAGATTAAGGTTCCAAATGATGTGCAGACTATTTTGCAGCCGATCGACTATTTCACGCACGGCCGATCGCTCCGAGAATTGCCCACGCACTCTTTGTGTGCCGCGGATCGATCTTTGGAACGCCCAAGCACTTGGCTATTTATTAACACAGCAGAGCTGTTAGGCCACTTTTGCGCTATGTGCACCAATTAAACTGCACCACGCAATGCATTTTTACAAGTCAGATGAAAGTCAAGCTTTAATTTTACCTTTACCTTTCATTTTTACATTCCTATATATTTTTGGGATTTTGAGTATACATTTGCCTTAGGACTAAAAGACTTAATCTACTTAAAGTGGCTCTATGCTCAAAATAAAAAAAACACATACATTACATTCACATAATACTCTACCTGACAGCAGATTACATGTGTGAAAACTGATACAGAATAAGGAAAAAAAATAGCACTTTACCCATACTTTATAAATACTTCATTTTGATTATGGAGCTGTAATTTTCAAACACCGCCACTAGATGGAGCTTCAATTACATTACTTCCGGCAAATGTGAAGCTGCCATCAAAATCCCACGGGACTACGGCACTTCATCCCAGGTGCCCTTGCGGGCAGTAGTTACAAAACACACCGCGGCAGGGGTGTCACACAGTGGAAGGGATATCCGGAAAATCGCCTTTTATGCTGTAAAAAGCTGTGATTGTCTAATTATCGTCAGTGCTGCTGCCGATCATACAAAGTGCCCGGTGAGGTGGTAGGTCCGTTTTAAGGGTATTTTTAAGGTGTTTTTTTGGGGATTCCTTTTTGTTTTAGTCTAGGTAGTGAATGTCTACAAAAATGCAATAGATAATAGACAATCCTCTTGATGAGGAAACTATGGTCTTTTAATTGATCTTAAATACTGTATTTCAGGACTTCCCGTCTCACATGCGGTCATTTTCACAGTAGTCTCAGTGTCCCATACAGATGTTCTGGTGACACTATTTGTAAGTACGTATGAGGAGGGTTTTTACTATATTGGAAAGCTGGTATTAAAGCGGACCTACCACATTGTAGGTGACTTTGCACTATCAGCATCAGGCTGCCAATAGATAAGACAATCACTGTCCAAAAAGAAAAAATAAATAAATCTTACAGCAGGAAAGACCGTTTTTCCGAGGTAGCACAACCCATGCTGTGACGTTGAGCTGAGGCGCCGAGGTCGCTTGTTAGAGCTAAGACTGCCGGGAATCAGCTGTGAGTGGGGCCCCATAATGCATCGCTCTGCCTCTG
>CM070034.1:31723242-31757626 GCA_036250615.1 Ptychadena robeensis | reverse complement strand
CCAGCATCCCGCCCCAGTCAGGCACCCTGCGCCTCGGTGCCCTGGCTGGGGTGTTCATTATTGACTGTATGTGTTTATGAAACTTGTTTGGACTGGCTTAGGAATGTGTGTTTAGGTATCATTAGGGAGGAGTTTCATAGGCAAATCATTTACCAAAATTACCCACGTGTACTAATGTTGCCAACAAATTCTAGGATCATTGAAACCCATGGAGTAAAGGTGGATTTAAATGTGTAGGTTTTTTCATCCGATCAACGAAGAACTATTTTTTGGTTGATTGAACAAAAATCTAGAATGGCCAATTTGTTCGATGGATACATTTTGTTCGACCTCAAGCAAAAAATAGTTCGGAAGGTCATTGTACATGTTAGTAATTTTTTTTTCTGTTGTTGTAATTTCTAATGAAAAACGACATCGATCAAAAAAACGAACTGGTAGTTGATTGAAGAAAAAATCTACACATGTAAACCCACCTGAAAGCCCCCCATACACCTTAAGATCGATCCATACAATTTCCATTAGATCTACCAACAACTATGTAGTGCCGGGTCCTCCCTGATAGAATACATAGTCATTGGAAGGTTTAGAAAGGTCCTCATATTACATGGTTTTGGTAGAAAAAATTTATTGTACAGAAATTGTATGAAAAGATTGTAAGGTGTATGGGGGCCTTAACTGTTTTTGCTTATGTACAATTAAATAAATTGGACCCCCTACCCCCGATGTCTGGATACAGAGGATGAGGACCATTTCCTCTGATGGACAATAGTGATGTCAGAAGCGGACGTGGAGTTTGTAAGGCTGAGATTCTTCTAGTAAGAGGGGCTTCTGACTTCACAGCCATGGACTTCCAATGCCCATTGCCCTGCTATCAGAAGCCATAGCTCCTGTGTTCCCATCTATTATTTTTTGAGGGGTATACAGGAGAGGACCTAATGACTATTTACTATAACTGTATGTGCAGTATGCATTAGAGGGTCACATATATCTGAGGATATTTGGTAGGGGGTATGGGAGGAGTACTATACAGGTAGAAGGCTATGCTAAAAAAAGTGACCATAAGAATGAATTCATACAAATGGCCAGTGTCATTTTCAATCTTTACTACATACCGTATATACTCGAATAAAAATCGAACCTGTACACCTAACCTGTAAAGAGATAATCAGGAATGTCCTTTGTTGCCATTCCTCCCTCTTAAAAAATCTCAGCACCAGTCAGTTACATGATCAGTCAGTCACATATATGTATACAAGTCTATAAAGCTCATTATTTCCCATTGAAAACAACATATCTGGTGGCCTCCAGTGACCCTACATGATATTCCGTTCATTAACCCCTGGAAGGCTACACAGTATCAAATGGTGGCTGCCACAGACAAGAGCAGAGCCGGCGAGTATTCTGTTTTAGAATTTAAAATGACATTAAGCTTGTGTGACAGCTCAGAGTTAAGTAAACATTTTTTTGTTTTTTTTGGTTCTGACTTTAGTGCACATTAAGACACAAAGCATGGTCATGTAGATGACTAGTTAACTGTGGGTTTTATTTTCATCATAAAGGTATTAGGGTGAGTTATTTGAGGTCAGTGCCTTCTAAGATTATCTTTTATAAATATAACATTTCTTGTAAGGGATTGGTAAAACAAGTTTAACAACACCTTACAGAAAGTCCCGTCATGTGATTTAATCAACAACGTTGATAACATCTTTAACACAAATGTACAACATTTTGCAGTAAGGCTAGGGCTCCACTATGTGCTGGGATCCGCTGAAGTCTGAGCAAGCCTCAGTTGCGTTCCTGTGGACACAGATGGGCTGTGTCAACATCAATGTGACGGAGACGGGGACCGATGGATTGGGAGCTCTGACAGGCTGTGGAGACAACCCGGTCTAATGCTAGCCATACACATGCCGATAAGCGGCCGATTTTTAATCTGACCGACGGGCGTGCGCGCTCGCGCCGTCGGTCAGGTTAAAAATCGGCCGCTAATCGCCATGTGCCCACATGGGGCGACAGATCCCTGTCGCCCCACTTCTCGGCCGGCCAGAGAACGGGCATGTCCGATCTTCTCTGGCCAATGGGAGCCGATGAAAGCCGATGCCATAAGCTGCAATGAAGCGGCGTCTTCATTGCAGCTTATGGCCGGCACACAAAGGGTGCCCAGCCGATTGAAGGGGCCCCATTATGCAACGGGAGGCTAACGTAATGACGTCATCACGTTAGCCTCCCGGAAAGATATCGGGACTAGTCTGCCTACACACATCGGCGTGTGTATGGCAGGCATTAGCCCCATTGCCATCAATGGGTGGCTTGTGAACTCATTAAAATCCCAGCATTCAAGGCAGAGATTTAACGAATAGTGGAGCCCTCTGCATAACTTAAGGGCCGCGCATAACATTTTCAATGAACACTGACTTGTATAAGCATTTTATAATTAAAAAATAACAGCAGGCAGAGCTAGACATTCTTTTTTATTTTTAAATAATAAAACTTGTTTTCATTGATACTTCAAGCATCAGGGAACAATGTACATTTTGTGTCATATACATTGTCAAAGGTTATGATTTTTGATTCAAAGGTTGCGTGCCCTTATTCTCAGGTTATGTACCGCAATATATATTATACAATCATCCCCTGTTCATTGGTGGAATAGTGGGAGCATAGGCACTCACCTGTCTGCTGATCCCCCGCCAACAGTAGAGGAGAAGAGGAGAGGCGAGGGACTTTCTGAGACACCATCTGGGTCACCTATCACATAAGTTTATCGCCTCTCCACCTCTTCCCACTCTAAAAAGTTACCAGGAGAGGACCTGTCAGCAGGGGGGATCGATCGACAGGTGAGTGAGTTCCTATGCCCTAAGGGCTTGTCTACAATAACTCCTTTTTTCCCCCCACGCAGTGTGGACACCCAAGCTTTCCCATATGGCAGTGGTTCTCAACCTGTGGGTCAGGACCCCCTTGGGGGTCAAACGACCATTTCACAGGGTTCGCAACACTCACTGTAAGAAAACAAGCAGCAGCTCTGATGCCCACAAGCAGGGTTAGAAGTTAGGGGGTAGAGTTATGCCCCTTTCATCCTAACTTCCCACACCGCACATAGGGGAAAATAGGAGGGAGGGGACATTACACTTGCTTGATCGTGACATGAAGGAGCGGAAGTGACACTCCAGGACATCACTTCTGGGGTTGAGGATCTAAAAAGGTTGAGAACCACTGCCCTATGGGAAATGACATGCCAGTCTATACTGGCGTGTCATTACTAGTGATGACTGAAATGTTCCCCAAGGCAAACATCGCATATGTGCGGTCTGCCGGCCAGGAGGACATTTCCAATGTTGCTTTGCCAGCCACAGATTATAATGGAGGCAAACTTTGACTCCACAGTCAGATGGTGCAGTACAGACAAATATCTATTTTTAAATTCACATTTAAAATAAAAAAAAGAGTGGGGAAGTTCTACGCATGTGCAATGTCCTTATTGAAGGTCTGATTACATACAACATGACTTGAAGGTTTGAGAATTTTGCCCTCCATTAAAGTTAATGGTAGTTCGCTGCGAACGGCGGTATTTGTAAAAGTTTGATCCGCCGATGCGCAAGCTGCCTCTGCCAATGTTCATCCATCACTAGTTATTGCCCACCTCAGAGCATGTCACGGCAAACCCGATGAGTCATGTAACGTTCACACTGGCAGACACTGAGTTTGTTGCATGACATGAACATTTATATTTAAATGAATAGTTATTGAAAACATGACGAAGACTGTGCCCCAGACACTCTAAAACTGCACCCAAATTATGGGCAAACCACTGACACATCAATCCGACATCTCATAACGCCCACCTTGGTATAGGTGTGGAGTCAGCCTCAGGTGGTGATGACATAGCGGTGGTATACAGTAAAGTTACTGTAGAGTTGTGTCTCTGCTCTGTTGAGAAAGACTCAGAGAAAAGCATTCTACGCATGTCTAGACAACAAGGAGGGAAAGGTTCCAAAGGGAGCAAATGTTCTGGTGCCAACTTGCCAACATGCAAATTTATCTCACCTGGAGGTATTTACCTTTTATATCATGTTGTGTCTCAAAGGTGCAAAGTTCTGGAAAACTAACCTGAAAAAAGTTTCATGCTTTCCTTGCTTTATCTGGGAGGTGGGGGCAGGAATGTCAGACCTTTGCATTTGCAGAGAATACTGCTTCCACAAGCAGAAGGGTCCGTTTCTTTGGCATTCTGGCAGGGCACAGGCCTTTGTAATGAGTCCCCTTTTTACATTAAACCAAGCATTAATTTAAGAAACACCCTTAGTGCTAATGATAAGGTTTCAGCTGATATGTACTTTACATAACAGAAGAGCATAGGATAAAAACCATGACAAATTTTAGTATCCAAGTGAGCTTATGCTTACAATGAATTTGACTTGGCAATTGCACAAGGTACACACAATGGTAACCAGTACAGAAAAAATTCATTACACCAGTATATGGCCCTAAGGTGTAATGCTTCCTATTCCAGCAGTTACAGCAATGTTGTCAGTGCCGTACAGGTCAGTAATCACATGACTGTGTAGTAAACATACAATATGTTGTAATGCCTTAAACTGTATACAGTGACGGTCTGTCATATTCCCTCTAATCTATGCAGTTACCGTTTAACGGAAAATTTAGTTTCTATAAAATGGAAGCATGATCATTCTTTTCCACGGCTCCCCACCCTCCTAAAACTCACAAATATATTAACCATTCCTGTCTGTGTTAATAATTAATTTATTTTATAAGTTATAAAACAGTAAAATGAAATGTACAGAGATTACACTGTCACATGCCCCCCCCCCCCCCCCCCCCCCCCCCCCCCCCCCCCCCCCCCCCCCCCCCCCAGCACACCACTGCTGCAGTCCCAGCCAACCATTAATGATGAAACGGATGTAAAGCTGGCCATACACCTATAGGTTTTTGCCCATTGGAGGATAGGATTTGATCAGGATGTTCGATATTTTGATCGAATACCCATTGTGCCTATAACAAATGTACTGTATTTTTCCCGACTAAAAGACGTACTGGACCATAAGACGCACCCAGTTTTTAGAGCAGAAAACCAGAAAAAAATATTTAACAAGTTTTCACATCAATTGGGTTAATGCAATGGATTACTGTAAATGAATGCAATATTCAATTCAACCAGTAGATGTTACTAGCAGCAGTACACTCACACAGCACATCACATCACCTCTTCACTGACTGGGAGGCTGCCCAGTCTTCTTGGCTCTGCTCTCCCTCTCCTCTCTGGCTGCTTGTGTCCGTGGGAGCTGCAGAGTGATTGCAGTTTTCACGGACACGGAGAGAGGGATAGATGGCAGTTCATCTATCCCTCTCTTCATTGCTTATGCCAGCAGGGCTCTGGGCTCTGTTGGCATAAGCAATTATATAGTTCAGATGGGAGATCCAGACACCGGCCGGCAGAGTGGCCGCGGGGGTCACGCATTTGGACCATAAGACGCAGGCACCCCCCCCTCCCCCGATTTTGGGGGTGAAAAAGTGTGTCTTATAGTCTGAAAAATATGGTATACACTCTATTTTCGTTAGACCGAATGAAATTTCGTTCGGTGTTATCAAACAAAATATCATTAGATTTTTTAACAGGAAATAGCTTCATTTAAACTTATAAGATCGAACCAAAACAATTGAATTTTTTGACATGTTCGATTTACATACAAGGGATACCAATTCGATCAAAATTTACCAACATGTCTGATAAGTTTAGATAGATTTTTTGATCAATAACGATAATTTAACAAGTTGTTCAGTACTCGATTTTCGTTGCCTATCGATTCAATGAAAATATCAAACCATGTATGGCCACCTTAAGACATGAGGCCAGACATAGATGCCGGATGGAAATCACCAGAGGATAATGCAGGCTGCTCTACATCCCCGGGGTCATCAATCTCCCATTATCGCAGTGGTTCCCAAACTTTCCTTGCAGGGCCCAACTTTTCTTTTTGGGAACATTATCGAGCCCCCCCCCCTCCCTATTCAAACACAGGTTAAGAATGAGGGGCCCCCCCCCCATGGCATACCTTCGCACCCCCCAGTTTGGGAACCACTGCATTATCGTATGATCGTAGAGACAGGGTTATTAGCTTATTTGATTGGTGTAGAGCAACCAGAATGTTATATGGAAACTAATATTGATTGATTTAGCTAACCTTTGGTTAGAATGTTTTTTGTAGGGGTCTCAGTAGACTTTCATTTATGGACCACAAATTAAATCATGTGAGATCCCATACTTCAAGGTATAATTTTTTTTATCTCAAAATGTCTTTATTTAGAAGGCATATATAAAAAGTAAACTAACAATGAATTGCACCTCTATGCCCAACTTGGGTCCATGGATTTATCCAATGAATTCAAAGAATTTAGAAAAAATGTAAAAATATACAGGATACTGGATATAATCTCTCAACAGGGGCAAGGGGACTTTAAGGCACACGAATATCAAGCATAATTAATTTTAAAATGTTATTAAAACATGATTAGAAGTCATATAGCAAGCCATTCTTTAAGCTACAGAACATAATAATATTCCAAACCGTTTTTCATGATATTATGGTAGAAAAACATCTTCTCGATCGAGCGCAGCGTGGTGACATCACAATGAGGGCACACATCGATTGCACGGGAATCAAGGTGCACTACTTTAGGTGCTTGATTACTGTCCAATCCTTTGATAGAGACCCTTGTCCCTGATCGAGCAGGATTTACGGACATGTCCAATACCTGCTTCTTAGAGCGGGATCAATTCTCAGAGTGGGATCAATTGACCCCACTCGAAAACAGGGGTGGCTGCATAAGATGGGCACTAGATCGATGGCTGTTTTTTGTATCTTGATCAGGTGAAACTTTATCGATGTAAATTTGATAGAAATTTGATATATAAATACATTCCCTTTAGAATCCCCTGATGAAGCGGAGACCCACCTAGCATGTTGGAACATTGCTTCACAGATTTTTCTTCATACCACAATATCATGTAAAACGGTTTGGAATATTATCATGTACTTCTGTATCTTGAAGAATGGCTTGCTATATGACTTCTTATCATGATTGAATAACATTTTAATGAATTATGCTTGATATCCCTGTGCCTTATTCCTAATGAGAGATTATTCTAGAGGAAAAATATCTACCTTTCCTGTATATATTTACATTTTTTCCAATTCTTTGGTTATATAGATTGGGAAGTTGACACTCTTAGGAAATATATATATAATAACAGTATAGTTTTTAATCTCAGGGCACTGATGTCCCAAACCAGCTATACGTGAACAAGACTCATTATCAGGGGTGCACATAACTTTTTTTAGTGAGCTCTTCAGATGAGTACTAGGAGATAGTGTTGAGCTCGAATATTCGATTTTCGAATATTTAACTTGAATATCGCTATTTCGCCATTTCGCGAATATTCGCGAATATATCATTGGATATCCGACGTGATCCATTGCAATGAATGGGATCGTGATTATATAATCGCAATGCGATTTTTAAAAGCGGAAATGACGGATATTCTCCCAGTCGAATATCCGAGCTCCATTGACTTGCATGCATTGCGCATATTTGGGCGCATTGCGCTTTCTCGGATAATCGCAATTTCGGATTCCGCCATTCTCTATTGACTTCAATGTATTGCGCATAATTGGTCGCATTGCGCTTTCTCAGATAATCGCAATTTCGGATTTCGCCATTCTCCATTGACTTCAATGTATTGCGCATATGTGGTCGCATTGCGCTTTCTCAGATAATCGCGATTTCGGATTCCGCCATTCTCCATTGACTTGCATGCATTGCGCATATTGGGTCGCAATTGCGATTGTTAGATCGCAATTCATGTCGTAAGTGCGGATATTCGAGATTACGAATATGGAATCGAATATTATGGCGGATATTACGCAAATTTGAATATTGCCTAGTCGCTCATCACTACTAGGAGATGGTGGTTGGTACTTACCCCATATGTATGTGGTCTTTCTCACTGTCCTCTGCATCAGCTTCCTGCATGGTAGGCACTGCTGCAGATGGACCTCCCTGTTTCTGATTGATCCTCCTATTATCTGTCTCCATCCACAGGTCACCAGCTGGCTTTGGGTCAAATGTAACTCTCACAGTACAACACGTTTGAACCCCCAGATCTCATACCTCAGTAGTACAACCCTGACATTTTCTGGATTAGTAACTAAACCCCGAGACTATCTGTAGTCCAAATGTCAGCCTTTCATAGTCATATTCCAGCTGTCACACAGTGCTTTACTCTTGTCAGATTTTACCCTTACATATGTCGACTCTGACTTTCATCCCCAGATCTCCAACACCCTGAGAAGTCCAATTATTTTTTTCTGATTACTAATTTACATTCCCAATGTCACACCCCTAACTGCAACCTTTCATAGTTATTTTTATTTTCCTGCAGTTATCCAAGTGACATAAATTGTATACATGTAACATTGAGTGCCTCCAGGTTGTTAGTACGCATATGAGTTGTGTTACTATAATGCAGGTATGCATAGCTAGTTTTTGGCCTCTTTTGAGTACCAGAGTACCACTTATGTGCACCTCTGTCTGGCATTAGCCAGTGGAAAGTATTTCATAATCACATTGACAACTGTAATAAACATGCGTGACTTCCATGGGGTTTTCACATCTTCTCTCTGTTTGCTCTGCTGGCCAGTGTCCAACGCTTTTGTTATAGATGTGTAGGCGTTGTCCTATACATAAAGCTATTTAAACAAGACCACTTTGCTATCTTGCTTCCTCATTGATTCAATTTATTGCACATGCAGATCATTCAAGGACTCCAGGGGCAAGTTTCACAAGTCCCCCCTTTTATGATTTCCTAATCTAACTTATCCTTATGCAACCTACCCCTCTTGTTTGTCAACTGTCTACATTAACAATAGTCACTTGTCCAACACTTGTCCAACGGAATATGCAGAAGTGTTAGGGCATAGTAGCCGATTAACTTTGCATTAGGAGGCATGTAGCAGGACAGATAGCTTCTAAACATGTTTAATGTATAATTAGGAAACTAACTTCGCATTTTTTTATTTTCTAAATACTTTTTCTGGGTAAGATGTGTCCCAGGGCAGAAAGTGGAAAATGTTACAGTGTTCTCCAGGGGAAAAGTGGCTTACCTTGCACTTAGTAGTAAAGCATGATGGTAAAATCACGTAAGGTTTTATAGGAAATGAGGTCTGAGAAAATTTACTATTAGTTTAATTGCACAATGGCATGCTTAATGGCAGCTACAGTATATATATAATACCCTCCATTTCTGCGATGAATACAAATAATCATTTTTTTTTAGGCTAAACGTGTTCGCAATGCATCAGCAAGACAACATTTACAATATTTCATGACCATGATCGTCAATCTTTATTTTCTAAATTCACATAGAAAGATGGTTGTTAAGAACACACAACATATAGAAAGCCAGTGAATAGGACTTTTCACCACTTCAGCACCAAGTTCAGGGGAAACTATGTAGTATAGTGACCTCCCTGATAGAATACATAGTGATTGGAAGGTGTAGAAAGGTCCTCATATTACATGGTTTTGGTAGAAGAAAAGTTGGTTGTACAGAAATTGCATGGTAATTGTATGTGGTGTATGGGGGGCTTTAACTCTCCAATGGGTATCTAGACCTTCCATGAGGTTAGCTTCATAAAAAAAGTGAAGGGATCTCTGTCTGTGTTTATCTGATTGCATTACCCTTTTAAGCCTCAGCAAGAACATGTTTGGGCACAATTTAATCAGAGGTGTCACTTTCAGGCCTAATTGACCAAGGACAAGCCCGTTAAAAAGAATGGGGGCATTTAAAATGAAAAGACGCAGCCACCACAGCTTGGCAAAAGTAGTGGAGGCCTGCCTGTTTTAAAGCTTGAAAAACTTTTTATTATTAATCAATGGGCAATGTCACACACTGGAGCTTCAGCTTGACATTGCTTCATTTGAAATGCAGCATGGCACGTCCATAGAGAGTGCATTGAGTGTATCCTTAGTGTAGTGTACAGAAGAGGACTGGAGAAATAACAACACTTCTAATTTCGGAGACTGATTCAAATTTCTGCTCTAACGTATTGTTGAATTGTTAATTGTCAATTTTAAATTATGAGTTTAAAATAAGTTAACTTAGTAAAAAAAAAAATAAGCTTGTTAAACTCAAAACTATTTAAAAAAATTAGATTGAACAGAAGTCCCCTCCACTGGCAAAACACTGTGAATTGGCCCCACCCCCCTGGTGGACCCATGCTGTCAGATTTTCAATGGCAAAAGTGATATTAAAATGTAAAAAGGTTACAGAGTGATACACTTTTGCCATTCTGGCGGCCCCTCCCCCCCCCCCATTCATGTGCGGGCTTGGGATGCCTATGCCTGTCAGATAACACAGGTATAGCATGGGTAGCCAGGTGGCTATGTCCCTGCTGTCACTCATGATGGATATCACCCACGTCTATGCATTACCTTACACCTAATAGGCGTCCAAGACAGTCCCCAGTGAGAAGCAAACCCTAGGCGCCGTTGCTGGAGGACACCCCATGATCGCAGTGAACAGGTAAGCTGCCCTGAGTCTGAAGCATGCGTTTTCTACATGTTGGAGGAGATTTGGCATGAGTAAATTAACCCAAGAATGTAGTGGGGCTCAGTGTAAAAAGTGGTAACCCCAAGCGACACAAAATTCTGGGTTAATTAATGCATGCCAAATGCACTCCAACAGGTAGAAAATTATGGTGCCGTTTCTGTGCATTAGAGTTGGACGTTTGGATGAAGTTACTGCCTCCCACATACATTCTAGTGTTCAGAAACATCCCAATTGCAGCGCTGTGTTCAATTCCTGGTCTGGCAGAAAGGTGGATTGTTTGTCCCACCCTGGCTTTCAAACCCCCCCCCCCCCAGACGGATCTCATGTAATTGTACTCAGGTCAGGCTCGTTCTTTTTCCTTCTTCTGGCTGGGGGAGGACAAACCTGTACATTTATTCCAAAATCTGACCTCCGCTCTCTACAAATTCATTTTTTTCTGGTATAGTTGTGTTTTTTAATGCTCACTAATTTGTTAAGTGTAAGGTAATAAAAAGTATGTAAAAGAAGAAGTAGGTTTGGATGGCCAACATACTTTGGCTTGTTACTATTTAAACACCTCATCATCTTTTTCACTTCTCTGGATTTAAATGCTTTATTACTACATAATTGCATCTTCTTTTGAGATACAATTTTCCTAAATGTCTTATTATATCTCTCCACTCCACATAAAAATTTGACACATGTAATATTGTAGCGTCGAGCAGTGTAGCTGACCAGCTCAACCAGGTTCTTTTCGGAAACTTTATAGATGCCTATGCTCGGTCCTGTCAATACAGCTCGCATATGCAGTAATTGAATGTCCACAGAGCTAGTATGGGGAAAAACTGTTCAACTGGAAGAGTATATACAAGTCTTAACCATCACACAATGGCAGGGATTGGGTTAGGAAAATCTACATTGCAAACAGTAGTCCTAACCAGCTGCTGAGAATGGAGAGTTGTAGTCCAAAGAGGTAATATTTACAGGCGGTCCATTTGGTATAGAGATGTGGGGTTAGCAGCTTGTCACTCGCCCCCAACACTGTTGTCATTAATTATACCGCTGAGTAGGATTCAGGAGTCCAAATTCAGATTGGCAGCCCTTGTGCGAGGTTACACTTGCAGTGCAGATATCCTCATCCACACACTGGCTGGAAAAGCTTGTCAGAAAGCTGCAGGAGTAGGAGAGCTATCATAAGTTTGGGAGCCTTGAGCTCCAAGCTCTGTAGTGGGCAGCAGCCCAGGCAAAAGACTTGGGAAAACAGTAAGCTATAAGCTATATAACCTCTGCCAGGGGCTGGTCTTAAAACCAGTATCCAGGCAGAGAACAGCAGGAAGAGGAGCCATTACCTCATCCTCTAGAGAGTTCTTAGCAGCTGCTCGGGCAAAGATACATTACCTTAAAGGTTTACACACACATTTACAGCAGTAATCAGATTGCCATGGCCTGACTATACAGTACAAATATACATACAGGGAGTGCAGAATTATTAGGCAAATGAGTATTTTGGCATGTTGTCTTACTCCAAGCTGTATAGGCTCAAAAGCCTACTACCAATTAAGCATATTAGGTGATGTGCATCTGTAATGAGAAGGGGTGTGGTCTAATGACATCAACACCCTATATTAGGTGTGCATAATTATTAGGCAACTTCCTTTCCTTTGGCAAAATGGGTCAAAAGAAGGACTTGACAGGCTTAGAAAAGTAGAGGATGCAGCACATAACTGCCCATGAACTGAGAAAAGTCAAGCGTGCAGCTGCCAAGATGCCACTTGCCACCAGTTTGGCCATATTTCAGAGCTGCAACATCACTGGAGTGCCCAAAAGCACAAGGTGTGCAATACTCAGAGACAGAAAGGCTGAAAGATGACCAACACTGAACAAGACACACAAGCTGAAACGTCAAGACTGGGCCAAGAAATATCTCAAGACTGATTTTTCTAAGGTTTTATGGACTGATGAAATGAGAGTGAGTCTTGATGAGCCAGATGGATGGGCACATGGCTGGATTGGTAAAGGGCAGAGAGCTCCAGTCTGACTCATGCCAGCAAGGTGGAGTACTGGTTTGGGCTGGTATCATCAAAGATGAGCTTGTGGGAGCGGTTTTTTTTCGGGTTGAGGATTGGATTCAAAGCTCACTCGCCTCCTACTGCCAAGTTTCTGGAAGACACCTTCTTCAAGCAGGTGGTACAGGAAGAAGATCTGGCACCCTTCAAGAAACACAGATTTTCAATGCATGACCATGCTCCATCCCACGCGTCCAATACTCTCCACACACGACGTGTGTCTGGCAGAATGGGGTTATAAAAGAAGAAAAACAATGCACCATGGCCTCCTTGTTCACCTATCTGAACCCCATTTGAGAACCCGTGGTCCCATATAAAATGTTGATTTACAACAAGGCGGGAAACAGTACACCGTCTCGAAACAGTGTCTGGGAGGCTGTGGTTGCTGCTTCACGCAATGTTGATGTGAACAGATCATCCCTGACAGAATCCATGGATTCAGCTTTTGAGTGTCCTTACAAGAAGGTTGCTATATTGTCACTGTTTCGTTTTTGTTTGTTTTTGATGTCAAGAATATATATTTGTGAATGTTAGATTTTATATTGGTTTCACTCATCACTGGTAAAATAAATATTGAAAATGGGTCTAAATTTGTTTTTGATTAGTTGCCTAATAATTTAGCACTATGTCCACCTGACACACAAATCCCCTAAACTAGCTAAACTAAAACAAACTTAAAAACTACTGTCCAAAAATATCAGCTTTGATATGAATTGCGTTTTTTGAGAAACTGTTGGTTGTTCAATAATAAATTATTCCTCAAAATCCCACTTATGCTCAATTCTGCACTCCCTGTATACAACATTTTCTATACAGAGAAGTGTTAAACCACTTCACTACAATATATATATATAATGGCAGAAGGCAAGGCGCTTATTAAATAGATTAATAAAGTTGTGGTTATCTTCTGGTGAGCTACAAATATCCTAAATCTGCAAGCTGTATGTTATATAATTGAATGTATAATCCAATTTAAGGACAAATATATAGGTGTCAATTTAAATAAAATGTTCACAATAATAGGCCTTTAACCTGTGCCGTGATTCCCCGCTCTCTCCCCGGCTTACCACATACCACCGGTGTCAATTAGACACTGGCGGTGTATGTGGGGGAATGCGGCATCACCGATGACGCCAAAGACTTGGGGCCGGAAAGCTCCATGAGCCTGCAGCTATGCAGAAATGCTGCAGGCTCACGGAGAGCGATGGGCCCGATCCCAGCATGGGCACTGTTTGATCATGACCGTACTGGCTTCGTGCGTCATGCCCAGGAGGTTAATTTATAGCTGTGATTTGTGTTTTTTAATTTTTTAATTTAATTGTTACAATTATTTGTGCATTTTAGATTCTCAATAAATAAAAGTGCAACAGGGAATTGCAATGGTAAAGGAAGCCAATAGCATTAATGAATGGCTTTCAGAGGGGATACGATGGTGATAATGCATTGCCATTCACTTGCTTAAGGCTCAATTTACACTCAATTAACAGTCGTTCACAGAATGACACGTTAACACATAAGACATCCGCTGTTGGTTTTCAGGCTAAAGGCTATGTTTCCACATCCGTCGGGACCCCCTACGCTAAGCGCATTGCTTGGCGGGAGGTCTCGACAGAGCACATACACTTTACCTGCTCGTCAGATGTTGTGTTCAGGCGGCGCTGAGCCGTTCCGTGGAGTACGTTAACCCCTGCAACAGCGCATGTCTGAACAGAGCATCTGCCGGCCAGCAAAAAAGTATGTGATACGTCAGGACGCCTGTCAAGCACTGTGCTTAACGTAGGGTGTCCCAACGGATGTGGAAACATACCCTTAGCCCCATAGACCATTCATGGGTTCTTGATCGAAATGACCCACGAGCGCCTGCACAAGTTTGCAGACGCCTGTAACAGGTAATTTCTCCAGCAGCAGCCGGAACGACTGCTCGTTTCCCTAGCTGCAGTAGCCGGAGAAACGACATTATAAATTTAGCCTTAGTATACTGATGCAGTGTCATCATCACATAACAGTTTTTTATAAAGTTACACTTCTGTATTATAAAAAAAGTTGATGAGTCAGTTAAAAAGGGAGCACCATGCCAAATCATCTAGCAGCTGTGTTACTACTACTAAATATAAAGCAAAATAGAAATATTGCTGCAACAATACATGTCTCTATACTCTCCTAATGTTACTTTAATTAAAGTGGGCATGCAAGTTTTGGTTTTTTGTTTGATCGTCCTCAGATACCATCGTATTACATTTTGATTGGTTTAACCCCCACATAATGTGCTAGATTCCTAACAGATCATTTCCTTTCATAAGCCTTGTGTGCAGCAATCATAGTACCATCGGTAAACGAGCAATTAACAGCGTCCACCGGCCGGGTTTTGGGCTTTGCCCAATAGACCTGTCATGGGGTCATTATCTTAACGACCCTCGAGCACCTGCACAAGTTTGCAGGCGCTCACAAACACTTGCGCTGGACAGTGTTAATATAGCTTTTATGCCATTGTGAGCTTTAGCAATCTCAAACCTGCATCTCAAAACTGTTCTAATGTTATGCTCACAACTGAATATTTCTATAAACTAGAAAAACGGAATATGTTTGCCTGGATGTGTCTTAGTGGAACCTGGACCTTAGTGGACCATGGAAATAAAGCTCTTTCAAGCTAAATTGCAAACCTGGATGCATCACCTTGAATTGATCTTTCTTTGACTTTCAAACTAAAGTGGTTGCGCTCTCTATAGCTAGCCATACACGGCACGGATTCCCTGGCTGATCGATTCAGCACCCGATGGATTCCGGCGATTCCGCCGGCATCCACAGGTGAGAACGATTAGCCAATTAGGGAATCCGATCGTGGCAGCCCACCTTGTACGGCCGGATCCAGGAGGGATCCGTGTCCGATGGCTCGCCTCCCGGACCGCAACGCCCCCTGATCAGAGCAGAATCGGACCGAAAAGACCAACAGGTTGGTTCTTCCTCGGATCCGATTCTGTGCCCCTGATCCATCGGATGCGATCGGACGGGCAAGGTGGGCTGCAGGGGATTCCGGCACGATGGATCCGCGTGCACGCGCCCGGAATCCATCGCGCCAGAATCCGGCACGAATCCGTGCCGTGTATGGCAGCCTTATGAGTGCACTGCTCTTTGATTTGGTTGATTTGGTTAACATGACCTATTTTACTGGTAATAAATACATACACAAGATAGCATGAGTGTAATCTCTAGTACAGTATAGTAGTAGTTTGTTTTCAGTCTCATGTCTCCACTTATTTATATTTCATTTATATGTTTGTCTTTCCATAACAGCCATTACAACAGTATTCGTTTATAGTTTCATAACAAGTGCATTATTTGCATGACAGTTGTCCTATTTCCTTGTCCTGGGCTTATCTTCGATAAACTATCTTTACAGTTATGTGTGATGTCCCTTTGTGACTGGACTATGCTCTTTTAGTTGTAATTTCGTATAGCTGTACATATATAGACTATATATATACCTGTGAAGTACCCCATTTTAGAAGGGAAACTACAGTTTTTCACCTCAGTTGTACCCTTCAACTGAGCCTACTGAAGGAGTTCACAGGCATACTAATCCAGGAGGATGGTGAGAAAGAAGGAAATGAGGGGTGTGGGGCTAATAGGCTTAGAACAAGGGGGGACTGTGTTCCTCACTTGTCCGGAGTAGTGTTGAGCTTGAATATTCGAATTTTGAATATATTCGGCAAATTTCGGCTATTCGAGTATTCGCAAATTTCACAAACATGGCGGCGGATATTCGCAATTTCGAATATTCGCATGGGGATGCTTATGGGCACGTATTGCGAATATATATGCAAATGTGACCATTCATTTTAAAGGTAATTACAAAGCGATTATAATTGCGTGAATATTTGTAGAATTATTTGCGAAATATCGTGAATTCGAATATTGCCTATGCCGCTCATCGCTAGTCCGGAGGAGGTGTGAGGTGGGAAGTTGGGAGGGAGGGAACCGTTACCCTCCCTGCTGATGTGCAGAACATCAATTCCGGTTTATGGAATGCAAAAGTGGCGACTTGCATGTCACCTTTGACGTCACTTCCATCACTAAAAGAAAACTTGACAGGTATGACACAGCCAGACACTACAAAACTATAGAATGTGCCATTTCCACCTTTAGATGTATTTTTAAAGCAGGAAATCTGACATTCACCAAACATCCACTGATTCACCAACAAATGGTCGGTATGTCATGTTCATTGGGCTTCAAACACACTCTCAGTTCTTATTTACGCAATAGAGTTTTCTTAAGGTCAAATATAACAACCTGTCTTCTCTTTGAGTGACAAAGCTTAAGGAATTATAATGTATGTGTATTATAATGAGTAATTTTAAGGGCTGTACATTGGGGAGACATTGGGAAGAAAAAACAACCTCTCAACAAATGTTTGGCAATTTATAAGTGCAAACTCTACAGGACAATACAATTTAATTTAAGGAGAGTGAGCTACACATTTTGGACATATGAAAATAGGTATGTAAGAGGCAGGAATAAGGACACCAATGTCAACCTGGAACATCCATCCATGAATAAGGGAACTGTGAGGGGGTCAGCTGGTCCACTAGGGGGAGCTCTAGCCCGAAAAGATAAAAGGGGTCCCTGAACAGGCAGTGGGGCCTGTTGTCAAGAGAAGCATGAGAGTGGAGAAAGGTGCAGTGTGAGTCCCTGGCCTGTAAGGGAAAGAGTGTAGAGTGTGCCAGTGGTTCCAAGGCAGAACAGCCTGCAGAGTGTTGAGAAACCTCTTGTCATGGGGGAACTACGAGAGCAGTGGATCCATCGGACCACCAGACATGCATTAACCAGGGCGCAGAGTCTAAGGAGCCCCCTGGTATTCATCTTACAAGAAGTGATGGATTTTGCGGCGGGGAACCCCCAGGTTGCAGTCCCTAGTTACACTTACTAAGCAGAGCCAGTGGAAAGGCCCCCATACACCTTACAATCTTTCCATACAATTTCTGTACAATGAACTTTTGTTCTACCAAAACCATGTAATATGAGGAGCTTTCTAAACCTTCCAATCACTATGTATTCTATCAGGGAGGTCACTTTACTACACAATTTTTGGTAGATCTAATAGAAATTTTATTATCCGATCTTAAGGTGTATGGGGGGCTGAACAGAGACTGAAAGACCTCTTTGTTCAGCAGCTCCTGTTGTCTGAGGATTCCTGAACTACAAGGTCAGGTGGTTTGATTGGACAGGGCTCTAGGTATGTGATAAGAAGTGCTAATCAGTTATCACCCAGCAGAGGGAGCAGGAGTAACATCAATTGCCACCATCTCTTCCACCAGCAGAGGGAGCTGATCTACGAAGGGGGCTGGTCCTCTGAGGTTTGGGAAGTGACATCGCAGAACTGGTAGAGGGCACATCTGCAGTTACAGATCGCTGGGTGACACCGAGATCTGTGACATCTCTATTCTGGGTGAGCACCAGTTTGTGGTCAGAGCTGCAGCTACCTGTTGATACAGCGGATTGGACTGGCACTGGTTACCTGTAAGACACGGGGAGCTGGATTGGATACCCAACCCAGGAATCCTCTGTGACAGAGAATGTTACCGACTGAAGTGGAAGAGTGATAGTTACTTACTTCTTTACATGAACTGGCTTCAGCTTAACCAAAGGAATTTGTTTCCTGTTCTTCGCTTTGACCCAAATAAAACTTAAACTGTTAATTCAAAACAGGTATGTGAGTTCTAGTACACTACCTTCGGCCGTGTATCGTACAGTACTTCCAGTACTTCCACATATCTCACAGGGGTGGCACATGTCTTTCACATGCATTTAATCCAAATTCAACTTTTTTTAAATGAATGGATTAATCTATGAAGACATCTGGGACACCAAGGACCATGTAACTTGAACAGAGTGGTCCTTACAACTTTCACATCTCTTG
Organism: Ptychadena robeensis; assembly: GCA_036250615.1. Taxonomy (NCBI): domain Eukaryota; kingdom Metazoa; phylum Chordata; class Amphibia; order Anura; family Ptychadenidae; genus Ptychadena; species Ptychadena robeensis. The sequence continues at coordinate 31,739,040 of CM070034.1, read as the reverse complement.
TCCTAGGAAAACAGATGTCATCATTGACACATTCTCTGATGGCTGGAAGGAGGTTTCTGTACTGGGCGTCAGTGAATATTGGAGTACAACTGGTTAAACTATAACGTGCCTTCAGCATTAGGAAACTAGGACATTTGTTTTCCATTATTGCTCACCATACAGTAAATTCATTTTAAACCCTGAACTGCATGATCCTCCTTCCATTAGAGCTTCATGTAAATATTTAAGCTAATCATGGCTTTACAAATGGCACACCAATAACAATTCACTCATGTCTGTGTTGAGATAAACTGTATGTAAATTACTGTATATATACTCGTATATAAGCAACATTTTTCAGTACTTGAAATGTGTTCAAAAGAAGAAATTCGGCTTATATTCGAATCAGGAAATGCATTCTGTAGGGGGAATTTATGAGTGAATTACAAAGACCCTTAACATGGTATCATCACCAAATTTGCTGGAGATGTAGAGAAGGGTTGTGGGAACATTAGAAAAAATTATTGCTTTGCATAAAGTAAGTTCAAAGTCAAGTAAAATGTTAACATATTTTGTGCAAAAATTTTATATGCTTGAGATTGATTTCCCACAATCCTTCTCTACATCTCCAGCAATTTGGGTGATGATGTCATGTTCCCCTGCTTTGTAATTAAAGGTAGGAATACATGGGTCTATTTTTTCCAGATTTCTGCACAGCTGAGCGCCGTGCGCGTTCAAGGCACTGAGCTGCGCAGAAATCTGAGAAAAAATCTACGCGTGTATGCCGTTTTGCCAAACAGGTTACCAACATGTTGGTAAACCTTGTTCAATAGCCTATACTTTGAATAGAGACCCGCGGTTCCCCAAGTATAGACTGGCTGACAGCTGTCTCCCGATATCGGAAAAGCCGGGCAATAGCGTGATAACCTCATCACGCTACTGCTGAGATCTCTCTATCGGCACAAATATCGAGCCGTGTATTCCAGCCTTTACTTACAAATCTTCTGAATTAAATAATCTTTCCATACAATTTCTGTACAATCAAATTTTCTTCTACCAAAACCATGTAATATGAGGACCTGTCTAATCATTAGTTGTTGTTGTTGGCAGATCTAATGGAGATTGTATGGATCGATCTTAAGGTGTATGGGGGGCTTAACAAAAGAACATTTGCTGTGTGTTTCTGAGCCGTAGCTGCTGCATCCCCCCCCCCCCCCCCCCCCCCCCCCCCCCCCAGGCTTATACTGGAGTCATTCATTTTTTTCTAAAATTAGGTACCTTCGGCTTATATTCGGGTCGGCTTATACTTGAGTATATATGGGTATACCTTTTAAAGCAAGTCGCATTCTTTTCCTTTGTCGTTATATTCTGTTCCTTTGCATATAATACAGAATTGCTGCAAAGTATGGGCCCTTTCACACTATACCCGCTGCGTTTTTTGTAAACACACGCATTTCTTTAACACGTGCGTTTCCACAGTAGAGCGTTTTTTCATAAAAAACCAACGTTCACTTTCACACTGCGTGTGTTGCGTTTTTAAAAAGGCAGCTATAGCGCATGGGCTTTTTAAAAACTCCCTGCTGCATGCATCTTTGGTGCTTTGTTTAAAAAGGCAAACTTTGATGTGTAATGTACAAAATGTATGCATTTTGTATGTGTGTTAACAAATGCCATAAAAAAAAAACACATATAAGGCCCCCATAGACACCCCGATTTTTGCGCCGATCGATTAAATTCAATCGATGTTTTCCGATCCAAGAAATTTTGATCGATCGGACGATACTTCAGTATACCCCCAAATAGCGCAACCAATTTGTGTTATTGTCGTCCGATCGGAAGTGATGTGTAAAAGGGCTTCGTCAGGTGTGTATTCCAACGTGTTTCATGCCAAAAGAAACACTATTTTCAGGGTGATCAGGTCTTCTAATCACTTTGTGCCAATCATTATCCCCTTCTGATCACTGTGTAGTACAACCTGCCATATGATTTCACACACACCACAATGTTTGCAACAGGAAGTTAAAGTATGGTAATTAGTTAGATCGGACCTTAATTGATCGGTTCATAGGGGACAGTAGGAAACAGTAGCCGATGGAATACAATCAAAGCCCGACAGAGAATAATTTTCCAACATGTCCGATCACACTTCGGCCGATTATTCCCACAATTTCGATCGGAGTTCATCCATCGGACCATGTGGGGAATCACCGATAATCAGACGACCAATCAAAAAAATCGATTGAATTTAATCGATCGGCGCTAAAATCAGGGTGTCTATGGGGGCCTATAGTGTGAAAGGGCCCTAATGCTTAGGGGTGCATATCAGTGCTACTCTGGTACTTAAAAAGGGTAAAACCCTAGCTCTGCGTACCTGCATTATTGTTACAAAGCTCATATGCGTACTAACAACTTGGAGGCACTCCGTGTCTGATCTGGGGGTTGACTGTCACAGAAGGCATGGGTAAAATCTGACAAGAGAAAAGCACTTTTGGAATGTTGAAAGTTGGAATATGACTATGAAAGGTTGACATATGGACTGCAGGTAGGGGTTAGTTTCTAACCCAGAAAATGTCAGGGTTGCACTACTCAGGTATGAGATCTGGGTGTTCAAACAGTGTTATACTGTGATAGTTACATTTGACCCAAAGCCAGCTGGTGACCAGTGGATAGAGACAGCTAATCGGAGGATCAATCAGGAAAAGGGAGACCCATCTGCAGCAAAATCTAACAGCTGACAGAGAGGACAGTGAAGGAGACAGTGGGGAAGACCACCCTACATATGGGAGTACCAAACACCATCTCCTAGTACTCACCTGAGGAACTCAGTAAAAAAGCTAATGCTGACTATACACGATATGATTTTTCTGCGTCTCCAGCTCCTCCAAAATGACGTCATCACGCTGTTGCAGGGAATGTCAAACAGCTCCAATATCAAGCTGTGTGTTCCCTGCTTCAGGGAAGCCCCTGCATTACATGGTTGTTGGTAGATATAAAGGAAATGTAAAGGTATGTAGTCAGCTTTTGATGTGGTGAGCAGAAGACAAGCTGGATTACTAAGTAAACATAAGAGCATACTTCTAAATCAGTTTGCAGGTATGGATACCAGTCTGAACAAGATATCATTTAACTTTTCACAATGGTTTCTAACAAAAGTAACTGGGTATAAGTCAAGGGGGCATGAAATGAAATAAGAGTATAGTGTACAAGCCAACACAATGCAAAGTTTCAAGAAATATAAATTATAAGACCAACACTCATAAGGATTCAGGAGTAGAGACCCACTTCAGATAGTATTTCACAGTCTGTAGCTCTAGTAGAGTGTTGTAACTTGCTAAGCTGGCCATAGGCGGTTAGATTTGTGGCATGATTCGGCTGGTAAATCGATATAGGAATTTAAGGACATGTCCGTAAATTTTAGAACGATGCTCTGCACGACCGACCATGTGTGATGACGTCACTACTGAAATTAGCTTTCGTATGGTGTAGTATGGAAGTATAGAGAGACAAGTCATCTAAAGAAACCCAAATTTATCCTTCTTTTCATTTGTGATTGGATAATATCTCTAACATATGTCTAAAGACTCTTACGTATAAACGGAAGGCAAAACACCAAAGGTAAACACCGTTGCCTAGGGCCCCCTGTTGAGCGAGGGTGGGGTGCTATTGGAGAAGAAGAAAAGGAGCAAAACGCTGCTGCTCCTCCTTCCTCTTTTTCCCCCTCCACACACACCGCTTCCACACTCCACAACCCCCTGCCAGCTTGCGCTACTGAGATCATGACGGTAGTGAAGCTGTTGACTGGTCAGTGGGGGGTGGGGCTATAAGAGGGGGTGCTATTGCTCTTCTTCCCCCTCCACACACCCACTGTCTCCACATTCTACAACCCCCTGCCATGTGGCCACTCTCGCTGCTTGGATCGGGACAGAGATGGAGGACCCCTGTGTCGGGTAGGGCCCCCATGTCAAGGAGGGCCCCAGTGTCAAGGAGGGCCCCCGTGTCAAGGAGGGTGCGGAATATGCGTGCCAGGGACCATCTGGGGGCCCCATGGGATCCCCAGGGCCCTATGTGCACACGTATTCTGCATAGTAAGCCAAACAGCCTGCGGTTTATAGAAAGAATTCTATAACAAGTCCAACTACGTGTTAGACTGTCTATTCCAGCTATAATTGCTCATCCAAGAGTTTTTCCTTGCTTTTGTGAATTTTGGGATATGGTAGACATGATTCCAGTGATAACAATTCAACCTGTACATACATAAGTTGACAGTGAGCCGAGACAACCATGATAGATCGGCAAACTAGATCTTAGGGTCCCCATACACCTTTAGATTTCCTTTAGATCTCCTTTTGTTTTACCAAAACCATGTAATATGAAGGACTTTCTAAACCATCAAGTCTACCTGTGTTCCATCGCAGAGGACCCGGCACTACATAGTTGTTGGTAGATCTAAAGGAAATCTGACAAAGAAATCTAAATGTGTATGGTCAGCTTTAGGTTGTTGGGCAAAGACATGCATTCACCTTTTAACTGCTTTCCTTTCCTAGGGTTGTTGTCCTCTATGGGGGAAGAGGACAATGACCCTAGTGAAGAAAAGCACAGCATAGTACTCCCCTCTCCATAAAACAGAACAAGTGTTGTGTGTACCCTGGTATTTGGGAAAAAACAAAATTGTAAGTGTGTATGTGACTTTAGGCAGGGAACACGCGTGTAGATATGAACCAGATCCATGGCCGCTTCGAGCGCCGTGCCTGCTCATGGCCATCTTTCTGGCTCATATCTAATGCGGCCACCCCTGTTTTCGAGCGGGACCAATCAATTCTGCTTAAAAAAAACAGGGATATTGGACATGTTTGTAAACCACGGACGATGTCCATTGCTTTGCAGTGTTGTGTCTCCAGCTCCTCTGATATCGTACAGCAGTATCATCTCGATGACGCCATCGCGCTGCAGCAGGGAACCTCGAATGGCTCCTTTATCGAGCCGTGTGTTCCCTGCTTTAGTCTCAGGTCTAGTATTGCTAGGAACACCTTGATAGGTGTTTTCATTGAAAAAGGAGTCTATAGGCTTCCTCCAAGTAATCAACTTTATCTTGAATGACTCACCCTCCAGCCCGACAATCAGATCTTTATTACAACAGAACCTTTTTATAGAATCACTTTCTCCTCTTGTGAGGTTATTACCTAACCATTAATATTTAAAACTATGAATAGGCTAGCTGATAAATAAATCACTATAGTGGCCCTTGGACTGGTATCGGTAAAAAGTCATATATATATCTTCTGTAAATTGAAACTCAGAAGGACAAATCTTAGGACGATGTTCATGGACACCCTGTATGTTCTATAACATCTCAACCAAGGTTTTAATAGAAAAACCTGACCACATCTTCTATATTGCTAATAATTATTCTCCTTTTGCCTTATTGCTACCATGATTTATAATGGAGGTGTCAAATGCTGGCCCAGGGGCCCAATCTGGCCCGCAGTGTTATTATATTTGGCCCATTAATATTTTTTTGTAAAGTTTAAGAAACAAATGCCACAGATATGTCTTTTATTTGCCATTTGAAATTACATGTTTTATAGTATTGCACCTTCTTTGTTCCAGATTCAATATAAAACTTCAGTTTAGTTCCATTGTTATATTTGAAGAGAACGAAAAAACGTTCTAAACTTTAGATTTTTTTAATGGAAATATCAAGGTTGGTGTGAGGCCTTGGCCCCGAGTCAATGCACCTCAGGCTTCAATCCCCTAATCTCTGCCACACATTTCACCTATAGACGAACCCCAGTTTAGACTCGGGAGACTAGTTGCACCATCCCAGCACTCACTTGCCCGCAGGTCTTATCTCACAAAGGATGAGATCTGGGACATAGGTTGGCAAAGGACCAGGAGGCAACGAACCAAGATGGGTGGTTCCTAACGGCAAGGAGGCAAGGAGCATAGTCAGTTCCAAGGTCCAAGCCGGGTCAGGGGCTGGCATCAGACAAAGCATGGCCAGTTACAAAGTGGCGGTCAAGAGTCTAAACCATGTAGCAGAAGTCAGGCATAAAGCGTAGTCAGATCCAAGCAAAGTCAGGCCAGGCAGAGAATAGCTAAACACAGGTCACAGACATTATCCACCTGCTTGGGTGTCTTTATGGTGATAATGGAAAGAGTTGGGAGCAGGCTCGCACCTGAAAAGGCAAGCAATGCCAGGGGCCTATGACCCTAAAATTTAGGTCATTACTCTGTCCCAGCTTTTATTTTTTGCCCACTCTGTATTTGAGTTCCACACATTAGAGCGTCCCTAGGAAAGGCAGAATATACTGTATTTGTCAGGCCCTAAGATGCACTTTTTCACCCCCAAAATCGGGTGGAAATAGTGCCTGTGTCTTATGGTCTGAATGTGGGGGTGTGCGATCCCCGCGTCCGCGCCTTGGCTTCACCGCCATCTCTTCAGAGCTGTCAGATGAGAGATGCAGCCACAGCCAGATCCCTCATCTGTACTAAACTGTTTTTACCAGCAGAGCGCTGCTGATAGAAGCAGTACAGCAGAGAGACATGGAAGCTGTCAGCCAGCAGATTCTATGTATGTCTGCCTGTAACTGCGATCACCGTTCAGTTCACACGCTGGCAAGAAGGGAGACGAACAGCGCAGAATCCCCTGCTCCCCCTGCCCTTCTGCCTGAAGTGTGCTCTCTAGTGACACTACTTTTGTGGCTGAAATTGGGTACTGCAGGGTATTTCACATTCTTTTTCTGGTTTTTCTGCTCTTAAAACATATGGTCCAAAAAATACAGTAACTTTGTTACTCAGTGGAAGAATACTGTGTATTCGATTGAAAGCCTGATAAGGCAGGGTCCTCTACTCTTCCTGTGCCATACCCTGTACCTGAGTGTTATCTTGTGTTGTGTCTCAACTCTAATTTATTGTATAATAATAATAATAATAGTTATAATAATAATAATAATAGTTGTTATAATAATAATAATAGTTGTTATAATAATAATCATCATAGTTGTTAGCATTCTTCAAGAATATATTCTGCAAATATTACTCCTATATTCCTAGCAAACGTTTTGTTATAGACACTATATTGCTATTTTTCTCTTCAATGATTTTGGAAGAACACTAACCGAATAGCTTGTGCAGGGTTTCAGGTTACACCATTGAGCTTGATATTTGATAACTATAGACGCTGTATGTTTGCATGTTGGTTAGTATGTTTGGTTGACTCACACCGCTACAAAGTAACGCAACGCTAACCACATAGCTACTCACAGATCTTTTTTTGAAAAAGGGGTTAGACTCCTAAAAAGAATATAAAGTGACAGCATTTCTATGTAGGGTCCTGATTTATTGTCCTAATGACTATACACTAAATGATGGTTCCCATTAAAAAAAGTAATCAGGCAGCCACTCAAGGAAAACTCAAACCAGATGGAGTCATGTGATGTTGATTGGTAATGTGACTGAGATCCTCTCTCTTTTTTTATCTACATACATTCCGTTGCCTTAAGGTCCATTGGTTGGGAAACCCCTGTTTGTAAGAAATACAACCTTACATAAAGCTATGTTTGTCTTCATTTGAAATAAATAATATGACCATCGTCCAGGTCAGGGGGCACTATCATCCTGGGCCAGACCATCTAGGGTGGCCCGGCAGTCCGCTGCCTAGTCAAATGTTCCCCATCCTGTGTGTTTGCTGACAGCATCCTCTGCACTTCTGCATACTAGCAAGTTGATGTAGTGTCCCTGCGTTGACCTCTCTGGAGTATTGGCTCCACGCCATGTAAACTGTCAGTGCAGCAGGCAGGTTTTATATGGGCTCCGTCGACCTCCCCGTGAAGGAATGTGCTTAACCAGGGGAGGTCGATGGAGCCCTAGACCCCTGGAGACTTAGCCTAAAGCTTGAACACAATAAATAGCTGTACAAACAACTTCACTTTATCATGTATACAATACTGTAAACGTTTTTATTAGGGCTGTCAAATTGGGAATGTAATTACTAATCCCCAAAAAATATTGGACTTCTAAGGGTGTTGGAGATCTGGGGGTTAAAAGTCAGAGTAGGAAAATGTAAGGGAAAATTCTGACAGGAGAAAAAACACTGACTACTGAGCTATGAGATCTGAATTCAAAAGGTGTTTAACTGTGAATGGAGACAGCTAATTGGAGACTCAATCAACATCAACCATCCTCTGGAGCCCTCAGACCTGGTGGGGTCGTGCTAGTGATAGGGGGCCCTGAAAATGACCTATATCTTTATTACCTATTTCAGAAATGATCCCTTTGTCTGGCATTTTGTTAAGTCACAAAGTTTTGTTTTGCTTCATTTGTTTTTTTATTAAGAAGCTGTTTCCCAAGCATGCAAGCTTAGTAGGGAGGTGGTTATGCTTTTTGCATTTCCTGTAATAGTGGCTGTACTACAAAGGCCATGCAAGGTTCACACCCATTCTCTGCCTCCTGAACATCTAAAGAACAATAAAGTGAATCATGATACCAGTCATTAATATGCTTTGAACAGAGGAAAGGGGGGGGGGGGGGGGGGGGGGGGGGGAGTCATCATTGCCATTAGAAGACCAAGGCCAATGGCAAATAACCATCTACTATGGAAGCTTTATTTTGTTACAATCTTCATGCCAGGAGTGCCCATGTGGTCCACTCATTTTTTTTATTTTGCTCATCTCTTTTAACTGAACATTTACTGTTGGCAGATGACTTTGACCGTGTCCTTTTAAAGTAGTTCACAAGCATAGTCAGTTTCTATGTGGTGTTCAAGGGTGGATCCTGGATGGGAAGTATATCTTCCCATATTATGGGCTGTGGACCTGGCTGTATTCCGGGTAAGGAGTCCGGGAAAATATACGGGCAACCATGGTTGCAATTTGTTTATTTTTTTGGGTTCCTGGCTCTGGAGTGGGAGGGAATGAACTGGGTGGGCCTTCCCACTCCACCAGGGGTACACTCCAGGGTTTGGTGATGATTTTCGAAAAAGCTCTGATATCAGAGGGGGTGAAGGAGCTGAGGCCAGGTGTGCAGAATGGGTGTGTGGAGTCCAACGCTCTCTCTGGAGCACAGTATTTCATTTGGAAGGCCTGGGAGGGCTTGCAGTACTGTCTGCCTGAGTGTCATGGGGGAGCTGTAACCACTGATCCCAATGGATATATGTGATACGAAATAATTGTGTTAATCAAGGTGATGTGACCCACATTCCAAATATATATAGCATACCCAAATAGAAATGAGGAAAAGACCTCATATCCAAAATAGATTCCCCCCAAGAAATCGGGGGCAATGGGACTTTAACGGTCACTGGCATAGTGTAATAGTTTTACGGATACTGTACATTCAAATCATTAATCGCATAACATATTTAATTCAATACACAATTAAAAACATATAAAACCTTGCAATGTTGGCCGATAGTTGTGAGTACATGGAGTGGGATAATGTCCTGTCCCACAATTTAATACATATAGTCCATAAACACAATGACCATTGAATAGTATGATTCGATGAGTATGATCACAGAAGGGAGGATCCTGAGCCACCAGAATCCACCCCAACGCGCGTTTCGTGTGTACTTCTTCAGGGGGTGTGTCTTTTCCGGTTAGTTTAAGTAGTCGTGTGAACAAGCCAAGCATTGGAGAAGCAGCCAAAAGCCTCCCCCTGGGGGGAGCTAAGGATGAAGAACGAGCGGCCAAGCCCAAAGGTCCAGAGACCAGCGCCACAAACACAACCTTTGTTTTAGAGTCTTTCTATGTAATCAAATCCATAAACATAGTAGTATGTTGAGTAAGGTATGTCCTTGGTAACAAGGTCAAAGAGATGGTTGGTGGGTTGGTTGAACCTCCTCAGTGCTCTGTGTGATATACAGTTGTGTTCAAAATTATTCAACCCCCGCTGAAATTGAGTGTTTTGGCCATTTTGACATTGATTTTGATCATTTTAGTCATCTTGTTTACAAATAAATTAAAGAGGCACTTGTAAGTCAGACAAAAATAACATAACATTAATAATGAAATAACCACAAATGTCTTTTCTGTGCTCACATCATTATCAGTCGACTTTGGGCCCATGGATCAACACTATGTTTGGAGGAGGAAGAACAAGGCCTATAAAGAAAAGAACACCTTGCCTACTGTGAAGCATTATGGGGTCAATCATGCTTTGGGGCTGTTTTGCTTCTGCAGGTACAGAGAAGCTTCAGCGGAAATGTGATGCAGTCTGTCACAAACCTGAGGCTTGGGAGACGTTGGACCTTTCAACAGGACAATGATCCCAAGCATACCTCCAAGCCCACTAGAGCATGGTTGCAGATTAAAGCATTTTGGAGTGGCCATCGCAGTCACCAGACTTAAATTCGATCGAGAACCTCTGGTGGGACTTGAAACAGGCAGTTGCAGTGCACAAGCCTAAGAATGTGACTGAACTGGAGGCTTTTGCCCATGAAGCTAAGATAATGGGCTAAGATAACTGTAGATCACTGAAAGACACTTGTGTCAAGCTATGCTTCACGTTTAAAAGCTGTTATAACTGGAAAAGGATGTTGTACTAAGTACTAAGAATGAATGTCGCTTAGGGGTTGAATAAAACTGATAATGATGTGAGCACAGAAAAGACATGTGTGGTTATTTCATTATTAATGTTATATTATATTTGTCTCACTTACAAGGGCCTCACTGACTTCATTGTAAACAAGATGACTGAAATGATCAAAAGCAATGTCAAAATGGCCAAAACACTCAATTTCAGTGGGGGTTGAATAATTTTGAACACAACTGTATGTGCTTGAATACTGCATGCAATAAGTCTGCTATATATGCTGCAAGATTTAATTTGTGTTTTCTGGTGAAATAAACGGCAGTTTTCGTTCATCATACAGCTGTGCTGGTGATGCCTTTCCCCTGAACTTTAAGCTAGCCATACATGTGTCGACTCCTGAGCGATCGACCATCCGATCGATTCCGGTGAAGCCACAGGCGTCAATCGATCGACCAATCAAGTCTGTGCCACCGATTCCTGGACGATTCTGTTCCCGATCGATCGCTTCACAAATGTCAACTCCCCTTGATGTGTGCCAAATCGATCAGAAAAGACCAACAGGTTGGTTCTCTGGCCGAAACGATTTGAGGGCCATGTCGATCGGGCGGGATCGATCGGTCAAGGTGGGCTGCACTCGATTCATCGTCGATCGATCGGCGTGCACGCGCCCGGTGATCGATCAACCAGGAATCGTGTGGGAAATCGACCCGTGTATGGCTACCTTTACAGTGAATATGGCTATTCAGTGCTACGGCAGCTTCATTCATAGCCAGTTTGGAAAACATGGAAACATTCGCTCAAAATTCGACCAAGAAAGTTGAATAAATCTAAAAACAAATATTAAGATATGAAATAAAAAATACATTTTGTTAAATAAAATTATTTAAAAAATACTTAAAAACTTCACATAACATTTAGTCACAGGCTTTTAGTTACATAGACTCTAAACATGTTCTTTTATATGCTAGATAACAAGTATTGGTGTTACTGTACGGCTCCTCCACAGCCAGCTATGTCAGCTATGCTGTCTATAAATCAGCTATATAAAAATAGAGCCAGGCGGGTTAACTCATTGAGTACTGAATAGTCACTGTCCGCACTAAGCAAAGTCAATGCTAAGTATAGTGAAAATCTAAACTTATCTTTTCTTCTAATTATTAACAAAGGAACAACCCCCCCACCCAGAATTTAGCCTTGTATGTGATTCAAAGATAAAGATGATGTTTTATTGTGTTTACAGAGTATCCTCCCAACTTTCTGTACAGAGCAGCAGAATGGATTGTGTGTTTAATGGGAGATGACAACCTGCATTCTCTAAATTCTGCAACAAAAGGAGAATAGCTCCTAAATCTGCCATTTTGTAGATTATTTGCTTAAAGCAGATGTATACTCGATATGTTAAAAATACATATGTCAAATTAAAGTTTGACTTACCTCTAAGCAGGTATGATGGTGGCTTAGGGCTCCGCGGTCCTAAAATAGTATACCGTATTTTTCGGACTATTAGACGCACCGGACCATAAGACGCACCCAGTTTTTAGGGCAGAAAAAACAGGAAAAAAAGATTTCATACGTTTTCACATCAATTGGGTTAATGCAATGAATTCAATGGATGCAATATTCAATTCAGCCAGTAGGTGTCACTAGCAGCAGTACACTCTCAGCATAACGTCATCTTCCACACTGATTGGGAGGAGGAGGAGGGGGCCAACAGCAGAGTGTCTCCTCTCAGTCTTTGCTCTCCTCTCCGGCTGGCTGTTACTGGGTCTGTGGGAACTGCTGCTGAGTGATTGCAGTTTCCATGGATGGAGAGAGGGAAAGATGCCAGTTCATCTATCTCTTTCTTCATTGCCTATGGCAGCAGGGCTTTGAGCTTTGCTGGCATAGGCAATTATACAGTACAGATGGGAGAGCCGGACACCGGCCGGCATTTCTCAACTGATAGCTCCTCCATCTCCCTGGTTAATTTCTGTGCCGTGCTGATCGTGCATTCAGACCATAAGACGCAGGCACTTTTAGCCCCCGATTTTGGGGGTGAAAAGTGCGTCTTATGGTCTGAAGAATACGGTACTTACCTGCTGTTCTGTGGAATCTTATGAGAGAATCATATTTTTTTGCCAGGCTTCCAGGGGTTAACACAGAGTGCAATATTGCAAATGGCCACTGGGGGGGGGGGGGGGGGTTTCAATGGGAATTTTGGTCAGTGTATTTCAATGGAGAGCTGAGATCATAGAATTACCCTTATGCTCTTATGACATGTCGCCTAGGTGGCACAATATCTGGGCCAGGAAGAGGGCTTAGAATAAGGGTATGCAAATGCACTCAACCAGCTTATTGTACATGTATTTATTTTTCATATATTTCAACTAAGAGAATTTATTTAATTGCAGGGGTAGTAAAGGTTCAAAATGATATGTTGAGAACTTACTCACAAGACCTAACATTTTAACAGGTGTTTGAAAACTTTGGGGATGTAGCAAATAAAAAAAACATTGTTTTCCAGATGTGCCTAATATGCTTTAGCACATGGCTGATTTGGGGTTCAGACTTTAAAAACCTCAGCTGCACAAAGAGACTGCTGCTGGCTCTCAAAGGGAGTTATTGTTGGCATGGGGCATCATGCTGGAGAACATTCACACATTGAAGCCACATTGGGTTAAACAAATAGCTAAAGTAAGACTGTGAAGGGTTAATGGAGACTTTTGCTCAAAAGTGTTATTGTTTTTTTTTATTTACAGTTAGATTAGAAAAAAATCACAAATTAGAAAGACAAATCTGTATGCAGATGGTTGTTTTAGGGCTTGTTCCCACTTTTAATAGCACATGACAATCGTGGCTGATCGTTCCATTTAGTTGCATCGCAGCTCCCCGCATTTTGATCACTGCCATGGATGGACACGATTTTTCAGCCCTGACAAAACCCTCAAAAAACACATTTATTCTCCATGGGCGCGATCAAGGGGCGATCTATTTTTTTTTTTATGGGGGCAATTTAAAAAAAAAATCACGAGTGAAGCTCGAATGGCCGATTGCGTCAGAAATCGCACAGGATCCGCCACCCATTCCAAGGGGAACATACCCTTTAGCAGGTTCGATTTTAGTATGATTGATTTCCGATCTGATTTCCGATCTTGATATGTTGATCGGACATTGATCGTAAGCGAATCCAAAGTAGATCCACATGAAGGGTCCGATCGTAATATGACCGGAATACCACCAAAATCGCAGATTTAAGTTTCAATCACAAATTCATATATATATATATATATATAGACATGTTCATCGAATACAATCGACCCGACCAACAAACACAATGCTACGATTTTAGTTTGATCGATGTTTTGATCGGTATCGAACAATTTTCGCCAATCTAATCATGTGTGCAGTATACCATTTAAATCCGATCGATCTACAGTTTAAACGTTTTAGTTCGATCGAACGCTAAAATCGAACCGTGTATGCCTAGCCTAATAATCCCTAGAGGATGGCTGTTAATATTTGACAACTAAACCCATGTTTACCTTATGGGCAAGGTCCTAAAAATCACCCTGCAAACGCGAGGTGGTCTTCATGCAAAGCAATCAACATTGACAGTGATTTACGGTCATGTCCGATATCCCTGTTTTCTATTGGGATTTATTGGTCCCGTTTGAAAGCAGGGATGGCTGCATTAGATATGGGCCAGATAGATGGGTGTGAGCGTGCACGGCGCTCGATCTGGCTCATATCTACACGTGTGTATCCATCTTTCCTGGTTTATCAGGACCAATACAATGCCACTGGTTACTTGGTAGAAACCAAAACTGCCAGTGTCATTCTCCTTTTCAAACTGATTACTTAAGGGCTTGTGTCCTTGACTTGGCATCATGTACACGTTGGTGTGACACATCCATGACTCACAGAAAACACAGAAAACACATAACCGATGCTTTTCATACAATGGTTTTAGCGTGTTGTGTTGGTGTTTCCATATATGTTTAATGGACGTGTTGTGCTTCATTGATGGTGATGTGGTTCCTGTCCCATTCAAATGAATGTTGTGTCTGTGCTGAATGGCAACGCAGTAAAGTCCATAGTCCTGCATAGTACAAGAGAAGTCTGAGGGCCATTTCAAATTATATGCGTTGTGGTGCATTTTACATAGACAACCAATGTTGCCATTAACACATACAGTGTTGAGTCTTTAAAAGCGCAGCATTTTCAAAAACGCAGCATTTCCCCATGCATTTTTAAAAACTTACTGCTGTATGCATTTTTGATTCACTTTTCCTGCGTTTTTTATTCATTTGTTCAAAAACTCAAATGCAAATGCAAAACGTAAACGCATATGTAATGTCAAAAACTTTAAAATGCCTTTAACAAACGCATATAGTGTGTAATGGCCCTGATTGATTTCTAGAGAGAAGGGACTCCTGTCTGTGATACGCTCTCCAGAGCATTGAGTCTGAAGCGAGTACCTATCCTGCCTACTCTACATTTACAAACTAAAGTGTTGCATGTGCTAATTACCATATAAGTAGCGATTATTGAATATTTAAACCCCATGCCTGTTATGGGAAAAGCAGCATAAATTGCCGGAAATACGTAGGGACGCTCTTATCACCGAAGCAAAGATATCAAAGCCAGAAAGCAAAGTTCTCTTTTTAATTAATCCAATCATAAAACATGAACCCAGAGATACATTTGAGCAGATATTTTACACAGCTGAAGTTAATCTATTGTTAACTACAATTTTTTCCTGGTTATAAAAACATTTCACACATATAAATCAATAGTAAAACCTATAGAGCAATAATAAAATTCATACAGCGCGCTTTAAAGACACAAGATGGTGTGGAAAGTTCAATTAGAACTACAACTCAGTGAGGGATTTACAACAGTCTGTGCACTGCCTTGCTCCATTCCCTTTCAGCATTCTTCTGGCATGCGCTTCCTTGAAAGGAGAACTACTAAGCTAAGGTTAGCTAACTCAGTAGGGAAGTCTTCTTAACCACTTCACAGAGCGGGGCTTACTCACAGAAACGTAGCCCCCCACTAAAAACTAGGCAACTATATAATATAGGCATCTATATAATGAAAACCAGTTTAAATTAAAGTGGTATAGAGAGTTTGGATTTCAAGTGATCCTCTTTATTGGCTAACTGATGTCAGGGCCATTTCTCCCACTATGCAGAGTATGTGGGTGCCCACGATGGTCTCTCTACCCAGCACGCCTCCTGACACAACTGCATTGACAGTTGACACGGGGTTGGGGGTGGGGGATGGCTAGCATCAAAAGTACCCCCCCCC
>CM070034.1:31695613-31720424 GCA_036250615.1 Ptychadena robeensis | reverse complement strand
GCAGAATAAGAAGGGGGTGCAGGTATGACCAGCATAGGAGAGGGCAGGGTGTAGAGGTGACCAGTGTAAGAAGGGGGCGCAGGTATGGCCAGCATAGGAGAGGCTAGGATGTAGAGGTGAGCAGAATAAGAAGGGGGTGCAAGTATGCCCAGCATAGGAAAGGGTAGGATGTAGAGGTGAGCATTGCCCACATTGTGCTCCGCCGCGATTGCCCGTGGCACGGTTTTTTTTATAACCGTGCCGTGGCAAACGCTCAGAGGGTTAAGGGCCCATTCACACTATATGCGTTTTTTAAAGGCATGCATTTTCGCATATATGTGAAATATATGTTTGCGTTTTGGAACAAATGAATGAAAAATGCAGGAAAAATTGATAAAAAATGCATACAGCAGGGCGCTTTCAAAAACGCATGCGGAAACGATGCGTTTTTAAAAATGCAATGCACGCAGTGTGAATGGTAACATCGGTTGTCTATGTAAAAACGTATGCCCTAAAAAAACAGGTGCGTTAAAAAAAAACGTGCGCGTTTTTTAAAACGCACTGCAATGCATGTAATGGCCCTTAGGGTCATTTCACACTATATGCGTTGCAGTGCATTTTAAAAATGCAGGCGTTTTTTTACTGAGCGCGTTGTTACATAGACAACCAATGTTATCATTCATACTGTATGCGTTGCTTTTTTAAAAATTCAGCATTTCCGCATGCCTTTTTAAAAACTCACTGCTGTATGCATTTTTGATTAATTTTTCCTCATTCATTTGTTCAAAAACGCAAACGCAGATGTAATGTGAAAAAAACGCATGCATTTTGGTATATACGCAGAAATGCATGCCTATAAAAAATGCATATAGTGTGAAATGGCCCTAATTTGTTTTGGTAGAACTACAGCTGCTGTTGGGTTTTGGTTGTTAGCAGGGCACTTTCCCTCACCTCCTGTGCAGGTATTGAGATACAATCATCTTTCTTTAGAGTGGAGAAGGATGATAACATCATAATTATATGTGTCTGTCTCCGCTGGGAGAAATCACTTCCAGTAACCAAGAACCAATCGGTGACGCAGGTGGCAAAAACACATATAAAGGTTATACAGCTTTTCTATCCAAATAAAAGAAATATATAAATATATAAGGAAATGTTATTTTGTGTGTTCTAAAAGCACTAAAAGTGTGTTCTAAACTAGTGGTCAGTATTGTTACAAATTAAGGGATGGACATTTCTAATCTAAGCAACCCATCTTGTTCAATCAGCTGGCAGTGAAAAGCCCCCTTTACATTTGTAGTCATTATGGAATCATTACACATTCAGAAAATTAAGTCAATAAAAGTTTAGTACCGTATTTTTCAGACTATAAGATGCATTTTTGAACCCCTAAAGTTAGGCGTCTTATGGTCCAAATGCGCAACCACCCATGGCTACTCTTCAGGCCCTGGCTCCCCGCCAGCCTCTCCTGGCAAAAATATCAGCCAGGAGGTGGAAGACCTGTCACAGGGGAGATGCAGACATGGTCAGTGATCAGAAATATTTTTCTACCCAAGATATTTGCCTACCCTTACAACTGTGCATGTGCAGATAGCCCTGGTTTTTGGGCATTTCAGGGTTAATCATATGAACTTCAGGTGTCAAGGTTAGGGGGTTCCAAGTGTTAAGGTTAGGGGATTGGGGAGGTTAGATACATTTTAACCCTCCAAATCCCTAAACTTAACCCCCAAAACTCACCCCTACAATCAAGCACCATTCCCCCTAATTCTAACCTTAACCCCCCCCCCCCCAACCCCTAACCTTGACAGCCGAAATTCATAAGATAAACCCTTAATTCATAAAATTAACCCAAAACTATCTGCATATGCGCAGTTGTTATGGAAATATCTCAGAACACCTGATCTCCCATCTCTCTCAAACTGTCATGGTAATATCAGCAGAGCCATGCTGATATAAGCAATGCAGAGCTGTGTGTGATGAAGCTACACTCACACTGGCAGCTTACACACAGCCTAGGGGAGAGACATGCAAGCAGCTTCCCCCCCCCCTCCCACCTTCTCCATGTGTGAGGAAGATGACAATCTGTCATGAAGTGTGCTCTCTAGTGACACCATTTTCAGTTGTAGCTGAAGTTGGCACTGCATGGGATTTTTACCCAATTGATTTTAACACTTATGCTGAATTAACAAATATTCTGCTTATCCGTCGGTTCAGTTTCTGTACAGCTGCTGCTGTAGGCAGGTAATGTGGATCAGGTCTGTCATCATCCCAGCCAAGGAATGCACTTAGCACAGGGGGTGCCCACAGACCCAATAGTGTCGCTGAAACCCAGCCTAAGGAAGTGGATTCCTGCTCCCCCCGGTGTCGCATCATTACATTCGTGACACCGGGGGGAGGTGGGATCCGCATGCAGCGGGATTTTCAAATTGCACTGAATACAGCTTTCTGCTTAGAAAGCTGTATTCAGTTTGATTTCAAAGTTTACATTTTGAAGTTGGTTCTCTCTCTTTCAAATGGGAATTCAAATGGGAATAGTACTGGATACAGTGATGAGTCATACATACATAATTGTGTGTTTCAAACATTATTATAGTCAGGATGTCTACTAGACCCTTGTACGGACATATTTTGGGAAGTTACAGGCCTACAACATTAAAATATTCCATTAAAAGTCTATAGTGCGCTTTTGGTACAGAAATCTGGACCTCAGCAGTGCGCTAGGGTGGTTAATCAGATGAGTGGCTGGCCCATTTCCATTTTCAGCTCTCAGAAACTGCCTTGTTGTCTTGCAGTTGGCTTGGGATAATTTTCTTGTTGCAGGATCAGGCTGATTACGTATGAAGGCATTTACTGGAAATTGAGCGGATAAGATGCTATAGACCTCCAAATTCATTGTGCAACTGCTATAGGCCTCTCATCATCAGGGCCTTTTGTATACTTTCTTAGAACAGGTTTCCATAGAAAACATGTTTTGCCATTCACACTAGCAAACACTGCACCATGCATTTTTTGCACACAGTGTGAGAATTTTTTGCACACAGTGTGAGCATTTTGCATATGCATTTCAGTACATACTGTGCAGTTCTTCACACTTTCTTCTAGCCATCAATAATATACAGGGCAACCTTGGTCGTGTCCAAAACCTTTTTGCAGGCTCCTTTACATACTTTTGTTTTTTTTTTTCCAAACTGCAATCTAGCCATACATAGAGAATATAGGGAAAACATAGTGTACTAGCCTAGAACTAAAACTTTTAAACTAAAACGTTTTTGCCCTGTGTATATTTAGTTCCCTAAATGCATCTATTTTTCTGACAAGAGGAACAATGAGCCTCCTGAAATGATGAGAACCAGAAAGACCAAGTATTTTTTTTTAACTTGTTGAAATGTAAATAATCTGACAGTTTTCTGATTCTTAAGGCTATCAATATAATATTTAAGAACATGCGTTCATTTGAGGTACAAAATGGTCTAAGGAAGTGATGGAAAACCTGTTAAGAAGCCGAGTGCCCAAACTGAGACCCAAACCCCACTTATTTATCTCAAAGTGCCAGCATGGCAATTTAAGCCGAATAAGGGCTTGTTTCCACTTGAAGCGGAAGCCCGCGGTTGTGCACGGCGCGGATACATCCGCACCCATTCTGTTCAATGGGCTAGTCCCCGGCCGCGGAATCGCGCGGTTCAGCTGCCTAAAAACTCGGTCGACCGAGTTTTTAGGAGGCGGTCCGCGCGATTCCGCGGCCGCCCACCACTGACCGCGGCCATAGAGGTCAATGGCCGCCGCTAAAAAACGCATGAGATGCGGTTCTTAGCGGCGGTTCTTAGCGGCGTCAATCGCGCCGCCGGCTTCCACACAAGTGGAAACAAAGCCTTACACACACACACAACTTATATACACATATGAAAAGTGTAAACACACACTCTTATAGGATAGAATAGGAGAGGGTATGGGGCACCGTGTGCAATCAGAAGAGAGGGGAAGAAAACTGACAGCATTAAGAGCCAATAGGCTGCAGTTCTTTCCTCTGTGCTGGCTCAGAGAGGGCTCCGAGTGCCACCTCTGCCACGCATGCCATAGGTTTGCCATCACTTGTCTAAGGCGAAGAGAACAGATATCTCCCTTGTTTACACCCTTGGTTTTTATTGAAAGTGTCTTCAAAACCCAAGATACTTTACCTACTGTATGTTGTACTGAAATGTACCAAAGCATGTGTAATGATTTCTGAAGCTTCCTATTGGCCCTCAAATGTAATAGGCAATGTCAATAGCTTTATTAGTAAGGTACAAGGAGAAGGCGGACAGGAGACATTAGTTGTCAATATTAACATAACTGAGCACTTCAGTATGTAAAAAATTAAATTAAATTGACTGTGCCATGTTATTCACAGGTATAGAATGTCAGGGGAGCTCATTGGTTTAGAACAGGAGTGCCCACACTTATTTTTGCTTCCTAAAAGGTTAAAAAAAACACAACCACTATTAAGATGAAACACCAAATATGTTAATGAAATAACAAACAATGTCCCCGGCTACACTACTTATTACAATTACTGCCCAACAGGTTAAACCAGGACATGTTGGTGCTCTCACACGAGAACCCTGGCTCAGCCCTGGCTTGAACCTGTGTTACACCAGTGCTGGAGAATTCGAGGGACATTAACCCTTGACCCAGAGGATATTTTTGCAACTGTGCAGGTAGGTATGTGGAAATGCAGTTTTATTAAGTTAAAAAGGTTTGTTTAAAACCCTGATGTCTTTTCTAGGACTTTTATTTAACCCTTTACAGAGATTTTGGAGTTTAAGTGATACCGTTAATGCATAACATGGTACAACATGCTACTATATTTAACCCTTTAGAAATGATAAATGGGCCCAAAAACCTCTATACTGATTGCATAGGGTGGGGGACAGTGATCTAGGGGTCACCTTGTTACAGGGGACCTCATTATCCTCAATGATCCCCCTCCCCAACCCCCCACAACCCTGGGCCATGATGTGGAGGAAAAGGTCCTCTACTCTGGTTGAGAAATGGCATGGGGCCTGGTTTGGCTCAGTGAAGGGGGGGGGCACATGCTTTCCGGGGGCCCCGCTGACATTAACAATGAAGTGGCAGAGAAATATGAAAGAGCAGCTCTACAATCTAGATTTGCTTGTGTATATGAGAGCTGGACCCATGCTTCCAACTCTGACACACACACAGCCGGAGCACTGTGTAATCAGCCAGTCCAGATCTTTCCTACAGGTCTGTGCTTACTGTCTTTGAGCTGGGTAGCTTAAGCCCAGCTCATATACAGTGGCAGATACAGAGGGAAGAGCATCTTGTGTTGGGTAATTCAATTTTCTATTGCTGCCTATAGTGTGCAAGAGACGATGGGAAAATCTTCCAATGTGGACACCTTATGTAGCTAGGGGATCCCAAACTCATCTTTTTGAACCTCAGCTATGGTTAGATTTACCAATCCACCTTCACAATATATACTGTACCACCAGGGAGGATGAGGATTATCTCTAGGGATAGATTTTAGGTCCATATGAGAAGCGTGCCAAGAATAGGCCAATAAAGGTGGTAGATTTAATTACAGGTACTACCATATATATGTTTATTATAATATGTATTTTTTGCACCTAGTTTTTAAAGAGGAAAACAAGCAAGCAAATATTATAAACTAAGGCACATATTATATGCATTGCTTCGCATTTTTGTAAGCACCTGTGTTTTAACAGTTTTTATAACATCCTGCTGCACGCAGGATTAAATGCAAGAGCACTTTAGTTTAGAACATCTCTCAATGAAGCACTATTATACTTTATATATATATATATATATATATATTTATATATATATATACCGTATTTTTCGGACTATAAGACGCACACAGTTTTTAGGGCAGGAAATCCAGAAAAAAAAATATTTATTAAGTTTTCACATCAATTGGGTTAATGCAATGAATTTAAGGAAGGCAATATTCAATTCAGCCAGCAGGGGTCACTAGCAGCAGTGACTCAGCACACGTCTTCACACTGATCACTCGGGAGGAGGAGGGAGGGGGGCAGAAATCTGCAGCCTTCTCCCTCTCCTCTGCTCTAAACAGCTGCTCTGATCAGCTGTGATTGTGTCCGTGGGAAGTGCCGAGTTATCACGGTTCCCACTGACACTGAGAGAGGGAAAGATGGCAGTCCATCTCTCCCTCTCTCTAGCTTTTCTGACAGGCAATTTTACAGAACAGCTGAGAGAGCCGGCACCAGCCGGCATCTCTCAACTGACATTTCCTCCAGCTCCCCCGGCTAATCTCCGTGCGGGCAGCCAAGGTGCGACCACCGGTGGCCGAGTGGCCGCGGGGGTCGCACATTCGGACCATAAGATGCAGGCACTTTTTGCCCCCAATTTTGGGGGTGAAAAAGTGCATCTTATGGTCTGAAAAATACGGTATATATATATATATATATATATACACACACACACAATCACATGCTATTGAACTTTGTTTAACCCTGGCCACCCTGCAAACATTAATCTACCTTCAGGAATACAGGTATTCTTGAGGGATATATGTGTATCAGCCACAGGAATGAGCAGAAGCCTTGGGACTGGGAACTTCAGACTATACCATTCACAAGCGGCGGGGGACAAGTAAACACTGTGCTGCAGCTGTCATACTAACACTGCTGCTGGGGTTCTTGACATAGGAATAACATAATTGCATACATAGAAAGACACCCAGGCAGACACATATAGACAATCTTCTAATTTATTGTTTTGTCTTCCACCAGACATCCAGTTATGACAGATCCCTGTGCCTTCCCCAGCCTTCTGATCTGTATTCACCCTTTACCCTTCTGAGTATTTTGCATGTTTTTAAAAATTGTGGCGGATTACTATGTAATATGCCAGAAGTCTCCGCTCTCCCTCCACCCCCACACATCTCTGATGTCATCAATGACATAGAGGTTTAGTTTGCTGCTTGAGTGTGGTCCGCCTCCATAACTAGAGTGTGGTCAGCCTCCACTCTAATGTATTGTACAGCGCTGCGTAATATGTTGGCGCTAAATAAATGATAATAATAATAACACTCAGGAGGTTAATGCGGACCTACCACCAGAAAATAATCATTACATATATGGCACTAGAAGTGCTGATAATAGGGAGAAAAGCATTAAAAAACTAAAAACTTACTTGTAAGGAGCAATTTAGAAAGATCCCTTGCAGCATCCCCTCACTTCCTAGCCCTGATGACTGGCTGCCTAGGCTGAACGTCATAAGAGCACTGTGAATGCCAGGTAGTTCTGTGATCTCGGCTCTCCATTGAAGTACACTGACGAAAACCATTAAACACCCCAGTGGCCACTCGCTATATTGCAACCTGTGTTAATCCCTGGAGAATAAATATGTAGTCTTTCATACGATTCCATGGAACAGCAGGTAAGTATATTATTTTAGGATTGTGGAGCCTTAAGCCACCATCATTTCAACTCAGGTAAGTAAAAATTTTACATATGACATTTTTTAAATATTGAGTATACATCCGCTATAAGACGCACAGACATTTTCCCCATATTCGAGCCGTCTGATGTACCCAGCAGCGTGATGGCGTATTTACGGTCATGTCCGATATGGCTGTTTTCGTGTGGGATTGATTTGTCCCACTCAAAAACAGCTATGGGCGCATATTATATGGGCCAGGTAGATGGCCATCGATCTGGCCCAAATCTGCAGGTCTGTACCCTGCTTTAGAGACAGAATGGGTTTCCACCTTGTCCTGTATGATGGCAATGTAGACCCATTGTGTTTAAAACTACTACTTAAAAAAGACTGTAAATCCTTCCGGCACTTGGAATCTGTTTACAGAATTTGTGGAGTTAATCGAAAGTTTGGGCTAATTCTTTTTTATGCTTCCATTATATGAAAGAGGCAGTGAGCTTGAGGACAGGTTCCGACAACATCCACATATTGACTCCATTTAGTCTAAATGGTTACCAGAAGCTAATTGTTTAATTTCCTAAAGATACTTTGGTTATGTTTCCACATCCGTAGTGACCACCCTCAGTTTTGCTTGCAGTTTAGTTTGCATTAAAAAAAAAAGATGTTACAATTCAAAAAAAAATTCCCAACCAGCAAGGTAACCCATTCCAGGATAAGTGTGTGTTCTTTAATATCTGAGATTGGTACTCATGAAGGTGATTATATCTGAGTAGCATGTACTAGTTTCTACGTCACAGTAAAATACATAGTTCCTTAAATGTTGCAAACTTCCTTTTCCATGAAAGCACATAACCATGGTATTGGGGAACGGTTTCTAAGAAATTCACAGTGCTTGTTTCTCAGATAGAGATGTTTACTTGGGCCATTGCAGCCCAGGCGCCAATCCCTCAGTTGTCATCATACTTTTAACTTATACAAAAAGCCCTGCTCAGCCATAGGAGGCGTCATGCCATCCCAGCACTAGAGTAACAGATGCAAAACCAAAGGTCATAACCAGAAAATAATAAGTGAGGGATCCAGTGGGGTCAGGCAAAAAGTGGTTAGAGGCAAGTAAGGTCAGGACAGGCGACAGACAGTGGAAAGTAAGGCTAGGGCTCCACTGTTTCCTCCTTGTCCTCCTCCTAGGGCACAAAAAGCCACCCATTGACAGCAATGGGACTTTGACAGGGCAGTCAGAGCCCTGGATCCGCTGGTCCAAGCCGCTGTCGCATTGAAGCAAATCCTCCGTTGCGTTCCCATAGTCGCAGCTTACTGCGTCGATTTCAATGCGACAGCATTACTGCGTCGATTTCAATGCGACAGCATTACTGCGTCGATTTCAAACAGACACCTGCAGATCCCAGCGTACAGTGGAGCCTAAAGGTCCCCCCACACGTAACTAATGGGGACTGACAAATGAGCTCACAGCATCGGTGAGCACCCTTTGTGTGCGGTCCGTTAGTTTAAATGGGGACCCTTGGCATCGGCCAGAGATTAACACACATGTCCATTCTCTGGCTGACCGAGCTTTGGGGCGACAGGGATCTGTCACCCCATGTGGGCCCTGCCGATTTTGCCACCAACCGACGGCCACTAACACGCACGCACATCGGTCTGCGGCAAAATCGTCCGCCTCTCGTTGCATGTGTGGGGGCCTTTAGGGTCCATACACCTTTAGATTTCTCTGTCAGATTTTGTTTAGATCTCCTTTTACTAAAACCATGTAATATGAGGGACTTTCTAAACCATCAAGTCTACCTGTGTTCAATCGCAGAGGACCCGGCACTACATAGTTGTTGTAGATCTAAAGGATATCTGACAGAGAACTAAAGGTGTATGGTCAGCTTAAGTCTAAAGATGCCCATACACACATAGATATGGGCTAGTACGATGGCCACCTCGAGCACCGTGAGGTCAGTTCTGATTGGAATGGCTGATCCTGTTCTAGCCGGCACAGAGATGTGATCAAAGACTCTAACAAGCGAATAAAGGAAGATTAACCTGATTTCACTTTCATGAGAGGTTTTCCTAAGAGCAATTACCATTCATACTCATAGTCTGTAGGTCTGGCCAACAGGTGTAATAGGCTAAATCTCTTTTTCCTATATGCTTATATTTTCAAAGGTAATTTCCTAATCTGCATCTGCAGTCTAGCTCCGTACCTCTGCTACTACTATCTTCTACTCCATAACTCATTTTACTGACTGGTGGGGCTTTGTGGCTGTAAGGCCCTGTGCCAATGCAACCCAGGCAGCAATGCTCCAACCTCCACCTCACACTTCACCTATAGACAAGCCTCCGCTCAGCCTTGGGAGGCTAGTTGCACTGTCCCAGCACTTGGTTGACCCCAGATCTTATCTGTGCAAAGAAACCAGAAGCCCAAAAAACAAAACAACGCTGAGCAGTTGTTAACAGTACTGTGTGGGATGACACAGGAAAGTAGTCAGGTCCAAACCAGGGGTGAGAGTCCAACAAGGTATCTGAAAGGTGAAGGCAGAAGAAAGGTCACATCCAAGCAGGGCCAGGGCAGGGGGCAGACAGAGAATAAGCAAGAACAAACACAGGTCCGAAATCCAAATGATGCCAAAGCTAGAATCTTCCCGACGCCAAAATTAACACGCCCTCTAGCATATGGACGGCGAGCACCTTGCCAAGCGCTACCAACTGCTAATATCGCACTGGACGGGGCCGGTGCCGCCCGTCCGACGTGACAATGCGGAGGGGCTCAGGAGGAGAGCTGCTTACTAACCGACAGTCACCATGGTCCCGATGCCGACACTTGCTCCTCGGCTGCTCGGGCACTATGCTCGTGTTCCTTCTCCCCCGTCCACCACGACTCAGTAGTGGACGTGATGACGGAACTAGCGGCGAGGCCGCGCTGACGATGCAACGTCACAATAAGGCATAGGCGGGGCGGGAGATTGTGTACAGTTAAGTAAAATAGGGAATGGTTGGAAAGAGTTTGTCTATGTAGAAAATGCTTTTCAAACTCCACCCTATGTACTAAATATCGTCCAGATTAATAAAGTCCCTGATGCCCCAATTTCCATTTGCATGTAATACTTTTTTTTCCCTGGTTGATTTTATAACACCAGGTTAGAGAGGGTAAGTGCAAATGGGAAACATCTGGGGCACAAAGAGTACTTTTATTTGTGCATATTTAGTACATAGCAGCATTAGTTTGTGTCATAATTTTTTTGTTTTTTTTTTATTTAATAAATTGTTTGTTTCAAAGCATTATTATAGTCATGATTTCACATTAGACCCTTTTGTTAATGGACAATTTTTTAATAAATACATTCCTACGACATAAAAATACAAAAATTTACCATTGAAGTCTATGGTTCACTTTTGGTACAGAAATTATGGACCTCAATCATGCGATAGGGAGGTTAAGAAATATTTCTATTTGTGAAGCTCCTTCATTTAGTGTTTTTTTATTCTCTTTTTTAGTTTTTTTTTTTAAATTTTACCATTTTAATGACAAATCTCAATAAAATTCAATTTTGTTAACAATTTTTTTGTTGTGTGGTTTGTCCCTGAATTACAAAAAAAGTTTGAAATTGGTAGAAATGTATGGTCCATCTTGATGATATCAGGCTCAATAAATGTATTAGTAGTGATGAGAGGCATAGGAACATTCGTATTCACGGTCATTGCCGCGAATTTTTGAAAAACATATTCGGAAAATATTCGCATTCGGCAAATATTCTTCTATTGGCCCCGAAAGATATCACGCCAGGTTCGGCAGTTTTATGCGAATGTCGGAGATTTATATTTTCGCGATATATGTTTAAGTAAACTTGCATGAGGGAGGCGTGTTGAAAATTGCGAATTGGAGTGCCATCTAGTGATTTTCGGCGAATTTTACTAAGCAGTGCCGATTTTCGACAAATATTCTGAAAGTATTCGCATCACCACAAATATGGGGGAGTTATAAAATAAAACTGTGATGGTCGCAAGGGAGAGGTGTTGCTAAGCTTCTTGTTGCAGGCATTCCCATTTGTGCACTGGCATGAGAAGGGTGGGGTGTAATGGGGAAAAAAATACAGAAATATCCGGAAATTGCGAATATTCGGCACTATATTCACCATCTTCCGGAATTTACGCGAATTGCCGAGTATTCGCAAATTTAAGATCGGAATCCGAATATTTTGATCATCACTAAATGGATGTACAAGACTAAGCCATACACGGTGTCGGATTCCATTGGCCAAGTTGAAATCCACCCAACCACAAGATTTCCGGCGATCTCAGCGGGTATGGGAGTCGTTGCAATCAATCAAGCACGATAAGAGGACTCTGGATCGCTGCCTACAAACTTGTCCGAGTGATCGGTCCAATTGAGACGGGGGCCGACTGTGAGTCCGACAGAGAAAAAAATAAAAAAAAAACAGAAAAAAAAACACAAGACAACAAACCCCCCCCCCCGTCAGCAGACCATGAGGTAATCGCACGCAACAAAGTGGCTTGCTTGTACAGTATTGGTGCATCTACAAAATATGCCCCCGAGGGTTAGTAAGCGCTTTTAGATGCGTTACTTTTTAAGACAATGGGGGGGGGGATTTTTAATTTGTATTCCTTTGGACGCAGAAAAGCAGTGCCCAATACTGTTCAGGCCAACGCAAGTCAAAAAAAAAAACTTAGTGGAGCCCTGGCCTAAATTTACACGTTAGTGACCGGGTGCTATTGTCTGCAAGGTCTGCCAACTTATTGTGCCACCATTCAACTAATTGAGGGCTCATTTACACTGGTAGTTTTAACCGCCAGGTAACCGACCCATAAAAGTAACCAATCGCTTTTTAGGCTGTAGTCCAATAGGACGCCCATGGGGTCCTTATCTAGAAAACTTGTGAACGCCTGCACCAGGGCCGGGCCGACACAGAGGCTGAAGAGGCTCCAGCCTCTGGGCGCTGCTCAGGTCTGGGCGCTGCTCAGGGGGTTAAACTTCTGACGGCTCCATCTCGTCCTGCACTTTCTTCTCAGTATTGCAGTTGACGAGATGGAGCTGTCCAGCTAAGCTCAGATCAGCTCTAAGCTGGCCGATGTCACTCCTCTCCCAGCCCAATTTGCATACGCGGGACATTTATATGCAAATTGGGCTGGGAGAGGGGTGACATCGGCCAGCTCAGCCTCTGTTGTTGGTGGACCTTGTCCCGGCCCTGGCCTGCACTGTTTTACAGTCGCTCGCAGGCAGTCGTTTCCTGCACAGCTAAGGGAGGGTACTGACGCTTCCTGAGCTGCTGTAGGCTGAAAGCAGCTCAGAAAATGACACTGTAAATTTAGCCTAAGAGGTCCTAATCATTCCCCAGCTAGGGCATATGGAGAATAAATGAGAAGATTCTCCATCCTACCCGCTACTCCACCGCTTCAGGCAATAAAGTTCATTTGGGCTGTATATATACAGTTTATTTTATACTGACACAAAAAGAATGGTTCCAAACTTCACTAAATATTATCATGCTACACAGATAGCACAGCTGATTTGGCACCACATCAAGAATTCCGCTTTGGATGGGCAGGAAAGCACAGGAACTATGCTTGATAACAACGGACAGTATATTATGGCTGCAGGTTCATAATTTGTAGCCCCTTTATGGCATTCCTTGCGGTTGTGGGACAGAGCGTGGTTTTAGAATGGTTTGGTTTCTCAGTATCTTCACCTTCGGTCATACTTTTACAATCTGACTATTTCAGTTGCCTTATGCCGGCCATACACATGCCGAGCTGGAGCGATATCGCCCTCCGATATCGCTCCGGGAGGCTAACGTGATGACGTCATCACGTTAGCCTCCCATTGCATTCTGGGGCCCCACAATCGGCCAGGCACCCTTTGTGTGCCGGCCATAAGCAGCGATGGAGACGCCGTCTTCATTGCTGCTTATGGCATCGGCTCCCACCGGCCAGAGATTTTCCGACATGTCGGATCTCTGGCCGGCCGAGAAGTGGGGCGACAGGGATCTGTCGCCCCATGTGGGCACATGCCGATAAACGGCCGGATTTTAACCTGACCGACGGCGAGAGCGCACACACCAGTCGGTCAGATTAAAATCCGGCCGTTTATCGGCATGTGTATGGCCAGCATTAGTGGCCAGTTCAGCATATATGGCTGAACTAGGATTCAATTTTTTTTAGGAGAGAAGGATTAGATCATTTCAAAAATGTACAAATAATATTTAGATTTCTAATTGGGTGTTAACTTTGCTTAAAATGCTTAAAAGACCCACAGTCATCGGGAGTACTGTCCCAGATATAAGCATATGGTATTGACCCAAAGTACTGCCCCCCTACTATATGCTTTAGTGGGCTACAGAGAAGGGATTTCATGACAGGGATTGGGATCAGATGTGGAGCACTATGCATCCAGCAGGTGCCTGCTGTAGAAACGAATTGTAAGGTGATGCTGGGGTAGTACGCAGTACCTTCACAGATCCCAGCACGAATCTCTGACTATCCACCACCCAGACTGCTTCAGGGGCTGTGGGGCCAAGGGTATATTGTTCTGTCGCACAATCCTTTTGGATAGCTATATTTTTAAATTATATCTAGACAAACTTCCTACCCATTCCTCAAATAGGGCTATTACATCTATGCCCCCAAGGAACTACAGCCAATCAGTTATTTCAATGCACCTATGTATTATCAGCAGCTTAAGGCTATGTTCCCACTTAAGGCCCCCATACACGTCTAGATTTTTCGTTCAATCAACTGAAAATCTTCGATCAAAAAATGATCGGACATGCTGGAAAATTTTAATCGGTTGTATTAAAAATGATCCTTAATTTAATTACGCTTTCAGTCGATCCAAAAAAATTTGAACAAAAAAAAGCTGACATACATTACAATCAATCACCGATTTCCCTGACCCTAAAAAATAATCTTTTGAAGTTGATTGAGGCGATTAATCTCCTGCACTGGTAATTTTCAATCGCTTATGGAATCGACGTACGGCTATTTTTTTTTTTTTAAAAGCCACTATTATAAAAAAAATCGCCTCCAGAGATTTTTGATTGCCTCCACCCGTGATCGCAAATTGCCTCTATTCATGTCTATGGGAGGAAAAAAAATCACGGCCCCAATCACGTGCAATCCTATCATTGCCCATAGAAACTAGTGTAGGCGATTGGCAATTAATTAGTGGGAACATAGCCTAGAGTCCCCCATACACCTTAAGATCGATCTATACAATCTCCATTAGATCTACCAACAACTGTGTAGTATAGTGGCCTCCCTGATAGAATACATAGTGATTGGAAGGTTTAGAAAGATCCTCATATTACATGGTTTTGGTAGAACAAAATCTAATTGTACAGAAATTGTATGGAAAGATTATAAGGTGTATGGGGGGGGGGGCTTTGATGGACTTAGTTCACACTTAAGAGTTGCAAGCAATGGCACATGCTAAAATAAAAGCCATTGCAACAGACAGTAAGGGGAAATTAGAAACACTTGCCGCATTCTGATAGTAGGGATAACCTGCATGGTGAAACAGCCATAGACAGGCACAACACATTGCTGCAGGCAGAACTCTGCATAGGTGGAAGATGGGAGTCCTTTTGCAGACTTGCGCTTCAAGCAAGTCCTTTCACCATGTATACCATTTAAAAAAATGCCACAGAGTAGAACATGTCGTGTTTCCTTTTCTCTATAAACTATATCACATATTCTAATGCAAAGAACTGCTCAGAAACATAACATAACATCATTAACAATTTAATTCAGTCCGTAGAAGAAATAATAATACATAGTATTTACAAATATTTACATGTGCAGGACTTGTTATAAACAGCCATCAACATTTAAGGAGAATATTTGATGTGAATATGCCAAGTGGTAAAATATACACGGTTTTTAATCGTTGTATAATCTATTTCACATAGGAGTATGTCCAGTAACAAGAAAAAAGAAACTGTATAATATGCAAAAATAGCCTTTTCCAAACATGTAACCTGCCGGGATGCTGGTGCAATGGTGACAACACCTTTTTAAGTACAGACCCAGAATAAATAGGAAGATCTATTTTTGAGTGCTAGTTTCAGGGACGGAAAATAGTATTGGGGCTGTGGGATCATAATACCAGCCAGCACAGAAACATTATGCTTAAAATATGTTCTCGTCCTTTGGTTAATCACTATCCAGTTAGATATCAGACTAGAAGGAGTTATACATATTAGCATGGGGTGTCTGCCACAATGTAACTACATTGCACCTACTTTAAGCTATGATTTGGACGGTATTGTACAGCCCTCACCCCACTGTGCAGTGTCTTTACATCTAGACAGCGAGGTTAACATTTGTCAGAACCTTGAATATTGGAACAAGACCATTTCACTGAGAGATTCCAATTTTATGTTACTTTTATATTGTGAAAATGCAACACAATAAAAAATAATGGACTTAAAAACAGTTTGGGTCCCAGGCCTGAGGTAGGACAGCCACTTCTAACACACAGAAGAGTAAATAGATGGGGATTAGAATACTTCCAGCATCAAAGGTTACTTCCTGCTTACACACCTATGGTATGAGTGGCTGCCATACAATAGAGTTTTCCGGTCCAGCCGTTATCTCCAAAGTCATGGCGCCCTCGTGGCCATACATCTCCATCAATGTTGTACATGCTGTCACGTCATCGTGTGGGCATGATGGCCCTGCTATATCCACATATACAGGCCAGCTATTGTGGATACAGTGGCAAAATCTTTCCAAAAAGCTTCACCATAATTGCCCTAGAGACTACAATATAAATGCTATAACAGAAATGACCAGTGACAGTACAATGCAGTACAATGATAATAAGGACCATATGCTTATATGGACAGAACAGCTATGGCTTTCCTTTAGGTCCACCCCTTGAAAAGTGATATCCTCTTGTATTGTGGCCCTTTCTGTAAAAGTGCTCTCCAAATATTCAGGCCTCTTCTGTTTACATTCACATTTAGATGGCTGCAAAAATATGTTCCATTCATTCCATTAATAAAGTAGGACTTGTTACCAAGGTGGGCATGCTTGATTCATCTAGGAAAGCAGTAACACTTAGGCCTTGTTCATACCTATCCCTTTCAATGCACGTTGAGCAAACTGTTAACATGTGCAAGTATTATATCCATTGGGCCTGTTCACTGGTGTGCTTACATGGATAGTACTTAGTTTAAGCTACTCTTAAACATCATGACCCTTCAGGATTGTAAGAACACAACTAACACATATTTCTCTTTCTTTCCATGTGTGTACCACCACTGC
Source organism: Ptychadena robeensis (assembly GCA_036250615.1). Classification (NCBI taxonomy): domain Eukaryota; kingdom Metazoa; phylum Chordata; class Amphibia; order Anura; family Ptychadenidae; genus Ptychadena; species Ptychadena robeensis. The sequence goes on along the minus strand of CM070034.1, from coordinate 31,703,747 downwards.
AGAAACCAGCTCCTGACGCTGTGATAATTAGATTACATGAACTTCACTTCACAGTTCAGATATACATTACACAACAGAGTCACTGTTTTAGCCATTTAAATTGTAGTGAAAGATCTTTAAGTGTTTTCACAGCTCCAGAAGTCCAAACGTAGCTTTGTGCCTTGTGCCAAGTATCCACAACACTGACTTCTCCTTCCAGCTACTGATGCATTTCCTGGACCTGAGTAGCCAGCTAAAGGCTGGACATTACTGAGTCTATCTCTTATATGTAATTGTATAAACTATACAGAACAAAACGACTCAGTCCATCTTTGGCAAACTTTTGACTCATATACAACTCATATGAGGGTCAAGTCACAGTGGCCTGAAGGCACCGGGTAAAGTTCATAAACAGGTAATGGCTGTTAATTCTTGGAATGAAAAGTCAACTGGTTTCAGATCTGTAGTGACTCGGACCTTGATCTCTCCTGAAAATATAGAAAGAGAAAAATGTCAATAACTTCCATAAACAGAACATTGTCAGCAAGACAATAATACTCATTTTATTCAGCCACATCACATCCTGCTGTTTTTTACATGGCTTAAGACCATATGATGCTTATTGGTTGGCACGCTGGAAACTTTAGGGACTGGGTTACTGAACCCAATAAACTACGACTAATACTAGTATACAAATTCTCTAAAATAAACCACTACATAGAGAAATATAAAGTAATTACCTAGCATGTCCTCAAACAAATAAGTGGGATTCACTATAGGGGCTGGTGGTCCCATATCATTGGAGTAGTATCCTCTGCCATCCACACTTATTTGTGGCCAGTTTGGGTCCAACATCTGTAATGAAATAATGAAATAATCAGTTTCCTCCACTTGAAACATTAAAAACTAATCAAAATTACAAGGGATTTACTGAATGTATAGTGTTTACTTACATCTAGAAAATCCCTCGATAGCACGTCCATTTCATCTAGAATCATAGACAAAAAAAATGATTACAATAGAATACAATGTATTTATTGTATAAACATGGTTTACTAGACTTAGACAATCAATATTCTTTGATCCTTTTCCCTCTCCATCATTTTCAAATCCAACTCCAAAATGTATTGCTGTACAGTAATGTTGGGCCTACAATGTATATATAGCAAGCAACCCACTATAAAAATATAATAGTACAAAGGTACATGAAGATGGTCTCTCTTTAGCTGCTGTGGGTAGTTGATTTTATGTTTAATTTTTTGCACTTACAGATTATTCACACATCCATCCAGCGCCTGGACTCCCCAAAAGGTGATGCAGCCAGCAAGTCACCACATTATACATACCTAACCATAGGGATTACATGGGTGCATTTCTAAACTGTGTATATATACCTCATCGGTGATGCCGAAGAGGTAGGGGGAGGCGGCGTTGGCTTTTTTTTCGGCACATCCCATGTATCATCATCGACGCAAGGGATGTGAAGGGGGAGGGAGAGCAGAGAATCGCAGTGATTGCCTGTCCATCCACCCTGAATTGCCTGTAGTGTATTTTTAAAGAAAAGCAAGCCACGGGCGGAACGCTCAGGACCTTAAGCTACAGAGCTGTTAAGGAGAGAGGCCCATAACTCATCCTGGGCTCCTTAGAAGTTGAGAGTGCCCACAGAAATTCTTTTTGGGTTTCCAAACTGAGTGTGAGGCTATCATGCAATGAATGGCATCTTTGTAAAACTGAGTAACTTTGTTTTTTATATATATGAGAACTGGTTTTTGTAATGAAAACCATGGTGGTTACCTTCTGAGCTTGATGGAATGGGTGACACCTGGAAGCTGTAACCATCATTCGTGCTGTCAGGTAATTCTGTTTGTTCACTCCAGTCCATCATGCTGCTGGAAACTTCCCCCTGATTTACGCCTACAAAGATAAAATTAAGTACTTTAAGTATTGAGAAATGACAAATACTCAAATATTACTAAACACGTCAATCATTTTATATGTGTTTTACATCATTAGATCCTTCTGTGATCAGGGACAGGATGGTGACACTCATAGTAGGTCTTAAGATCTCTCTGTCAGATATCCTTTAGATCTACCAACAACTATGTAGTGCCGGGTCCTCTGCGATTGAACAGAGGTAGACTTGATGGTTTAGAAAGTACCTCATATTACATGGTTTTGGTAAAACAAAAAGAGAACTAAAGAAAATCTGACTGAGAAGGTATACGGGGGGCCTTACTCTATAAAAGTGGAAACTTAGCCAAAGCTATTAGTCATATTACAATGTCATTGAATGGGATCATAAAAAACAAGGATTTGATTGGCTCTCATAGTCAGCCCCTATATTTTGTATATTACCAGTGGCCACTATATTGACAAAATGATTCTCAGTAAAGTAGTTTATATTGCTAATGGTCAGATTAGAGTTTATAAGGAAAACTTTAACAAAGAACTCATATATTTTTGAGCTTTCCATTACAGCAGAAACTTAGTATGAGATGGTCAAGAAAAGACACAAACTAGATCAGAGACATACCTGTGTCTGAACTGCCAGTAGCTTCCTGTGTTAAGTAATCTGACGCAGTGTAACTATTGTGATCCTCTGGTAGTTGACAGTGTTTCACAGCTTCTTCCACCTCATCGCCTGACAAACTGTCAGCCTATGACAGGAAATCACAAAGGCAGACATGTTAACCACAAAAACATCTTCACAGGTGCAGAGACACCCAACAAACACAGCTACACAAAATATTACAGCCGTACCTTCTTTTTCTGTTTGCTCTTAGAGTCTTTCTGGGACTTGGATTTTCGTTCTATAAAAAGAGAAATGGAGCGGATTATCATCTATTTTTCTATGTAGTAACAGAATACTAGTGCAGGATTGTCTCATGGGGGCTGCCATATGCAAATTCTTCAAATAGTTTTTCCTGCATAACCTGAGTCTGACACTTTTTCGGTTACTTCTTCTCTAAGATAAACATTTTTCCTATCCAATACATCATTAGCACTGTTCACTGAGCTCAGCTGACAAGCAGTAAAGTTGTTGGTCGAACAGGTAAAAAAAGGTATCTGGAAAACTGTCTCAGCTATAGGATTAGTTTGCAGATGTGTTAAGCTGGCCATAGACGTCTCGCTTTCTAAAAGATCGACCAGCGCGATCGATCGCAGCAATCGATCCTTTACAAATCGATGCATGTTTAACCTCCCTAGCGCACTGCTCAGGGCCAGATTTCTGTACCAAGTGCCCATAGACTTCAATGGTAAATTTTTCTTTATGTTGTAGGCCTGTAACTTCCCAAAATATGTCCGTACAAGGGTCTAATAGAATTTTAATAAAATGAATGAGAAAACACAAAAATCAGGGCACAAAGCTATGCTGCTATTCTATTCCAAATCAAGGGACCTTATTAGAGACTTAAGATTGTTCCTATTGATCGATCCATGCAGGCCTCATCCCACCATTTCTGATCCCATCCCATTATGATGGAAAACTCGATCGTATGTCCTGATCATGTAACAAATCGTCTATGGCCAGCTTTACTTAGTTCAGGCACACTGTGTGTTTTACTCTGATCATATAGCTTAGGCTGATAAAGAATAGTGAATGCCACTAAGGTGTGTTAACATTTGGGTACCATCAAAATGAACGGCATTGCAGCTCATGGATGTTGTCTCCTGAGCCAATGAAAATCAAAAATTGGTTTCTAATATTTTAGAAGTAACAAACTTGGACGGTAACTCTCTACTAGCCATTATGAAACACATTACCTTTCTTCTCTGTCTTTACTGGAGCTGGCAGCATCCGGTAAACTCGTACAGCACTAGACCCTTTGTAGATACTTTTGTCCTTCACTTCTTTAATATCAGGAAGAGAATTCATAGCACATCGAAAGTTAGCTTTCCAGGTCTTTGGATCAGGGTCCTTCTCCCCCGGTTTATACCTTCCTGCATAAATACATAAAACACATTCACAGGGATAAGTATTGATACACAAAGACAAAAGCATTAACACGTAAAATAGAACTAAGGAGAAGCATTTGAGACACTACTGGTTGCAACACTGCACACAAAACTGCATAGCCATGTATCTGGGACAATGTGCTGTTTTGTGTGCAGTGTTGCAACCAGTAGTGTCTCAAATGCTTCTCCTTAGTTTTATTAAGAGTCAAATAAGAAAATATATCCTTGTGTAAGCATTTCCTTTTCACAATACATGTGCTAAAAAGTTATTCACTGTTGCATAGGTATTCTTAGATAAGGTGTTTTATTACAGGATACAGCTGCTAATGGAGATAAGACAATATAGGGTCTTTGTTATCATCACAGACATAGAGTCAACATGGGCATAGACAGACACACAGACATAGGCCCTGTTGAAGCTGTGTGCAAACACTCTCTGATTGTAACCTATAATGCAGTCATGATCATTGTACATGCAGGCTGGCTCTGTGCCAAGAAGCCTTTTATATGGAGAAGGAAATGAGGGAAGTGTCCTAATGGTTTGTATTGCTATTAACAAACATCTTGCATGTGGTTAAAAGTAGTGGTCACCCCATTAGAAGCAGAAATCATTTAAAGGGTTAATCTACCTCTATGTACACCTGTGCTGCTTTCATGTGTTTCTTTGCACTTACTCTATTTCTTCTTATTTATCAAGCGGTCATAGTATGTGCAGAAGGAACTTCATGTGTTGTTGTGTACACTTTAGCTATTGGGAGCCTATAGAGCAGTGGTGGATCGGGACCCCCTCAGGGGTTGAATCACCATTTCACAGGGGTGGCCTTGGAGGGAGACAATATACTTACTTGATTGTGGTATTTGAAATGCGGAGTGACACTCCGCACCAGCACTTCCGCATTCCAAATATAGGAAGTGACACTTTGCAACATCACTTCTAGGGTCGCAGATCTAAAAAGGTTGAGAATCCCTGCTATAGAGCCTCACTTGTAGCCGCTGCCTAAGCATTCCCCAAAAGAGTGTTTTGTTTGTGTATGTGCAATAAGTAACTCACACAAGTGCTCTTGGGACATGTAGTACAGGTAAGGAACGTTGTATAGGCAGGAGGGTGTGCTCACCACAAAGAAAGTTTGAGGCAGAAATGTCACAGGAAGACAGAGGAGGGAGAATAAAATGAAAGAATGACAAATGTTTTTTCTTTGTAACGTGTCTTTGATCCATGTAGTATCACTTTTTTTATGCCAGGGTTCAATAACCCTTCATAGCAGCACATGCTTGTAGTTTTTCCTCTACTACACAAATCTACTCACCCCAGCCAAATTATCACTTAAGCAAACATTTGTTCCAAAATGATGAAACATGAACTTTGAACCCTACCTGTGTGAATTGCCCAGCTGCGGAAAAGAGAGGCATCCTTGTCCATGTCCCATCCATGCCGTGCAGCATGCTTCCATGGGACCTGGAAGATCATCTCCTCCTGCAGGGATCAATAGAGCACAATAAGTATACATATTCCCATGGAAGCGCTGGAATATATCGCACGATAAAAGACGATAAAAGACGTTTTACCTTATTAAGCCATGAAAGACCTGGGATTGTCCTAGACTCAATCTTCTTTTCAAGCCAAGGTCTCATCCTTAAACGTGTGACAGGCATTCTGCTGTGAGGAATCAATAAAATTATTAATAATCAATTATACATATGCAATGATCTTTTATAAACAACCATACTGTACAAATAACTCGATATTTACAATATTTCATAAAACACAATGTCACAACCTAAACATAAATTAAATGATTAGACCAAGTCACCCCAAAAACATAATGGAATTACACACACATATATATATATATATATATATATATATATATATTGAAATAAATCGATACCGATATTAGATCAGGAAATGTATATTATCATCTTTTTCATTAGTTATATGGCCAATAAGATGCAAAAATTTCACTTAAGCCTGCACATCCCATTCAGACTGATGTGCCTTCAAACTTAGCTGGACTGCTACATAGCTTGGTTGGCTCTGCTTCAAGTCACAGTGTTAAGCTGGCCATACACCTTAAGATCTCTATGTCAGATATCCTTTAGATCTACCAACAACTATGTAGTATAGGGTCCTCTGCGATTGAACACAGGTAGACCTGATTGTTTAGAAAGTCCCTCTGAAATCTGACAGAGAAATCTAAAGGTGTATGGGGGCCCTTATGTTGCGTTTTGTGCAATAAGAGTAAATGGATACATTTAATAAGATAAGCTACAAATTTACATATAACTGTAACCTGTTTATAGTTCCTGATCTATAAACGTGCAATGCTTTGTTTATAAACTAAAAGACAATGTACCGGGCTACAACCCTATTCTAATAATAGAATGCCTACTGTAAAGCACTTAAATATGATCTCACTGCATTGAGTCATTGAACACATGGATAAAGCTCCCCCTATTATTTATTTACTTTCCAGGCAAGGCGTGGACGACTTTTGCCGCCAACAGGAGTAAACTCGGAGAGGTTCACCTTAATGATCTCAAGGAAGTAAAGTCTAGTAAGTAATCATATTGATGGCTGCAGAACTTCAACCCAATGCATTATTATTGGATTCTATTGGATTCATTGTGTTTTCTAAGGAGTCCTTTAGCACTGACTTACTATAACTTTATACCGTGTGTGTGTGTGTGTATATATATATGTATATATATAATTTCATTTTTTTTACAGTTTACTGTTTAAGCAATGTACTTAATGGGAAAGAACCCTAACAATGTGATGGAAAGCAGTATTGAGGACTAGACAAAATCTGCATTAGTAAAGGAGGAAAACTTTGACTACCTGACTGGAAAATTATCTTTAATTTAATTGCGTTTTTAAAGTGAACAACTTACTTTAGTTTTATTCATTCTGAGATGTGAACATGCGCTTTGGTTACTATACCCTCTACTGTCCTTTAATCTGGATGAATGTACAGAAAAAAACGCTTAAACGATTAATCCTCAGTTCACATTTTGTATAACTAAGAGGCCTTTTCTATAATGGTAAAACGTGACTTTTGCAATCTGTACACAATTGCTTGAACTTTGAATGACATCAGTAGTTCTATCTGAAGCCAAATAGTCTGATAAAGCAGCCCCATCGTGTGGACAACTCCAGCACATATAGGTGTATATAGAAGTGTATAGAGAGTCTGCTCCATCCGGCAATGACAACTGTGGCCCCAGAGGGCCAACTGTCATCATCTTTCTAACAACAAGACTTGTACAACATTACTATAACATTACTCCATGGTACAACATGATATAACATAACTTCATTGTACAACATACTATAACATAACATTATGGTACAACGCTCTGCTATAACAAAACTCCATGGTACAATGCTCTGCTATAGCAAGACTTCATGGTACAACACTACTATAACAAAGCTTCGTGGTACAACGCTCTGCTATAGCAAGACTTCATGGTACAACACTACTATAACAAAGCTTCATGGTAAAACACTCTACTACAACAAGACTTCATGTAACATACAAGAACCTAAAGCTTTAACAAGACCTGTTAGGATAAATGATGAAGTGCAGAGATCGCTAACTAGCTATAGTCACCAATAATAGTCCTGGCCATGTGCAAATCTCCTATTTATCAACAAGTTCCTGTAGTTCCAATTAAAAAGTCTCCTGTGGCTGTGCACAAACTATGTGCAGAGACTTCATATACAACACACCCACTTCTATGTGGTCCGCTGCCAGTGCCATGTGCTTACGCAGAGACCTCAGTCTACACCTCCTCCCTTTAGGACGACCACCGCCTAAAGCCTCCCTTTTACTTCTAGGTCCCTGTGCAGAGTAATGATAATACACAAACCTCTCTGTACTTGTCCCTTATAGCTCCCTGTGCAGAGCCCCAATAATGTCCTACCCCAATAACAATTACATTCCCTTCAATGCTGAAATACGCTTACTTCATAGCCCCCTGTGCAGAGACCCAATCATAGACCCACCTCCTATTTTTTGTCACATAAGGCTGTGCAGAGCCCCAATGATGATCACACCCCCATTGTGGTTGTGCAAAACACTAATGATGATCCTACAACCTCTTCATATCCCCTGTGCAGAACCCCAATAATGGTCACACCCCCTTCAAAGCCAATGTGCCTGTGCAGAGCCCCTGTAATGACCCTCTGTATTGCCCC
>CM070034.1:31683201-31693467 GCA_036250615.1 Ptychadena robeensis | reverse complement strand
GTAGATTTGGAGGTTTTTTTCTCTCTTAATAACGTAAACCTTCATTTAAAACTGCATTTTGTGTTCACTTATGATATCTTTGACTAATAGTTAACGGTTTTTGATGAGCTGAAACATTTAAGTGTGACAAACATGCAAAAGAATAAGAAATCAGGAAGGGGGCAAATAGTTTTGCACACCACTGTATATGTCTTATACCTTTAGTCCACCTGAAAGTCCTTCTCATGCACTGATCCAGACACTCGCTGGATTCATGACTTGAGACTTCTGGGTGCAACCATTCTCTTGTTTTCATGTGTTTACATCTTATAGTCCGAAAAATATGGTAAGTCTATGGCGCCGTTTTGGTACAGAAATCTGGACCTCAGCAGTGCACTAGGGAGGTATAAGTTAATATGTTGCGGTCCAAAATTCAACTATAAGTAGACATTTGGCAGGGGTGGTCGAAATTCTAGAGAACTTCGACCAGGAGGATTGTAATTTTGACGGAACAAGAGCAAAATGAGCTTTCTCTGTGTGGTCACATGGCTGCCTACAATCCACATAAAATATATAGATCATGATTCCTTAACCCTCTGAGCGTTTGCCACGTGGCACGGTTTTTTCATAACCGTGCCACGGGCAATCGCGGCGGAGCACAATATGCTCCGCCGTGATTTCCTGCTCAGCTGGAGGTCATTAACATAAGCCCGGCGTCACTGGAGACGCCGGACTTATGCTGATAAAAAGCGACGCCCCTCCAGTTTGACGGAGGTCTATGGCGCCGCCCGCCCCCTTCGCGTCACTGGTGACGCGATCGGGGGCGGACCCGGAAGCATCGGCATACATGCCGGTGCTCTCGACCGCCGTAGGAAGACGGCGAGAACTAGAGCGCGGCTCTAGTTAACTGGGGCTGAGTTTCATGATGCATGAAACTCAGCCCGAGTTAACTTGGGCCAGACGCTCAGAAGGTTAATGAGGTTTAACTTGTGAAGTCAAATTTCAAGTCATTTTTACACTGTAGTACAATAAAGTCACAACAGTTTCAGGAAGAACCTAAGGAAAGGAATAGCTGTTGGTGAAGAAATTGCTACCAAGGTTCATTAATGATTTATGTGTGCGCGAATGTGTACCTTAGTATTTGTACTAAGGTTAGTGCTATATTGTCAAGTTGCCGTAAGTCATATATATCAAGGACATGGAGTTTATGATTAAATTTACCCTTTATATGTACTCAAGTCATTACAGAACGCCATAAAAACCTACTTAGATGCATTGTTTAAAATAATAAGTGTTATCATTATCATTATTGTACTCTTTGGATGAATACATACGGTATATGGATCTGTAATCTAGGAAGAACTAAACATTATCAATCAGAGATACAATCAGATTATATATATAAATCAATAGATAGTACAACAAACCCTGCTCAAATGCACTGCTCCAAATTATTGTGCACGACAGGGTTACAAAACATTGTATAGTTTGTAAAGGACTGAATATGGTCTTTTGTTGAATTTACAGCATTAGGAGGTCATATTTACTAAAATCAAAAGTGATTTCAATCAAAAACATGTAAACATGTCATGTTACATGTTAACATAGGTCCCCTTATTTGATAGCAGCTCCATCATTCTTGCATCATTTGAACTTTTTTTTTATAGTTTTTATTGAATTTTATACATACAAAACTGAACTAAAAACAAAAACAGTGTCAAGCACAATATAATATAATGGTCCAGACATAGCAGTAAAAGGCGCACTTATCCAAAACAACACAAGAACTTGAACTTTGAACTAGATGTCAGAATAGCCTCCCAGGGCTTCTGTTTGGATGAAAAGTGCACATAAGTGGTATCTGTATAATCAGGGGTGCACATAAGTGGTGCTCTGGTACTCACAAGGGACCAAAGACTAGCTCTGCGTACCTGCATTATTATAACAAAGCTCATAGGTGTACTAACAACATGGAGGCATTCTGTGTCTGGGCAGCCGCAGCTAAATGTTATATGTATACAATTTATGTAACTTGGATAACTGCAGGGAAATATGAATAACGATAAAAGGTTGCAGTTAGGGGGGTGAAACTGGGAATGTTAATTAATAATCCCCCAAAAAAGATTGGACTTCTAAGGGTGTTGGAGATCTGGGGATGAAAGTCAGAGTAGGCATATGTAAGGGTAAAATCTGACAAGAGAAAAGCACTGTGTGACAGCTGGAATATGACAATGAAAGGTTGACATTTGGCCTGCAGGTAGTGTCAGGGGTTAGTTACCCAGAAAATTTCAGGGTTGTACTACTAAAATGTGAGATCTGGGGGTTCAAATGTGTTGTACTGTGAGAGTTACATAGGACCCAAAGCCAGCTGGTGACCTGTGAAGGGAGACAGCTAATCAGAGGATCATTCAGAAACAGGGAGGTCTATCTGCAGCAGAATCTACCATGCAGGAAGCTGACGCAGAGGACAGTGAGGGAGACCCCCCTACATGTGGGGTAAGTACCAAACACCATATCCTGGGAGGAGCTTATAAGAAAGTTATGTGCACCCCTCTCTATAACCTTGAATGTCAAGTGTGTTCATACACTGTAGCACAGGTTGTATATTATGTATGTCACTGTTTACATTGTGCTGTATACCCTGACATACATGTTAAGTATAGAAAACGTGATGGATTACTAGTTTTCTCCAGCAGGCCTCCTCGACAGTTTCCTTCCCCTTTCCTCAGACACACAACTATAGAGACCAGGCACCACAAGATACTCAGATGTAATATACAAACATAGATTGTGACTTACAGGAATATACTTCCCTCCCTCCTCTACTACGATATCATTTATCTATATCAGTACAGATAATGACTGCACATTCACCGACAAGTTGTAAAGTACAAGGATATATAGTTATGTGTGAAAGGCAATTTCATTATACAATGAGAAATATAAAAGAAAAAAGACCCCAAGGGTCCCCAAGACCCCAAGTCACATGGTTAGTTTTTGGGTCAGTGCCGCCCCAAGGTATCCTTACGGGCAGCCGGGAAAGTTGACCATAGCCTTATTTATTGAGAAGAAATATGGACTTATCAAAGGGTGCCTGGCCGATTCTCTGCACGACTGGCCGCGCGCAATGATGTCATGCACAGTTGATCTGCAGGAGAATCGAGGCGAAGAAAAGAAAAATGAGAAGAAAAACGAGGCATCTATGACCAGCTTAAGGGCTTGTCCCCACTTAGCGATCACCCGTGATTTTAATCATGGCGCAGCGATCGCACCCTTTCATTTGAATGGTCTCATCCCCACTTCTGCAATTCTGCCTGCCATCTAAAACGGGACATACCACGTTTTTGATCATGGGTCGCATTCACCCAATCACATCTGAACGCGCCCATAGACATGAATGGACACGTTCAAACATTTTTCAACGTGTCCCTATTCATTCTCTATGGGTGCGGATAAAAATCACGGCCAAAATCACAGCCAAAATCACGGCCAAAAATACTTCCGATTGACCCTGATCATGCCCAACCGCGGCTGCAAAAAATTGCGAGTGTTCTCCATCTGCGATTAGGATCACCAGAGACTGCAGGAGATCACTCAAGTGGGGACATAGCCTAAGCCAGTGGTGGGCAACTGAGTTGCTATAGAGGGCCACAAGTGCGGCCCTCTGCATCACTTAAGGGCTGCACATACCATTTTCAATCTACACTGACTTGTATGAGCATTTTATAATGACAAAAATTACAGCAGGCATAGCTAGAAGACATTATGTTTCATTTTTAAAATAACAAAACTTGTTTTAAATGATACTTCAAGCATTAGGGAACACTGTAGTATGATAATGCAGATTTTGTGTCATATATAGCATCAAAGGTTATGTGCTTCAAAGCCATTGACTATATTGATGGGGCACATAACCTTTGATTCGGCAGACATGTGAGTTCCTATGCCCTATGCTTTAATAGTTAGGTTTCAGGGGCCTCAAGTGGAAGACTGAGGGGGGCCACCAAAGAACACCCAGAGGGCTGCAGGTTGGGCACCTGGAGCCTAAGCTGTACCTATGATCACTTTGAATACCCAATTATTTTATAGTAGAAATTCAAATGTTTCTTGTCTCCTTGTGAACACAGCATTGCCTTATGGCAACATTAACTTTGCCAAGTGAACAGCCATTGCTCTCTCACCTTGTCTTGTCACCTCAAAGCAATGCATTGTTTTGGGTTAGTGACTGAACAAGTATTGGAGGTACAGTGGATATAAAAAGTCTAAACACCCCAGATAAAATGTCAGCTTCCCGTGCTGTACAACAATGAGACAAATAAGATAAATTGTTTCAGAACTTTTTCCACCTTTATGTAGTATATATTTCGAGGTTAGGCCTCTGTAGCACCCTCAGGAAAATAGTATGGACGATTTTGCCACCAACCGATGTGCATGTGCGCGCGCACCACAACTCGGTCGGCCAGAGAACAGGCATGTCCAATAATCTCTGGCCAATGCGGTTAGTTTCAATGGAGACCTCCATTAAAACTAATGGCCGGCACACAAAGGGTGCCGGCCGATGCTGTCAGCGATGGACAGCAGCGTGATGACGTCATCACACTGCACTCCATCGCTGATCTGTCGGCCCTCACTCGGCACGTGTGTGGGGGCCTTAACCTCCTGGGCGTGAGTTCGGGCATAGTTTGATCGCGCCGGGATCGGGCATAAACAGCGGCCCTCTGTGTACCTGCAGCTCTGTAGATGAGCCGGAGGCACACGGAACCCTTTCGGACCCGTGTCTCTGGCGTCATCTGTGACACCGAAGGGGGCGGCGCCGCCGCTCTCCTCCCGCACATCGCCGTTGTCTATTTGACACCAGCAGGGAGAAGCGGCTTTTCGTGCCATAAAAAATGGCGTGAAAAGCCTGTAACGCCCAGACGGTTAAGGGTCCCCATACACCTTTAGATTTCTCTGTCAGATTTCCTTTAGATCTCCTTTTGTTTTACCAAAACCATGTCATATGAGGGACTTTCTAAACTATCAGGTCTACCTGTGTTCAATCACAGAGGACCTGGCACTACATAGTTGTTGGTAGATCTAAAGGATATCTGACATAGAGATCTAAAGGTGTATGGCCTTTAGCGTTGGCTGCCCATAACCCTGTTGCTGGCCTTTCTTGGAATTATTTTGGTAGGTACTACCCACTGTGAACCAGGGACACCTCACACGTGCCTCTTTGGGAATGCTGTAACTCAACCTATATGACCATCAGATCAATACACCCGCCTATTTTCCTGCTTCTAATCTGAATGTTTACTCAATACCTAATATGTCACCTCTCGTTAGGTGCTATTATGATAAGTAAATCAATGTTCACTTCACCTGTCAGTGGTGTTTATGTTGAGGTGTATCGATGTAAAAAGATAACACCAATAACACTGTTTCCTGTAAACCGATGTGCTTGATTGGAAGACATATTTTATTGTTCCTGTCAAAGCCAGGTAACAATGGAACGTGTACACAGGCACATTGCCTGCGCTCACTGAGATCATCTGAATGCCCCTGCAGTCACTTTAGATGTAGTGTTTCTGTTTCCTATAAACCAGCTTGTTAGGGAAAACTGACGGCCAGGGAGAAAAACGTCTGGCATCTCTCAGATGTACCTAAGCCAAGTATGTGCAATGCACAACATTCTTCTACTCAGCTTCTCTTTTATATTTCTCACATTTTTATATTTGTCACTTGTCACACACAGTGCATTAGATAAATGTGTTATATACCAACATGTGTAATGTCATCATTAGTTTGGATTCTAAAGCAATCTATTCATCTTTTTTATATATTTTAGGTCATCCGCACCCCTATCAGTTTTATACTGCTGGTGCTCCATGCCTGAGCACAATTCCCTGAATCCCTCTAACCTGCAGCCTATGGACACAAACTGAGATACTAGTACCATTATGGTAGACATACACAGGCAGATTCCAGCCCGATATTTCGGCCGATTGACCACCATGCACGTTCCTGGCAGTCGCTCAGCTGCAAATCTTGTGCGCTCTCCAGCGACCAGGATCCTCCCGCATGACAGATTGCATGGTGATCTGACATGTCGGTACATTCCTGGCTGTTCCTGCTCGACGATCCGATGACGTCATAACACTGCAGCCGGTCCCTCATCTATCGAGGGAGAATCTGCCTGTGTATGGGCACCTTAAAGCCCCCCATACACCTTTAGATCAGTCCATCCAATTTCCTTTAGATCTACCAACAACATGTAGTATAGTTTGCCCCCTTTCCTCCCTGAGAACACATAGTGATTGGAAGGTTTAGAAAGGTCCTCATATTACATGGTTTTGGTAGAACAAAAGTTGATTGTACAAAAATTGTATGGTAAGATTGTAAGGTGTATGGGGGGCCTTTAGGCTCCTGTGATTGATGAGGTCAGAGTTAAGCCTGGCATACACACGCCGATTAGCGGCCGATTTTGCCGCCGATCGACGTGTGCCCACAACATGTGGCCGATGCCGGCCGACAGGGCTGCCAGAGTAAGCAGAGGGTGCTGTGAGCAGAGGACTGCCGATTAGGCAGCACGTCTGGGCCCCAACGTGCTCACCGTTGGGCCCCCCTAGCTGCCCGGGACAGGAGTCCCCTCTGTCCCCCCCTGACGGCGGCCCTGCCGGCCAATACCATTAACTTCAATGAAGACCAGCGTCTTCATTAAAGGTAATGGCCGGCACACAAAGGGTGCCTGGCCAATGGAGTCAGCCCGGGGATGCAGCGTGATGATGTCATCACGCTGCATTCCAGAGCTCATCGGAGCTAGTCTGTCGGCACCTGTCTGTGGGTGTATAGGTGGCTTTACAGGGGCATAGAGATAAGCAGCATGAATCACAGCAGAGTCACTAGGTATATTTAGGGAAATGAAATGAGAGAACATTGAATGCCATATGGAAACTTACTAATAATAGCTGTAACTCTCTATCTCTCTCTGTCTGCTTTCCATGAAATTACAGAATCCTGATATTCTTACATATTCATATTAGTAAAGCTGGCCATAGACATCTATTTTTTTTTTCTGATTTCTGAAAGATCTTCTGTCACGATTGACCATTCACAAATCGATGCATGCATGCGTGTAATCAACCAACATGACAAGTAATTGCACGAAAAATCGATCTGACATTTTTAGTCCATATATCGGAAATCGAAGGACGTTATTGGAGACCTTAAGATCTGCCCTTTTGATCAACTCATGCAGGCCTCATTCCACTTCCATAATTTCCGATAGCATTTTTTTGTGTAGCTGATAGTTACATCACCGATCGGTGATAAATTGTATCCTGCAAATGGTTTACTTTTCTATCAATGTACATGTATGTACATACAATGTATGCTTATGATCAAAGATTCAATCACTTGTCCAAACCGCATACGCGATCGATCTATGACCAGCTTAATGGGTATACATTGGTCCCTTTACACGTATGACCATCCAGTGCTCAGAATGACCTGATTTGCTGTAGTCAAGAAACCTTCATACAGGTCATGCCCCCTACAGCCTTGTGACTGGACAATTACCCCATTGCTTTGTCCAAAAATGTTCATTTTTGGTACCAAATAATTGCCACGATTCAATATCCGAGTAAATAAAAAGCAGCAAAACTAGCTTAAGGAAGAACCCGAGAAAAGAATAAATAAATGTCACTCATCTCAGCAAATATACCCCCAATATAACACCAATATTATAATAATTCTTGCTTTATTTGATTAAAATTAGAGCCAATTTAAATCACATTACAAAGTAAAATAAAGCTTCAGTTTTTGAATAATATGATATCACATGCAAGTATATAGACATGTTTTTTTCCTCAACCTTTCACTGAATCAAAAACTATTATAATACACATCACCATACTAGCACAATTTACAATCTTTACAAATGGTAACATATATATATTTATACTGTATATATACACACACATACACTGCCCCCCTATTAGGAGACAAAGAATCAGTTGTAATCCATAACAGTAATATACAGTAATATGTGTATGTGTGGAGTTTGTCCTCCCCTAGGCACAGAGACATTCATAAAGGAAATCATTTTAAACAAATCATTCTTGCATTCCTGGCTGACATCAAGAATACATAGCAACCTAAATACTGTAGCAGTCCGGTGTAACAACATTCTAATATATATGGTGTATATATATATATTGTACAGGACGCCAGGGATGTGTCCGGAATGGGGTATATGTGTCACCCATTTTTGGTCTGTGTCCCCTTTTAGGTAACTAGGGTGCTGGATGGACATAGTGCAGGATTTGAATAGCAGTATGTGGACTGCAACTTTGTGAGGGCCAAATTCACGTCTAGATTTTTCATTCAATCAATTTTTTGTTGTTGATTGATTGAGAATCTATGGCAGCCCACATGGTTAGATCAGCCTAAAACTATTTAAATTGGGAAAATATTTGATTGAAAAATGATCGGACATGCTGGAAAATTTTAGGGCCACTTCACACTATATGCATTTTTTAAAGGCATGCGTTTCTGCATATATAAAAAATTGCATGCATTTTTGACATGACATATGTGTTTGCGTTTTGCATTTGTGTTTGCGTTTTTGAACAAATGAATGAAAAACGCAGGAAAAGTGAATAAAAAATGCATACAGCAGTGAGTTTTTAAAAACGCATGCGTAAACGCTGTGTTTTTAAAAACGCAATGCATACAGTGTTAATGGTAACATTGGTTGTCTATGTAAAAACGCATGCAGTAAAAAAACGCGTGGGGTAAAAAAACGTGCACGTTTATAAAATGCACTGCAACTCATATAGTGTGAATTGGCCCTAATTCAATTATGCTTTCATTCGATCCCAAAAAATTCGATCAAAAATCTGTTACTACAGTTGCCATACATTACAATCACCGATTTCCCTGACCCAAAAAATCTATCTTTTTAAGTTGATTGAAAGGAAAATCTAGACGTGCATGAGGGGCTTTAGACTGCTAACAGGGCCTTGACTATGAATAGGCAGGATTGGGAGGGCCTTCTATTCACCCCACCCAGCACCTATAGGGGTGTGTTGGCTGCACAGCTCCCGACGTAATGGAAACAAGCCCTAAAGCTCCCCATACACCTTTAGATCACTTCATACAATTTCCATTAGATCTCACAACTATGTAGTGCTGGTTCCTTCTTAATAGAATACATTGTGATTGGAAGATTTAGAAAGGTCCTCATATTACATGGTTTTGGTAGAAGAAATTGAAGGGTGTATGGGGGCCCTTAAGCAGCCCATACACGGGTCAGATTTTCAATCAATCGACTTAAAACGATAAATTTTTTAGTCGATTGATTGAGAATTGAGTTTTGCCCACCTGGTTAAATCGACTTAGTCCGATCAAAATTGAGTGAAAATTCTGTCATTTTTTGATCGGACTGGATGGTAAATTTTGATCGGTCGATTGAAAATTGGTTCGGTATTTTGAGAACCAAGAGTGGTCAACCAATTTCTGATCGATTTTTTTCTACATATTCTACCTCACTTCTGATTGAAATTTTAATCGGACTATTTAGGATCGATTGTTTTGTGGATTGAAAAAAAAAAAATCGATCAAAAATCTTGTATTACATATGGCCCATGATACAATCGACATACAATTTTATACAGACTTAAAAATTGATCGTTTTAAGTTGATTGATTGAAAATCTGACCCGTGTATGGGCTGCTTTAGTCTTTTTATTCTGCTGCATTATGTAAACATTTCAGAGAGTATCTCCTCTAGCTTTGGAAACATTGTGTTGTGCAATGAAAAGGTCAGATTTTTCTACCTTACTAAACCTAGGCCATACAAATGACAAATAATTAATTGTTGGTTCCTACTGAAATGTTCCTTACCTAGATCCTCTTGATTGGTCTTCACTTGAAGAGGTCCAGGAATTAAAAAATCTCCATTCTCAGATGCTCCTTATGCCAGCCTTAATAGTAATGTCAATATTAGGTCTAGAATACAAAAACTACATTTAACTAATTGTAATTTTTAGTTCCTAGATTCTAGATTCGGAATTCTGCTATTAAAGCCCAATCTGTCATACAGAAATATCATATATTACATCAGGTAAAATGTATTAAGTGGGGAGCTGATGTATGCAATAAAATCCACTCTGGGGTCCAAGCTGTTTTCAATATTTCTAAAAAGTGGTTTTAACTTACAACCCAATACTTGACTTGCAAATAGAGTTATGTCACAGGCCAAATGTGTTTTTGGTTTGCGCAGTTGTAAACAAAGACCCGGGAAGTT
>CM070034.1:31667613-31680643 GCA_036250615.1 Ptychadena robeensis | reverse complement strand
TTCACACAGGGCCATGTAGGTTTGGAGTTTTTTTTCTCCCTAAATAATAAAAACCATCATGTGTTTACTTGATCTTTGACTAATCGTTAAATGTGTTTGATGATCAGAAACATTTTGTGTGACAAACATGCAAAAGAATAAGAAATCAGGAAGGGGGCAAATAGTTTTGCACACCACTGTATCTCTCTGCAGATTGAACACAGTTATATGCACTCTAAAATAGTGTATATTCCTCCTTTCCAGACTACTTATATAGACCAGAAGGGGGGACTACGCTCCTCCCCTAGGATTTAAATGGAGCTTTAGAATGGATAGTACGACATTAAGATGCACTTACGGTAATATTTGTTCCACTTTTAACATCATTCGGAAAAATATTAGAAGCAAGACAAAATGTATTACACTCCTGGTTTGGGAGAATAGCAGTTTGCAAAATAGATGTTCTTCCAAAATGCCTTTTTTTTTTATTTCAGACTTTACCACTTAAATAACCCAAAGCCTTTTTAACACTTTACAGACACTAATTACAAGTTATATATGGAAGGGGCGACACCCACATATCTAATATGACATATTAATATGTAGTAATATAAATGGTGGAGCAGGGTTACCAATCTTTGAATTGTACCAACAAAGCTGTCTGTTGACACAGACTTTGGACCGTTCTGAGTATCATTGGAACAGCAATGAATCCTTTTACATTGATGTTTCTACCTCTTCGATCACGCCCCCACAGACAGGACCTTCCATTTGTGTTATTTATTTTTCTTTATGTTTGGGGTGGTCTAATTAGGAAGACTAATTTGGCTTTTTATTTAGGACCTATGATCCCTATAACACAAACTTTCCACTGGGCAATACTACAGCGCAATTTTTGGAATGGTCAGCCAACAAGCCATCCCCTATCTGTAAAGGGCTAAAACCATTGATAGATATAATGCAAACAGAACCGTTACCTCCTAAAGCAGGGAACAGACATGAAGATATGGGCCAGATAGTTGGTGGTTTTCGCACTCACGGCCGTCTATCTGGCCCATATAATATGTGCCCATCGCTGTTTTTAAGCGGGACAAATCAAATCACTGCGGATCTAGAGGCAAAGCTTCGGCTGACAGAGAAATCTAAAGGTGTATGGCCAGCAGTTAGAAGCTCTTTTTTACATCCTAATAAGATATTATATCCAGTATCTGTTCTGTATGAAATATTTGATGTATACTTCAAAACCATTGTATATAATAACTGATTAGATTATTAGAAATGTACACTCAATAAGTGTGGCTTCAACAGCGCAGGAATGTAGATTTAAAATCTTGTCACAATGGTACGGATACCTTATGCTACACCTTAAAATATACCCTTCTATCTCCTCAATATGCTGGAGGTGCTTATCTGAGCCAGGTACAATGCTTCATACCTGGTGGGAGTGCCGCTCCCTCAGGCCAGTATGGGATTTTACAATTTAGTCACGAATCAAAAACTGCCAATTTCTCCAATAATTGCTCTATCAATATTTCCAGATGGTCGTTCGAAACTATTGAAATATTTTGTTATAGCAGCACGTACAGTAATTCCGCGTCATTGCAAATCTATTTCTCCCCCTAAAGCATTTCTCCCCCTAATAGTTAAATTTGAAATTAAATTAAAGTTTTTAGTAACAGTGCTTTGCAAATGCATGTTGTGTGGTTTTTTTTTTGTTTTGTTTTTTCTTTCCTTTTTTGTAATATATTGTATTGTCGTTGACTATTAAACCATCAGAAAGTGAGTAATTAAATATAATAGTTGTGTACATGAGCGAGAAGCAAAGTCTTGTAGAATGTAGGAGATTTGTCAGCGAGAATGAACCTCCCTAGCACACCGCCTGAAAAACGAGGTACAGGCAATCGCGTAGTACACTGCCTGCAATTCCTGGCCGCCCCTGTCCACACAGCCGGCATCATAAATCAAGCCAACTTTGTTGTCAACCCTATTAACATGGAGGTCTATGGTGTCACCCCCCCCCCCCCGCGGGTGTATCGGGTGCGCCCCGATGCCCACTGACCTAGTGCTTGGGGCGGACCCAAACGAACAACGTACTGGGTTCGTCTCAACTACTAGGGAGGCTAATGATGATTCTGGTAAACTAGAGAATAAGCACTGTGTACCTGGCACCCCTCATGTCCACCTCCATTAGAGAGGTTGGTTGTTTAGTGGATAAAATAGTCCTAATTGAGAAAAAAATATTGCCAAGATAAATTTGCATGGAGTAGTAACATTCAGAACAACTCAATAGGTATCCATGTATATGTATATGTATCCAAATGTGCAGCTCTGCATTATTTTAATTATTTTCATTCTGAATTTGTCTTTTTTCACATTGATTTAACAGATAACCTTTTCAAGTATATATATAAAAAAGTTAGCATAAGTACTCTGGCATAGTTGTTATGGAAGGTATGCCCTCCATGTACTTGTTTTGAGGAAGAGTCTCCAAATCGAGGGGCCAGACAGAGTAGCACAATACAAAACAAAAAAAGAAGAAAAGTCACAACTGTACTGTTAGCAGCATTGCAAGTATAAATCTTGGGAGCCAAGCATAAGGTCTTGCCCATAGAGCAGTGGTCCCCAAACTGGGGGGCGCGAAGGTATTCCAGGGGGGCGCGGGTCCTCATTTTTAACCTGTGTTTGAATAGGGAGGGGTGCTTCATAATGTTCCTAAAAAGAAAAGGGGGGCCCTGCAAGGTAAGTTTGGGAACCACTGCCATAGAGACATAGGTGGAGGGCCTGTATGACAGAGATGAGAGGGGGAACCATGGCACAAAGGGTTACAACAATGTTATAAACCTTTCTGTTATTTATTTGTTAGAAGGGGCTTCGATGTAGAAATGTAAGTCACGGTAAGTTTTCTCCCACCCACCCTGTTTTTTTTAATTTGGCACAGTCTGTGGATGATGTGGTCTGTGTGGTGTTCTCTTACCATGGCCAAATAACATTTGTTCACTGTGTGATTCCCAATAGGCGATATTGTTCCCAAGGATATTTCTTCCTGTCTTCCTGTATAACTGTCTTACTTGATTCTGTCAATTAAGACAGAATCATTAAATTGTAACCCACAGCCCACCCGCATGTTCTCAAAGATCATTATAAACGTAGGTATGAGCAAGGAACAAGGAGGTAAAAAAAAAGAGTTTAATGTCAGACAGAATTTGGGAGATATGAATCTAGCTAGGATATGTAGATGTGTGTACAGGCTGGAAAATGAGAGTTGACCAATGCACGTCTGTTTATGATATGAGATAAGTGTATCGCAGGGAACACACGGCTCAATATACGAGCCATTCGAGATTCCCAGCAGCACATCGGGGATTCCCTGCCTGACATCAAGGATACTTTGCATGGAGACCCATGCAAAGCTATGGACATCAACAGTGATTTATGGTCATTTCCGATATCCCTGTTTTTGAGTAGGATTGATTGATCCCGCTCACTCTGTGCTGCACTCTCTTTTACATACTTCATGCTGCCTACTGCATTTCGGCACACTGTTGACCTGTAAACAAAAGTTATTTGTACCAGCAGGACTTCCAAGTTCTGCCTTGTTTAATAAACAGCACATTTTAATTGGTCATTATAATACACCAGTAAAACACCAGTAGCTGAACAAAGCGAATTACTGATCACTCAGTGTGCTGTAAACATGGGGATTTTTGAGTGTTATGCTTTATGCCAAGGATATGGCATAATGCTACATCAAAGAGAGCAAAGGTTGAAATACTGTTTGCAATAGGATGCAACAAAACAACTTCTCTAATGCCGGCCATACACATGCCGAGCTGGAGCGATATCGCCCTCCGATATCGCTCCGGGAGGCTAACGTGATGACGTCATCACGTTAGCCTCCCATTGCATTCTGGGGCCCCACAATCGGCTGGGCACCCTTTGTGTGCCGGCCATAAGCAGCGATGGAGACTCTGTCTTCATTGCTGCTTATGGCATCGGCTCCCATCGGCCAGAGATTTTCCGACATGTCGGATCTCTGGCCGGCCGAGAAGTGGGGCGACAGGGATCTGTCGCCCCATGTGGGGACATGCCGATAAACGGCCGGATTTTAACCTGACCGACGGCGAGAGCGCGCACGCCAGTCGGTCAGATTAAAATCCGGCCGTTTATCGGCATGTGTATGGCCAGCATTACCTACATACACTATCAAGTTACAGTGCAAGGAACCTTTGGTCATTACCTTTCTTGGGAACTTTTTGGATCTGGCCTATAGACTGCTTATTTTACATGGCAGGATTCCATGCCACCCGGTTTGCCCTCCAATTAATGATGTGATGCCATAAGAGCCCCTTAATTTGCCAATACAGCAAACTGCCAATTTGCCATTGCCACAACGATTGGCCTAATTGCATTGTAATGTTGATTTTTAAGCACTTTCAACTCTCTTCAACCCCCTGCTTACTTATACTTCTCTCCACATTGGACCTGGAACAATCACACAATATGTAACATTTCAACTGTTTTGTAGTGGCTATCTCTGTTTTTGCTTCTTATGCCATTAAAAGTTCATGGGTTAGTCTGAGGTTACTGACTGAATGGGGAAGATCGCAGTATTGAGAAATGCACAATATGGAAATACGGGCATTGCACACCCACAGCAAGCTGTCTTGATTCACTCTGACCATTATTCTTATCTCTTAGCTCAGTGACCATAAAGCTACTGAAACACAAATTAACTAGAGCTAGCCATACATGGGTCCATTATCGTGCAATTACAACATCGATTGATTGTACCACTGTAGTAAAGTAAGAATAGCTATTAACTGATTTCTGCATCCCCAGTTACTTGTGATTCAAGGTTGCTTATTTTCTCCTGAAGAAGTGTCGAGAGAAGCATATACCTTTCATTATCCATGAAACAACGCGTGCGCGCTAGCGCCGTTGGTCAGCGGAAAAATCGGCCGCTAATCGCCATGTGCCCACATGGGGTGACAGATCCCTGTCGTCCCACAGCTGGGCCGACCAGAGAATGGACAGGCCGATAGAAGCCGACTTCATTAGCTTCAATGAAGACCGGCGTCTTCATTGAAGCTAATGGCCTGCACACAAAGGGTGCCGGCCGACTGAAGGGGCCCCATAATGCATCGGGGTGCAAAGGTGATGACGTCATCATGTTTGCATCCCAGAGTGTATCGGGACTGGTTTGTCTGCACTGGTCGGGGTGTGTATGGCAGCCATAAGTTTAACAGCAACTAGTGTGTGGACATTGCTTAATTTCTTTTTTAATAACTTTATCGTGATTATACCGATCACTAAGGATCTGTGTCTCAAAGGGAACACAATGTTTGCCTGCCAGGTAGGGCACCGCCTGTACTCTGTAGCCATTCTCCTGTGATAAGATGGCTGACCACCAGGACTGAATTAGTGGGAAATAAAACAGAGCTGGTGAAGGAACCATTCCATCCAGTACCCCCCCCCCCCCCCCCCCCCCCCCCCCCCGGCACTACACTGTGTGATCAATTCACAACCAATCGGTTCCTTTCCTGAGTTTGATGTGCATGCACCATAGTACAATGAAATACAAATCTATCTAAATATGAAGAAAACCTGGTAGATACTTTTACGTTCAACAAAAATTTACTAACATGTGCAACGATTTTTGTTGTATATTGATCGCTTTTGGCCGATCATATTAGATGGCCAGGAATCCATTCCCATATGATCTGGTTGAAAACCGATCACTTTAAAGCCTGCCATACACCCACAGACAGGTGCCGACAGAATAGCTCAGATGAGCTCTGGAATGCAGCGTGATGCTGCTTCACGCTGCATTCCCGGGCTGACTTAATCGCCGGGCATCCTTTGTGTGCCGGCCATTACCTTCAATGAAGATGCCGGTCTTCATTGAAGTTAATGGCATCGGCCAGAGAACATCGGACATGTCGCCCCATGTGGGCACACGCCGATTGGCGGCCGATTTTGCTACCGACCGATGGCGCGAGCGCGCACGCCCGTCGGTCAGCGACAAAATCGGCTGCTAATCGGGTGTATGCCAGGCTTAAGTCAAGCGAACAGAAATATTGAGCTATGTATGGCCAGGTTCATTGAATTCTCTTCTTGATGTAAATATGAACCATCATTCTATAATACATCAGTATCTATTCAATTGGGATACTATACAGTTGTGGCACAAAGTTTTGAAAATGACACAAATGTTTTTTTTTTCAACAAGTTTGCTGCTTCAGCTTTTATGATGGCAATTTGCATATACCCCAGAGTGTTATGGTGAGTGATCATCTGAATTGCAAAGCCCTTTTATCTTTGCCATGAAAATTAACTAAATAAAAGAATTCCACTGCATTTCATCCCTGCCAGAAATGGACCTGCTGAGATATGAAGAAAGTACAGCAAATGCATGGACCGTCACCTAAAGAGCTGCAGTTTTGGGGTGCCACCAGTGTTTCGGAACAGCAGTGGTCAGGTGTGAGTAAATCTGCAGCAAAGAAGCCATTTCTCTCCAACAAAAGGAACAGGATGATACTTTGAAAAAGATTGGGATTGGACTGCTCCTGCCGGGGTAAAGTCATTTTCTCTGATGAAACCCCTTTCTGAATGTTTGGGGCATCTGGAAAAATGATTGTCCAGAGAAGAAAAGGTGAGCGCTACCATCAGTCCTTTCTCATGCCTATAGGAAAGCATCCAGAGACCATTCATGTGTGGGGCTTATTCTCACAAAAAGGAGTAGGCTCACTCACCATTTTGCCTAATACAGCTATGTATAAAGAATGATACCAAAACACCCTCCAACAGCAACTACTTCCAACCTTTCAATAACAATGCCTTTTCCAGCATCATGAAACACTGCTGTCCCCATCCGAACTAATGAGATCGGATCTGAATTATCCGTCACGTTGGATCACTGTGCGATCCAACATGACAGCAAATACCCGACCGGGAACTGTCAAATCAGACAGGAATCGGCTCATCTATGCCCAGCTAAAGTGATAGGGCTATAGGGCTCGCGCAAACAATCTTAGGCCTTGTTTCCATTGATGCGATTCCACGCGTTTGCAACCGCGTGGTCACCATGCGGTTGTAACCGCGCGGCTGAACGCATGGCATAGTTGTCGCGCGTTTTTGTGCGTTTACAGGACGCGATTTTTTCCCCGAACGCGCCCAGAATACGCACCTGCTATGCCATGCGTTCTTGCACGTTTTCGCGTTTTGAAACGCATCCAATGCATCCCTATGGGCGCGTTTTTTGGGATGCGGATGCGGTTGGGACGCGGATGCGTTTCAAAACGCTGAAGCTAGCGTTCACAAATGCGCCCTAAACCGCATCCACGCCCGAACGCGTACAAACGCACCAGTGGAAACTATATTATAGTTTTCAATGGATGCGTTTGTCAGCGCTTGCGGCCGCGTCGAAACACATCAATGGAAACAAGGCCTTAGATTTTATCGCCTTGTTGCGCTTTAAATATGGATCGGCAGTCTAAAGCTAGCCATACACAGTCGGATTCCATGGCCGATCGATCACCTATCCGATCGATTCCGGCGATCTCAGCAGGAATCGGAGGTCCGATCGATCGGCCAATTAAGTGTGTCTGATTGCTACATACCACCTTGTCCCACGGATTCCTGGACGATTCCGTGTCCGATCGCTTACTCCACAAATGGTGACTCCCCCTGATGTGTGCAGAATCGGATCAGAAAGACCAACATGTTGGTTCTCTGTCGGTTCCGATTCTGGGCCCCCGAACGATCGGACGTGATCGAACAGACAAGGTGGGCTTCACGCGATTCCAGGACGATAGTTTCGCGTGCACGCGCCTGGAATCGATCGTCCCGGAATCCGATGGGAAACGGACAAGTGTATGGGGGCCTTAACATTGATGGATTGTACCACCACACAGTGTGATTGATTTAAACTCCTTAGCCTATGTCCAATAACTTTAGATCAATTTTTTTTGTTCTATATGGATAAGTTGTTTGGTACACAATTTTTTGTTCGATCGACTAAAAATGTATCAGTTTCAGTCAATTGAATGAAAATCTGTGTCAAATTATGTATGGCTACCTTTAGTGGCTCAGGTGCAATTTGGTCTAATCATGTTATCTGACATTTGCATGCCAGGTTATTCATGTTGTGTACTTTGAATCTGGACCTCAAAGTTCAGGTGTGATATTGCAGCTAGTATGATATATAAGTTCAGTAATATCTACAGGAAGAAATGTGTACAGTCACGGTTGGCCCCATATTTTGCCAATATATGCACCGCTATTTGCACCAAAGCATGCAGAAATAGTTGCAGTATGTACGCAACAAGTAACAACTTTTAGGTGCTGCCATCTGCCTATGCTCACATGTAGGCACTGTCAAGGTACTTCTCTTTCAAGACGTTTGGAGTTCCCTTTCATCTGAAGTCATTAGAGGATGTAGCAGATCCCTTGTTCAGGCTAATACAATTCTGGTTTTAGAGGCTCTTATTTATACACAAAGTTGCAAGGACATAAATATTGCAACAAAAAACATTGCTTTCGCTTCACACTTCTGACTGATTGGTGGAGGTTAGTGATGGCCGAAAAGTTTGCCTTGCAGACAGTTTGCGGTGAACATAGCATGTTTGCAGTTCAAAAGGCCAACTAACATTATGGGTGTTCTACCCGCCTCCTATACCTTAACATGGAGACAAAGTTTGACCCCTCACCCCACAGACAGGTGGGACAGTACAGCCAATAACACATTTTTCCCTCCTGGAGGACCCCCCCCCCCTCCCCTTAAAAAAGAAGCCGCCCAGTGGCCATTTTATATTCATCATGTTTATCATAACTGAGCAACAAAAGTTGTTTTCTGGGATGGGGTAATGCTGTATTATGGGACCTGTGCGTTGTGTTATAATCCTGAGCTGAGGTATGCTGGTAGTTGTAGTTCACCATTACAAACTAAAGCAGGACATTGCAGAGAGATCTGACTAAATGCAATGCGTTGCAGAAGGTACTGTCAGGCTAGCAGCCCACTCCAGCTAAATTTTGGCAAAATCTGTAATCTAGATGTGATGGCCATTGTTTTCCTGTTACACCATTGGCATCTCCACAACTCTGTATACCCATATGGTCACTGCAATCTTTTGTAAGTATAGTAATAATAATACCTATGGTGGTTTAATTATTGCGTTACACGCCTTTTCTATTTTTGATAATCTGACCAGGCATTTTAATTGCCTAAACCAGTTAACATGATGCATTGTACTTTGATTACCTTCATATAGTACTGAATCATTGTCAAACCTTAAGTTTAAATTTGTTTGTAAAACTGTATTACTTATCCGTATTTTGTTCTTTATTCTTGCTAAGATCTGAATATCTGACTATGAATACTGTTTGTAGACTATTCTGTCTAATTGAACATATGACTATATGCTTTAAACCTGTGTTAAAGTTTTGTTAAGACTCAAAATACATGATCAGGGCCACCATCAGGGGGGGAGAGGGGGGACTCCCGTCCCGGGCAGCTAGGGGGGCCCGACAGTCAGCACGTAGGGGCCCCGGATCGGCACAGCAGACTAAATCGACTAAGAGTAACGTTACCCCTTTTGGGGTCATACTTATATGTTTAACGATATTTTGTCATTTACCGTTGTTACCATGATGTGAATAAATATTTTTTTATTACTTACCTTTGTGCCGTCTTAAAAATCCCACGCTGGGTCATCTGCTGTGTATTCAGCACTGATCCTGGGTGCACACTGTGAGGAGTGGTCCCTCTGACCTACCTAAATTTTTCTACATAATTTTTATGTTCATTTTAAAAGGCTGCCAATTGTGTCAAAGTTTGAGCTTCCCTGAGTCCTCTGCATTTACTGTTTTATTAAAGATTCTATTAACTTTACCAGATTTTATCTTGGACTTGCCAATGACCTTCTGATTATTTGGTTATCTATTTTGTTGCAGAGCTCTGACAGTGGTAGTGGTGGAGAAGTGCAGAAAAACAGTGGTCAGGGCTCCACAGCCACAGCATCCAAGAGGGCTTACGAACTTAGCTCATCACTGGCAGAACTATAGATGTTTGTCTGTACTGTATATCATCGGTGGCATTTATAAACTACATTAGTTTTATATATTTGAACTTATTAATTATTGTGTTTGCAAACATATTAAAGCTTCTTGTTAGCTTAAACCTATGGTGATCATCTTTATTGACATAAGGGCTTCAAGTGCATTTCTTAATCTCACTAAAAGCTGTACATAATATTCAGTGAATGTGAAGATACTGTAATATATTAGATAATGCAAACAAGGTAAGCATAAGGTTAGAGTGTACAGGTAATCTACAAGTAATGGTCCGATAATGCAAAC
Source organism: Ptychadena robeensis (assembly GCA_036250615.1). Classification (NCBI taxonomy): domain Eukaryota; kingdom Metazoa; phylum Chordata; class Amphibia; order Anura; family Ptychadenidae; genus Ptychadena; species Ptychadena robeensis. Next base: position 31,670,308 of record CM070034.1, on the reverse strand, counting down.
ACAATACAGAAGATGGTAAGAGTGTACAGGTATTCTACTAATAAAGATCCGATAATGCAAACACAATACAGAGGATGGTAAGAGTGTACAGGTATTCTACAAGTAATGATCCGATAATGCAAACACAATACAGAAGATGGTAAGAGTGTACAGGTATTCTACAAGTAATGATCCGATAATGCAAACACAATATAGAAGATGGTAAGAGTCTACAGATATTCTACAAGTAATGATCCGATAATGCAAACACAATAGAGAAGATGGTAAGAGTCTAAAGGTCATCTACAAGTAATGATCCGATAATGCAAACACAATACAGAAGATGGTAAGAGTCTACAGATATTCTACAAGTGATGATCCGATAATGCAAACAATACAGAGGATGGTAAATGTCTACAGGTGATCTACAAGTACTGCTAACATGCTACTGGAGATGGATAAAGTCTACAAACATTCTACAAGAAAGGCCATACGCTGCTAAAATAATTTCAGAATATGGTTGGTGTCCACAGGCTTTCTACATGGAATGGTCAGAGAATGTAAACCTGGATAGGATAGTTAAGCCCCCCATACACCTTCAGATTCCTCCATACAACTTTCATGAGACCTACCAAATTAGTATAGTGACCTCCCCGATAGATACATGTGTGGAAGGTGTAGAAAGGTCCTCATATTACATGGTTTTGGTAAAGAAAAGTTGGTTGTAGCAGAAGTTGCATGTAATTGTATGTGGTGTATGGGGGGCTTTAGGTTCTACAGGCATCAGATAATGCTAACATACCACAGGAGATTGTTATGACACTGTGGCATGTTGACCCTCTATCCAATTAACCTTACTTAAAGTGCTCAATAACTTAAACTATGAAGACAACGTTTATCATAAAAAAAAGTTGGATATATATTATTGGTCGCAGCTAACAATTTGGACATTTACAACGTTTTTACAACTTGTGTACCACCACCTGCCACACCTACACCAGCACGTTGGGTACTCTACAACGTGCCTCCTCCCCCCCCTTTACCAGCTCCAACTTGTGCTCCTTGCGCCCGCAAACGAGTGCAACGTTTCCTTTTCCCAGTGACTGCCCACTTCAAATCACCAGCACGTAACCTCAGTACATTCCCGTATATTTGCTAGACACTCCAGGTAACCGCCCCCCCCCCCCCCGCTGTGACAAAAACCAAACAACCCCAATATATCCAGCCACCCCAGCTACAAAATAACTACCCCCCCTCACCCCAACCCTGCGAAACCAAAGATTCAGGGAGGGAGGGTGGGGATGATCTTCAAAAGAGGGCGACGTCACATCCACCCTCACCTTTTGTTGACACGAAGATCCCGCCTCCTCTTCGCGTCACTTCTGCTGCGGGTGTTAGACTATAGGCATTGTACAAGGGATGGCCAGACACTGCTAACATGCCACAGCAACTGGTTGGTGCCAACAGGTATTATACAAAGAACATCAGTCATGCTGCTGCAGGAGATGGTTAGATGCTATCCGCGCAGCAGCGGCCACTATCGACTGCATCCATAGGCAAAGTATTTGCCAGTTCCCACTTGTGCAGTCGTGTGCGGATGCGGTCGAACTCGGTCACGGTGCGGTTCTGAACACCACCCTACCACATTATCCGCATGCTGTGCTTGACCGCATCCCCATGCAAAAATCCGCATCCAACAGCGTCCATTGACACTGACTGCGACCATTCAAGCACAGACACGACTTGGTCAGGGGCGGACAAGGGCCAGTCACAATTGCCGCTTTCGCTAGCGCAGACGACCGCGAGCATCAGCATACTAAACAGCTTGGGGTGCGGGCGATAGCGGCTGTAGCCACACAGATAGCACCGCAGCCATCCGCGCAGAACAGCTTTAGTGGAAACAACCCTTAGATCAGGGGTGGGCAAACTAAGGCCCGGGGGCCAGATCCGGCCCGTTGAGCTTTTTTTCTGGCCCTTTATCACCTTGTTGAAAAAATGCTTGTTCTCTGCAATGAGTGCACATAATGCCTAGAGGTGTCCAAACATTGCCTTGGGGACGATGCAGTGAGTTGATCATGACACTGTGGGCACACCCTCATCGCAACAATAGTCTCTAGGAATTATCTCCGATCATTGCATAGAATGAGCATTTTTTCTTTTGCAGGAAATGTAAAAGCAGTGATGCTGGCGATGCATGGAATTGGCAAACCTATGGCAGGTCTGCCATTACATATCAAATTTAATAAGCCAATGTGTCTCACAAGTCAAAAAGTTTGCCCACCATTGTCTTAAGCCCCCCATACACCTTTAGATCACTCCATACAATTTCCATCAGATCTACCAACAACTATGTAGTATAGTGACCTCCCTGACAGGATACATAGTGATTGGAAGGTGTAGAAAGGTCCTCATATTACATGGTTTTGGTAGAAGAAAAGTTGATTGTACAGAAATTGCATGGTAATTGTATGTGGTGTATGGGGGGCTTTAGATCTACCAAAAACGATATAGTATAGTGGCCTCCCTGATAGAATACATAGTAATTGGAAGGATTAGAAAGGTCCTCATATTACATGGTTTTGGTAGAACAAAAGTTGATTGTACCAAAATTGTATGGTAAGATTGTAAGGTGTATGGGGGTCTTTAATCTTTCCATACAATTGTAGCACTGACACCCGTAGGTGCTGCTGTGTAGTGTGGGATACCGGGTAGCAGA
>CM070034.1:31636136-31650633 GCA_036250615.1 Ptychadena robeensis | reverse complement strand
TTCCCCTGCCATTTTGTGATCGGCAATCGGCAGATCATAATCTTGGTGATCGGTGATCGGTAATCAGTGATCGGCCCCAAAAATGCTGATCGGAGCATCTCTACTTCTCACTGACCTCTATACAGTCCTGGCCAAAAGATTTGAGAATGACACAAATATTTGAAATTCAAAAAGTTGCTGCTTAAGTTTTTATAATAGCAATTTGCATAAACTCCAGAATGTTATGAAGTTGATGAATTGTATAATCCTTCTTTGCCATTAAAATTAACAAAATCCCCAAAAAAACTTCAAGGAAAGAGGTGTAATTCTTGTTAAGAAGGCTTCAGGGTGTCCAAGAAAGTCCAGCAAGCGCCAGGATCGTCTCCTAAAGAGGATTGAGCTGCGGGATCGGAGTGCCACCAGTGCAGAGGTTGCTCAGGAATGGCGGCAGGCAGGTGTGAACGCATCTGCACGCACAGTGAGGCAAAGACTTTTGGAAGATGGCCTGGTGTCAAGAAGGGCAGCAAAAAAGCCACTTCTCTCCAAAAAAACATCAGGGACAGATTGACCTTCTGCAGAAAGTATGGTGAATGGACTGCTGAGGACTGGGGGAAAGTCATATTCTCCGATGAAGCCCCTTTCCGATTGTTTGGGGCATCTGGAAAAGGGCTTGTCCGGAGAAGAAAAGGTGAGCGCTACCATCAGTCCTGTGTCATGCCAACAGTAAAGCATCCTGAGACCATGTGTCATGTGTGGGGTTGCTTCTCATCCAAGGGAGCGGGCTCACTCACAAGTTTGCCCCAAAAACACAGCGATGAATAAAGAATGGAACCAAAACACCCTCCAACAACTTCTTCCAACAATCCAACAACAGTTTGGTGAAGAACAATGCATTTTCCAGCACGATGGAGCACCGTGCTATAAAGCAAAAGCGACAACTAAGTGGCTTGTGGACCAAAACTTTGAAATTTTGGGTCCATGGCCTGGAAACTCCCCAGATCGTAGTCCCATTGAGAACTTGTGCTCATTCCTTAAGAGGCGGGTGGACAAACAAAAACCAACTAATTCTGACAAACTCAAAGAAGTGATTATGAAAGAATGGGTTGCTATCAGCCAGGATTTGGCCCAAAAGTTGATTGGGAGCATGCCCAGTGGAATTGCAGAGGTCCTGAAAAAGAAGGGCAAACACTGCAAATACTGACTGACGCTTCAATCTCGTGTCATTGTCAATGAAAGCCTATGAAACATATCAGCTGGTAGAGTGAGTTTTCTTCTTACATTGAGTTTAATGGAAATGCATTTTAATTTGGTTGGAGATCAGCAAAGATTCAATTTTATATTATCATATTTCTAATGTGCAACCAAACTCATAAGAATAACTCAACAGAAGTATAAGAATTCACTTGTATCTGGCAACGAATTGCATGAACCTAGAGGGGATATCTAAAAATAAGCATTCATATATAATCTGTCACATACTGTGCACCAGTGTCTCAGGGACAGGAAAGGGTGTGAGTTATCTATGTGAAGCCGAAAAATAATAGAAGGCAGGCTGCCACTCCTGATACATGCAACATGCAAATGATTGCTGTGCATAATGCTAAATGGCAATCGTAAGGAACTTCAATATCCTTGGCATTGCTCTCGAAGCCAGTACGGGCGCAGTGTGATTGTGAAACACTGGGATCTGGTGCAACCGCTGGCTCTCCGTGTGCCTGCAGCATTTCTACAGAGCTGCAGGAACACAAAGCCTTTCTGGCCCTGTGTCTTCTGCGTTATCGGTGACGCCAAAGGGGGCGGGGGAGGGCGGTGCCACTGACCTCCATGTTAATGGAGGGGGCTTCGCTTTTCTCTTCATACACTGTCGGCGTCTAATTGAGAGGGCTGGAGGGAGAGCCGGCAATCCCGGCGGAGTACAGTGTGCTCCGCCACATTTGCCAGGGCAGCGGCTTTTCATGCCATAAAAAAAGGCATGAAAAGCCCTTAACGCCCAGGGGGTTAAAAGTCCCTAAAACTAAAGAAATACACAGACACACTTCTATTTATACAGCTTAATAACATAGAAGATTTCACCATTGCAAAAGGAATTTGCCTTTTTGTTCAGATGAGCTACAGGACATACATCTCACAAACATGTTTTCTAGTTATCATATAGAAGAGAAAGTCTGTCAGTGGAAAATGAGGCATAAGAGAGGCGCCCTTAGTTTTGTCTGAACTTTATTAGTATAAAGTAAAATCCAGTTTAAAACTTACACGTTGCGTGGCTCTCATGCCACTTCATCAGGGTAACAAGATTGATATGCAGTCTCCGGACACTTCAGGCAGTGAGAGAGAAGCTCTCTCACTCACAGCACACTGCCCGAGGCGCCTCTCTTATGCCTTATTTTCCACTGGGAGACTTGCTCTTCTATATGACTACCTACACAGAGGCTACAGAGTGCAACCATTGGTGAAAGGAACCTGTTGTTGGCTCATGAGTGTATTGCCCATGCCCCAACAGCTGAAATAATTAGTACCAAGATTTTGTCCAACATATCCATACTCTTAACCAGGAATCACAATAGCTGTTAGCTCTCACTAGCTTGTTTTTTGGAGACTTAACCCCCCCCCCCTTCTTCTCTTTTGTCATCCTCTCTCCAATACACCGTCACCTTGAGAGCCTGTGCTTTAGTAACAAGGAACAGGAAATTGGCAGAGAACCCGAACTCTGAGGTTTTCTGGTTAGGCAATCCTTTGCTGAGACTGAAGCAAACAAAATATTTTGGATGGTTAACCAAAAGGTGTAGGTATTTGAGCTGTGCATTAAAGCTGTGCCATTCATGAATTGGGAGCAATGCTTTATATAAACACAAAAAAAAACCTTACCTTTTAAAGAGTAATTTAAGAAGGACCCTTGCAGCCTCTTCTCTCTGCCTGTCTTGTGTCCTGGCGCCCCCCAAAACTCACCACAGAGATAGACGGGTAAATCTCGGCTCCTCATTAATGGAAAGCATTTTCTCAAAGAAAACCATTATAAATGCCCCCCTGACATTTCACACGGAGTTAACCCCTGGAAGCCTGGCAAATAAATATGGAATCTCTCATACGATTCCAGGGAACAGTAGGTAAGTATATGTATTTGGGATTGTGGAGCCCTAAGCTACCATCATACCAGCTCAGATGTAAGTCAAACTTTAAATTTACATGTGTCATTTTTAGATTTTGAGTATACATCCGCTTTAAGTAGTTTTGCTTAGAGTTCTGAGATCTGGGTATAGATCATCACTTTGCCTTTAAATTTGGAAAATCTAATTGTAGAATACATTTTACAGTGGTGTCAATGATTTCATTGTATTCTGGTGTCTACTCTATATGAGAGGATTGGTATGTCCATCTAGCACTAATTCTCTCTATACTAGACTTAACTATTAGATTATAAGCCCGTCCGGGCAGGGTCCTCTACTTCTCCTATGTCATACCTGTACCTGTGTGTTATTGTGTGTTTGTATCTCCACTCTAATCTATTGTACAGCGCTGCGCAATATGTTGGCGCTATATAAATAAATGATAATAATAATTACAGAAATATACTGCTATATTGTTCCCTTTTTATAATTATGTCCAATTATTTTTATGTCTTTCCTCTTTCAACTATTGGGTTATTATTGCACGTGGAGGGATTTGTAATTCAGAATATTCATTTATAGCACACATTGCCGAAAAACATGATGCTGGCAATGAACCAAGGGTGTGAAGGGATGCATATCAGTCAGAATTGCCTTGCTGTCCTACAGTGCCTACTATGGGCATGGGAACCTGACCATGGAGAAACAGAAGAAGACAGCCTGGTCTGATAGATAGTGTACATCTGCCACGGCCATTTGCAAGCCGACGGATCAAATTTTCCACAAGTATCCTCCGGTCCCATGTTCGCACCAAACGGCCATTGACTTTAATGAAGAAGTGAAATTCTTAAACCTTTATGTCACATTTATGGCCACAATACCAAAAAAGAAGTGTCAAAAGGGTGCAAAAACCTGGACAGTGTCATGCCAACGGAGGGGTCAAGGATTAAACGTAAAAAAGAAAAACATTTATAGCATTTTAATCACAGAAATTAAATGGTTAAAATAAAAATGGTAGGGTCCTGTCCAGAGCATACCAGACCCCTTTTTAGCAGGGGGGTTCTTCCCCACAACATGAGCCTGCAATTGGGGGGCGGGTGGGGGCTTATTGAGTGTCTGGTGTTTCCCTTTAACAAGAGGATCCCGCTCCCCACCCTATTGAATGAGTACAGAGGTCCCAAGGACCTCTCATCCATTCACCGGAGGTCTGAAATAGAAAAGAGACCATGAAAACTAATTTATTAAAAGTTCCGACTCTCAAAATACTTACATGACAAGTGCCTATCCAACATCTCATCCCTCGAAGGGTCAATTGTCCCACAAAGGGAGTCTTTTCCCTGGAGCTCTAGCAGAGATCTGTGTCCTACGAAGTCCGACGTCTAAATGAAACTTCAAACACGGGCGGATTAATATCCACCCAGCAACTCCTATCGTCACTGTGCATACGCAATGTCCTCATTAAAGTTCTGTTTACAAACTGGGGTCATCGCACACATACCAGCAGGGGGTCTGGTTGCTCGGGGGCACATGCTGTTCGTGGGCGCCCTTTTTCCAGAGCATACCAGACTCTATGGTTTTGGGGTCCCCCTTTCCATAACCCCCTGTTGAAAGGGCTCTGGTATGCTCCAGGGGTGGACTCCTTTTTAAAAAAAAAATGCAATTACACTTTTTTTATTGGGGGGTGGTGGTGGTAAAAATACATATTTGGCTGTGCTTCAAAATCTCATAATATATGGAAGGCAAACCGAACCGCTTTAGCTGAAATGAAGGCGTTCACTGCGCTTCCTACATGCTTGTTCTGAGTTTCTACAAAGAGACACTTCCTCTTGTTTTGCATATTTCCTCTTTGTCTCTCAGCTACAGATTATGTTGGTTGACACTCTCATGCTAGACAGTGGACTGTGTTGATTTTCTCAAATCCTACAAGCTGACTCGGCACAAAACTAGTAAAAGTTCTGTAAGTTGTATCGTCCACAAGATGTTTTCTTTATTGTGGAATCGAATAGCCAGATTTTTTTCACAAATGTGTCAGTTTTTACCTTCATCACCATAGGAGCTCCATTCGTGTAATAGTTAGGCCACAGGTTATATTGTTGCAATGGTACCCATGGCGTATATAGTATCTAACAAAAATATGCACACCACTGACATCGTGTGTAACAACAACTGAAGGTATGACACTTTAATACAATGTAAAGTAGTCAGTGTATGGCTTCTATAACAATGTAAATTTGTAATACCTCTCAAAACAAAATTACTCCCCACACAGCCATTAATGTCTAAAATTCTGGCAACAAAACGGAGTACATGTATACGTAAAAAATGTCCGGAATATCAATATTTAGTGTGGCCACCAATATTTGCCAGCACTGACAGCAAACACCAGATCCAGCTATCTAGATAAGGTAAGGGGTGGCTAGCCCCATAGGATTTAGGTGGAAGGAAGGGACAAAACCCAAATAAATAGGTTAAATCCTGTGGGGCTAGCCACCCCTTATCTAGCTAGTGCTGGATCTGGTGTTTGTTGCTGAAGTTGATTGGACGATGGTGGCTTAGTGCCTTGGCAACTACGACTAAATTGCTCCATGTCACTCTGTTTATATGAAGTGTATTTTCCAGCACTGACCTATCTCTCTTGGACATGAAGTTCCCAAGAGCTTCACAGGTTACCACTGGAAAGGTAGCCACACACAGTACGATCCCCACCCAATTTTCTAGCAGCCGATTGCAGTGTGGTGGAACCCTTTGTGTGCCAGACATTACTTTGGACGGGAATGGCGGTCCTCATCCAAAGTAATGCGAGTGGCCATGAATTTATCAACATGTCTGATCACCATGCGATCCTGGTTGATCTTTCCAGGTGGGCACGTCCGATTTGCGGCACAACCGGCGGGGATGGTACTGTGTATGGCTTCCACTATAATATCCATAATGTCATCACAAAGCTGGTGGATGTTAGAGACCTTGCCTTCTCTTTAAGGATTATCCAAATAGGGTTTTTGTTGCCAGAGCTTTCAGAATCAGTGGATGTTTGTTTAGAGGAGACAGCAAATTGACACCGTTTATGTTGTCATATCCTTATGAAAATATTTTATAAACTATTAACCACTATGTGTGGGGTGTACTTACTTTTGTGAAATACTATACACGTCCCTTGCTTCTAGATTTAAGCTTAACCCAGTAAATGTGCTATAGCAAACATTTGGGTTCTGCTCATGTGATCCAAGCTTTGCTTTTTTATATAATTTGACCTTTTGAAACGTGTTTGTATTGTCAATAATTCTAGCGATGGAAAAGCTGCACGATTTCTAAGTCACCTGACTTCAAGTAAAGAGCGCCTCATGCTTCACAACATCAGGTCTGCTGACTGCTTCCTTTGTGATGGAAATGGCTGCCCTCTCGTGGCGGAAAGTCGAGGGATGCGTGAGAATTGGTATTTGTTTAATACTTTGCTATGTATACAGCGCTTACTGTGCAGTGGTTGGAGGATTTGTTCTCTTTCCAGAAAACTTACTGTTGTTTTTGTGTAATCAAATCCTAGAATCAAGAAACATGAACTATGTTCTAACATGTAGTCAAGTCATTCTTCCTTTTTAAAGTCAGGCTCAGAAATGATTTGTTTTGTTATTCAGGAATTTTGTGCCATAACCCCAGCAATTCATTTACATACTTCAAATAGGAACTGTTGGGTGTGACCAGGACAATAATCAAAAATCCTAAGGCTATGTTTCCACTAGATCGCTTGCCCATGGTTTGAATCGCAGTGAGTTGTCCGCGGGAGATTGCTAGCACCTAGTGATCACCCACGGTCTCCAGCTATTCAAACCACAGGCTCGGACCTGCAGGCAGGAAGTGGGCGGTGTGGCAAGATGTCCTGTCCCACCCCCTGCCGCTTCCTGCCTGATTGCGCCCATAGACAGTGATTGGGTGCGGTTAAAGACTCCATGGATGGAGACACGTTTTTAACCGCATCCATTCACCTCTATGGCTGTGATCGGCCGCACCCCTGCCTCGACCGCCTGCGTTCCGCGATCCAAACCGCGGTAAGCCGCGTTTCAGATCATGGGCCACACCGCGTCCAATCACCACTGGAATTTACCCCATTAATGGCCACGATCTAGTGGAAACAAGCCCTAAATCTCATGCATGGTTTACCATAGGTGTACGGAAAGCAAATATTCTTGATCTGGTTTCTTGGCAGCCCCCTTACTACTTTCAGTGGCCCTCTGTGCTTCCACTCTGGGACTAGAGAACTATGTGTCCTGACTGCTGAGTGGTGCATTCCAGTGATGTAAGCGGCCACTGCCTAGAGTATGCTGGGATCCGTAGTTTTTTTGACTCCCAGAGTTAGAGGACAGAAAGGGGTCACATGGAAGGCAGAGCTGGGGAGAGGGGTTTGGAGGAAGAGGCACAAGAATGGGTAAACACATGGACTACACACACCCTGTACATACAGTGATGGGGGCATACATAGACTACACCACACACTATACGCACAGGGATGGGGGCATACAGGGACTACATACGTACTGTACATACAGGGATAGGGGCATACATGGACTACACACACACTGTACACACAGGGATGGGGACACACATGGACTACACACACCCTGTAAACACGGATAGAGATATACATGGACTACACACACACACTGTACACACAGGGATGGAGATATACATGGACTACACACACACACTGTACACACAGGAATGGGGGCACATATAGACTACACACAGGGGTGGGAGCACACATGGACTACACACATATTGTACACACAGGGATGGGGGCACACGTGGACTACATACACACTGTATAATTTAATTGTATTCCATGTGTGTCCCATCCCTGTGTGTACAATATGTTTGTAGTCCAAGGCTGTTAAACTCTGGCCCATGGGCCAAAAGTGTCCCAAAGTTTTGGCCGGCAACTTAATCCAAGTAAGTTGGAATAAGAGTGTAATCCAGATCAGGCAGGATCCTCTACTCCTACTGTGCCATAACCTGTACCTGTGTGTGTTATCTTGTGTGACATCTCAACTCTAATGTTTCTTTGCTGGATTCTCACATACAGTTTAGTACTATTATACCTACATTAAGGGTGTATACGTCCGCTTGCAAGGGAAGAGGTTGTGAGAGAGCGCAATATAGGACGAGTAAACTGCTGTTTAGATGCCTGGATACCACCGCCACCGCTGTGTGCAGTTTTCAGATATTGACAGCCACTCCCATGTTATCCTAATGGGCAACCACCTGAAAACTGACCACGGAACCTCTAATGTTATGCTCCCCAGGTTGTGCAGTTTTCAACTGCCTGTGTGAATTTAATGATACACTCATTTAAATATCTGATACATAACAATAGTTTGTTTTTTCTGATAACAATGACATAACAATAGTTTTATATCACCATCAATGTACACAACATTCTTGAGTCCACACATAATGTGGTAAAGCATCAGCACCTTCTTGTCAAGGTCCAGAGCTATGTATAGCACCATGAACCATCACATAAAAGTGCTTCACTTAATCATGTTTAGGGTCACACTCCGATAAAACCCTGAAAATGTGAATCATCATACACCTTTAGATCACTCCATACAATTCCTTTTAGATCTACCAACAACCATGTAGTATAGCGGCCTCCCTGATAGAATACATAGTGATTGGAAGCTTTAGAAAGTTCCTCATATTACATGGTTTTGGTAGAATAAAAATTGATTGTACAGAAATTGTATGGTAAGATTGTAAGGTGTGTGGGGGCCTTAAGTATTCATCAGCTTTAGGTTGACTAGCACCTTCATGATAGTTTCACACTATATAGCAATTTTTATTCAGTTTTGACTTTTCAGAAAAGTTCACTTCTACAGCTTATAATGTATTACAAAATCTATGATTTACCAAATATATGAGCAAGCAGACTAATATAATGTTCTAATATTGTGAAGTATAATTCTCCTTTTTTTAAACCGTCTGACCAGTTGAACTGGCTTATCTTTGTGATGAACTATTTTACTTTCAAAATGAATTTCTGATGAAATCACCTGACTTCAAGTAAAGACGGTCTCTGGCTTTTATTGGAAAGGGAAGTGGTTGCCCTCTCGTGGCCATATTGTTAAGTAATGTCTGCTAAAAAAGAGAACACTGATTTCTCTCATCATTGTCTTGGGATCCAGCTGCATAAACTGTCATATGATTCACAAAAGAAGGTGGAAGGAACCCCCACCCCTTTTTAACATATACAGTAGACTTCAGTTATAATCTTACAATAATATTATCTCAAGGAACGCTACAATATTTGTAATAAGTCAAACAGGTTTTGTTTCCATTGCGTTTGGACCCCTCCGCTAAGCGTACACGCTTAGCGGGAGGTCCCAACGTAGCAGATAGACTTACCTGCTCGGCGGAGGGTCTGTCTTCATTGCGCCGAGCCGATCCGCCGGTGTAAGGCTGAACGTAGTCGAGTACGTTCAGCCTTTACACCGGCGGATGTGTAAACAGACCATCCGCCGGCAGGCTGAGTCTGTGGGATACGTCGGGACCCCTGCTAAGCGTATACGTTTAGCGTAGGGGTCCCGACGTATAATGGAAACAAGCCCTAAGAATATTTACAACTGATACATACATTGAGAGATGTAGTTTTCTACATTCCAGAAAATCTGTGATACATAATCAGGGGTGCGCATAACTTTTTAAGTGAGCTCCTCAGATGAGTACAAAGAGATGGTGTTTGGTACCCATATGTAGGGTGGTCTCCCTCACTGTCCTCTACGTCTGTTGGCTGCATGGTAGATTCTGCTGCAGATGGACCACCTTGTCCCTGATTGATCCTCGGATGAGCTGTCTCTTTCCACAGGTCACCAGTTGGCTTTGGGTCAAATGTAACTCTCACAGTACAACACAGTTTGAACCCCCAGATCTCATACCTCAGTAGTACAACTCTGACATTTTCTGGCTTAGTAACTAACCCCTGAGACTACCTGCAGTCCAAATGTCAATCTTTCATAGTCCTATTCCAGCTGTCACACAGTGTTCTTCTCTTGTCAGATTTTACCCTAACATATGTCTACTCCCCCAGATCTCCAACACCCTGAGAAGTCCAATCTTTTAGTAATTAGTAATTTACATTCCTAATTTCACCCCCTAACTGCAACCTTTCATAGTTATTCATGTTTCCCTGCATGTCCATTTAGCATTTAGCTGCGGCCGCCCAGACACGGAGGGCCCCCAAGTTGTTAGTACGCATATGATCTTTGTAACAATAATGCAGGTACGTAGAGCTAGTTTTTGGCCCCTTTTGAGTACCAGAGTACCACTTATGTGCACCCCTGTACATAGAGGAGGCAACATATTGAGACCTGATATTCGATTGCCTTTCGGGCTTTTTCATATATATCCATGAATTAGCTAGAATAATGATTAACCAAACTATAACAACATTTATCTGGCCTTTTAGAAGTGGGAACTGACAGTGTAAATTAGGCCTCAGCTAGTCGAAAAAATGACCATCTCTGATCAGCAATAGCAGCGGAAGCCTCCATGTTTTTTGGTTTTTTTTACTATTAAAGGCAGCCCATATACACTGAAAGGGGTGCCTAAGGCTATGTTCCCACTTCGCCTGTGCTGGCAATTAATCACTTGAGCTGGCGTTTTTCAATTGCCTGCAGAATCGCCTACCAATCGCCTACACTACTTTCAATGGTCCTATCCCCATTGATAGGATTGAAAATGGCCACCTCAGGTGTTTAACTGCCAGCGCAGGCGATTAATCGCTTTAGTGGGAACATAGCCTTAAGCGAGCAATACACGGCTTGATTTTTCATTAGATAAAAAACTATAGTTTTTTTAGTCGGTCGGGAAAAAAATTGAGTACTGAACAACTTTTTTGTCCGATAATGGGTAGTAGATATTGAACATACTCTATAGTCTATCTGCAGACATCGAACATGTTTTTTTTTTCTATCAGTTAGCATTGAATGTAAACTCGACAATGTCCATGTTTCATTTCATATTTTTACTCATATACTACATCACTTCTGAATGAAATTATAATCAAATGATTTTCTATACGATTAGAGACAATAGACTTTTCATTCGGCATCGTATTCGATCATTAAATATCAAATGTATTCGTTTCACCGACGCAAAAGCAATGGCTGATAAAAAATATAAAAAAAATAAAAAAAATTCTACCTTAAGCCAAAGACCACTAATGAGCTATCTTTACAATTAGAACTCAACAGTAATTCACATCTAAAGCCCCCCATAAACCTTACAATCTCACCATACAATTTCTGTACAATCCACTTTTGTTCTACCAAAACCAATGTAACATGAGGAGCTTTCTAAGCCTTCCAATCACTATGTGTTCTATCAGGGAGGCCACTATACTATATAGTTGTTGGCAGATCTAAAGGAAATTGTATGGAGTGATCTAAAGGTGTATGGGGGGCTTAATACTAGCTTAGGTATTTTGAATTATAGCATCTACTGCCATGCTATGGTTCTACTAGTGTGCCCTTAAGCAGTAGAGGGTTTATCAGCAGAGCTGTAGAGTGGGTAGTGACACCTGTCAACCATCCCATTTTGGACAGAAAGCCACGTTTTTTATGCAACTTTCTTGGACAAATCCTGATTTCAATATACCCCGGATTTTAAATTGGGGTATCTTAGAAGGAAGAGGGTGTTACTCTGCCTCCTAAGTTTCCACCCCGCTTGTGCAGATGATGTGCGGGTAGGCATAGTAAGGCCCCCTCCCTCGTAAGTTACCTGGCTGCTAAATAGAAGGGCGGAGAGGCTTATCTCCCAATACAGGAAGTGACATCATGTATTTGGAATGTGGAAGTCTTGTTCCGAATATCGAAGGTGATGTCTGACTTGCTGTCAGTTTTTCCTTATACAAAAAGGGAAAACGTGACAGGTATGGTATAGTGACATGGACAAGTATTCTGTTCTTTCTTTTAAGGCAATTTACATAAATTTACAGACCCATTGGATATAATGTGAACCTTTTGGCCATGTTCAGCACACGTTGCCCAACTCGTCTTCTGCAGTTGTATTACTATACGTTTTTTCGGATGCATTAACCCCATATAACAAAATCAGATGTTAAGCAACCATTATATCCCTAACACTATACACACATTATAACACAAACCATAACATTGTGCACTATTACCCAACACTAAAACCCACCATATAGCTAACACAAATAATGAAACATCAACCATATGTATGTGGAAAAGTTTTGACCATAACCCTATATTGGCGTTTAAATCAAACTGTGACTTGAACTATCATTAACTTATAAACCATAAACATTGTATATTAATAAACCATAACAAAGTGCGACAAGACCTTACCAATAACTGTGTATTTACAAACAGCTGTGTCCACTCTCAACTTCTCCCACCAAGGCAGACTTTACACTGAAACTAATAAGGAGAAAGCCAGGAGACTAACAATTTTATTATAAACTATAACTTAAATTATTATAGAGAAAGAAAGAAATAATTATTATATATAATTATAGAGATAAGAAAGAAAGGGGGTCAACTTGTGACATTGGGACACTTGTGGCAGGAAATTCGCCTTAAGGAAGAATGGCGTCCTTACAAACCATTAAGCCCCCCATACACCACATACAATTACCATGCAACTTCTGTACAACCAACTTTTCTTCTACCAAAACCATGTAATAGGAGGACCTTTCTACACCTTCCAATCACTATGTATTCTATCAGGGAGTTCACTATACTACATAGTTGTTGGTAGGTCTCATGAAAGTTGTATGGAGGAATCTGCAGGTGTATGGGGGGCTTTAAAGATCTTTCCTATTCGTTTAGGTTTATATAAAATGTATTGGTGTGAACCTGGCCCATTCCCTATACATCAACCATTAACAATTGTGGCAATACATAAACCTACTTTCCAGCACTTATCGTCAAATGAAACAAATCAGCTAAATGTGTCTATTCTAGTTTGCAGGGATTATGGTGAGTTTTCTTTAAAAAAAAATTTAAGTAAATATAGTTAAAAGTTTAAGAAAACTTTGGGCTGGTTTTAAAACAGTTACACTAGTAATGAGCTGCAGCTGGGAGGAAACCCAGTGTAATGAGGGATGCCATAAATTATAAAAGAGTATGCAGGGGCCAAAGCAGTCTAATGCAGGAAGGAAATTATGACCGATCTTAAATCTTGTATTTGTACCGGTTATACTTCCTGTGAATAAACAAACAGTAAAAAAACATAACTGACTGGAGATCAAACTTATGAGCTTTATTCTTTACATTTTCAGTTTTATTTTTGCTGTTAACCCCCCTGGTGGGGTAATTCCCTACAGCAGTATGAAAATACAAACTGATAGCCTAGTGACCCAAGAATGGGACACCAATTGTATTTTCATGCTGTGTATTTAATGCTTGAAAATGCTGTAATATACTGTGCTGTACTGTCCCTTTAATGCTTTATACTGAAGCTGTCTGGGATATCTGCTGGAAAGTTCACCTGCCTTCCTGTAAATTATTACATGTAAGCCTCTGTTACCTTTATGGGGATAGTTAACCCCCCAAACCAAAGTTCTATATTGAAGCCCCTGAGAAGCTTCTAGGCTGTTCTCTGTGTATCCTGGGGCTGTGTTTAGGTTCTCCATAGGCTGGAGCTCCCCTCCGCCTAGACCCTGCTTGGCAAATCTGGTTAGAAGAAGCTGACGCAAGGCCAATGATTCTTCAAATACCCCGGTTCGTACAGCTATCCTTTGGTCCTGGACCGTCCTGCACCCTCTGGAAGGTGGTCTCCTATCTAAAAGGTACCCAGCAGCATTAGGGACGAGTTTGGAACTGTTGCTCTTAACCTCCCTAGCGCACTGCTGAGGTACAGATTTCTGTACCAAAAGCGCACCATAGACTTTCATGGAAAAAAAGTTTTTACATTGTAGGCCTGTAAAAGTATGTCCATACAGGAGTCTGGTAGACATCCTGAGTATAATAACATGTTCAGAAGCTTTGAGAATAACTCACAATATCAGATAATGAATATTTCAATAATTCACTTTTTCAGGTAAATTAGCACTGCAACCACTAGATGGCGCTGCAGATGTGACAGGTTACATAGGACAGCGCTATAATACATTAAAGGCTTTGGTCCCATTGCGTTGGGACCCCTCTGTTGGGAGCGGGAGGTCCCAACGTAACATATAGACTTACCTGCTCGGCAGAGGGTCTGTCTTCATTGCGCTGAGCCTATCCGCCGGTGTTAGGCTGAACGTAGTCGAGTACGTTCAGCCTTTACACCGGCGGATGTGTAAACAGCAGGGCTGTGGAGTCGGAGTCTAGGAGTCGGAGACATTTTTGGGACCCTGGAGTCGGAGTCGGCAAAAAATGGACCGACTCCGACTCCTACTAAATTTAAATGGG
>CM070034.1:31624251-31636036 GCA_036250615.1 Ptychadena robeensis | reverse complement strand
ATCTGAAACTGAGGAGTCGGAGTCGGGGAATTTATCGACCGACTCCACAGCCCTGGTAAACAGACCATCCGCCGGCAGACAATGTCTCTGGGATACGTCGGGACCCCTGCATATACGCTTAGCGTAGGGGTCCTGACGTATAATGGAAACAAGCCCAAAGTCAATATATTACATTCAGGAACAGAAAGTAACATCGGGAGAGAAGCAGATTGAAGTCAGCCGTAGGAGGACATGGGGACACTGGATATTTTTTTAGGTGAGTATTTTACATAGGGAATCACATTGAATCGTGTTTTTAATGCAGAAAACACTATTCAAATGTTTGTATTTTTTAAACTCCTGTCCGCGCCACGATGTGACATCATTACATGGGGGGGGGGGGTGATCCGTTCCCCTGCAGCTGCCTCTTCATTAGATCGGAGCCACACAGAGCAGTGAGTTTGCTCTCCGTCTGAACCCAGCTCGTCCTGTGCAGTTCTGACATGTCAGAGCTGGACGAGCTGGGACCGTCAGGAACGGCAGGGGGGTTAAGCTTGAACCCCATACCTCCCCATCCCTGCCTCCAGGTGATGGTGAAAGACTGTATATATTCCTTAGTAAACTTGTACATATTCCCTATCTGCTGTCTGGACCTCCATTACTGTGTGTGAGCCAAGCTAATGAAGTGAGCATTGATTCCCTGGAGAATAAACCAAACTGCGAAGTAGCTGCACTACAGAGCCCAGCTAGGCCTGCAAAAATAGTGCCGTCAGCCCGTTCATCATGCAAGAAGTGCCGTTCCAGGATTGGCGGGCAGAGAAGCAAAGATGCCATTGCCAGTAAGGGCACGGACCGCAAGTGGACGGCCGTGGGGAGACGCCAACCAACGGGAAATGGGCCGCGTGTTGGGCACCTAGGGCACACGCTGGCGGCCATCAGTCAGCGGGCAAAATCTGCCACATGAGGGACATAGATCCCTGTCACCCCAAAGCTTGGTTGGCAAAAGAATGGACTTGTCCATAAATCTCTGGCACACAACGACCAGCACGCAAAGGGTGCCCGCCGATACTCTGAGCGATGGAGTGCAGCGTGATGATGTCAACACTTGCACTCTGTTGCTCATCTATCGGCCCTGGCTCGTCAGGTGCCTTTATTGAGCACTTCTTTTTGCCAAGATAATCCATCCCACCTCACAGGTGTGGCATATCGAGGTGCTGATTAGACAGCATGAATATTGCACTGGTGTGCCTTAAGCCCCCCATAGACCTTTAGATCACTCCATACAATTTCCATTAGATCTACCAACAACTATGTAGTGCCGAGTCCTCCCTGATAGAATACACAGTGATTGGAAGGTTTAGAAAGCTCCTCATATTTCATGGTTGTGGTAGAAGAAAAGTGGATTGTACAGAAATTGTATGGTGAGATTGTAAGGTGTATGGGGGGCTTTAGATGTGAATTACTGTTGAGTTCTAATTGTAAAGATAGCTCATTAGTGGTCTTTGGCTTAAGGTAGAATTTTTTTTATATTTTTTATCAGCCATCGCTTTTGCGTCGGTGAAACAAATACATTTGATATTTAAGTGATCGAATACGATGCCGAATGAAAAATTGCATGGTAAGATTGTAAGGTGTATGGGGGGCTTTAGACTGTAAACAATAAAAGGCTGCTCTAAAATGTGCAGTCTGATCACACAGCACAATGCCACAGATGTTGCAACCTTTGAGGGAGCGTGCAGTTGGCACGCTGACTGCAGGAGTGCCTACCTGAGCTGTTGCCCATGAAATAAATGTCCTTTTCTCTACCATAAGCCGTCTCCAAAGGTATTTCAGAGAAATTGGCGGTACATCCAACCGGCCTCACAACAGCAGACCACGTGTAACCCCACCAGCCCAGGACCTGGCCTCACAACAGCAGACCACGTGTAACCCCACCAGCCCAGGACCTCAACATTTTTTCAATCACAATACAATCAGAAGGAAGAGCACCGGACAATAGTGGGAGGAACATTGTTCTGTTCAGTGTTGTGCCAAGAGGAAAGAAAAGTCATCCTCATTAATGCCAAGGAGCAGGTTAGGCGGATGGGACATGAATAGCATTCATTATAAGTCATGCAGATTTACAAAAAAAGGTTCTGCTTGAAATGTTTTCTCATGGATGGTGTGGATGCGGTGACACTGCTGATGGAAATATTTGGTAGAATATCAATTCTCCACCTAGTCATACATTACCAATACCAAGCAACCAAGCACATGTAAACAATTGGTACAAATCATATCAATTATGTTTTCTGACTGTCCAACCATCTTCATGACAGTGTAAAGAGTAAGTGACCCTTAAGCTAGGCATACACGGCTCAATTTATTTATAGATCCAAGAACAATAGAGCAATGTGTGATCCCTCTCGATAAAGGTCGGTCGAACCAGGAATGGACATGTCCGTAAATCATGGTCGATCTTACAGTCAGTTACCCCCCGCACAGCACACAGTCAGTGATCGGCTCCTGGCAGGGGAAAGGGGCGGAGCCTAGCATGGTAAATGCTGTGGGGAGCCCCCTCCTCTGCAGCCATCCTGTGTGTCCGGCTCTCCCTGTTGCCTGTCAGCAGCTCCCAGCCATCCAGACCAGGGTATCCAGGTATTGATGTGCAATGTGGTGAACATTGATTCCAGTTCGATTGACCCGTGATCGAGCGCAGTGTGGTGATGTTACCACGCTGCAATCAATTGCAGGTCGATTGCACAGGTATTGACCCGTGTATGCCAAACTTTAACCTCCCTAGCGCACCGCCGGTACCGCACCATTTTTAACAGTATGGTACAGGCAATGGCAGCAGTGTACAAGGTGCACTGCCTGCCATTTCCTTTCTCCCCTCCACACAGCCGGTGTCATTCATGATGACATTCATTCATGATTAACATGGAGGTCTATGGCACTGCTCACCCTCGCCCCCTTCCGCATCCCCGTGACGCGATCAGTGAAGCCGCAGAACCCCGGAAATGCTGTGGCTGGAAGACATGCGGCTTTCATGGGAGCCCAGCTCATCCAGAATTTGTTCTTCACACAAACTCTAGACGAGATGGGCTTGCCATGAGCACTAAGGAGGTTAATGTTATGGATTCTAGATAGACTTTTTCACTGGCCTGACTAACTTCCAAGGAAATAGACTATGTGCCCAGCATTTCTTCCCCAGAAAAGGTGGCAACTATACATGGAGAACATACTTTTTGAAAGATCACACATTCGAATTTATGCACTACCCAGTAGGGCTGGCCATAGACGCTGAAGCTAGGCACCCATGGATAGATTCCTGTGCAATCGACCCCCGATCGAATCACAGTGTGGTGACGTCACAACGATGTGATTTGATCGGGGATCAATAGAACGGAAATCAATGTGCACATAGACACATCGATTTCCGTTCAATGGGGACCTGTTCTCTCCAGCTTGCAGCACGTGTGAATCACAACACGCTACAAGCTGGGGAGAAGCAGTGTCACTCACACAGCAGCAGCTTCCGAGTGAGGAGTGCTGGCTCCACCCCCTTCACACTGACAGCGGATGGCTTGTGCAGGAGTCCAGGAGCTGGTGACATCCAATACTTTGCATGAAGACTTATGTCTGCAAAGTAATGGAGATTGAACAGGGTTTTCCAACATGTTGGAACCAAGTCCAATCAAGTTTCTTTGAGCGTGATCAATAAAAGTAAGGCACACACGGGTAGCTTTGTAAACAGATTAGAGAACAATCAATCACCATGAGCGTGCACGTTGATTGATTGTACTCTAATCTTTTTACAGATCTACCCGTGTGTCCTGCTTTAGATTTCCCAGAGATCTATTTGTTATCTTCGATCATCAGCCGTACAAAAGTAAAGTGCACCATTTTTGGCATGTGATTAATCGGTGATCGATCAGTGAAGGTTAATCAGAATTCGCACAAAAATCAAGACGTCTATGGCTAGCTTTAGCAATAGGTTTCAGAGCCCACTATGTATTGAATTTTTTTTTAAGCAGAAAGAAGTTCCAGAAGCAGATTTGCTCCATATCTTTGAGGTTTGTAGACTGGAAGTCAGTCAGTTACTCTAAAGGCTCCCATACACGGGTCGTTTTTTTACTCGATTTTTGACAGATCAATCACTGCGCACGTTCATTTGATCGATCTGCTTTTGATCAACAATCAATCGAGTTCTGCCCACCCTGAATGATCGACCAATATCGGAATCGACTAAAAATCAGATCAGACATTAAACCGACATGTTGGTTTTTTTGGTTGATCGTTTGGCAATCAGAGAACGTTGGTGGACCCATAGCTCCCTATGCAGCAGCCTATGTATTTTGTGGAATCGGCCGTTTTGGAGATCGGCTCATGTCCAAATCAGCCACAAATCAGATTCGCAAGGTGGTGTTCCATCCATTCCCAATCAATCGCCGATCCCACAATATCTGGGAATGATCGGATCGGGAATTGATCGGTGACAAACTGACCCCTGTATGGCTAAGTCAATGGTTCCCAAACTTTCCTTGCAGGGCTCCCCTTTTCTATTTAGGGACATTATTGAGCCCCCCTCCCTATTCAAACACAAGCTAAGAATGAGGGCCAGTGCCCCCCTGCAATACCTTTGCACCCCCCAGTTTGGGAACCACTGCTCTAAGTATATATAAATACGACATAGATGTAATAATATATTATCTATATCACTCAGGACTTTACATATGCTCAGGATTGCTCGGTATGTGCGCTATGCTCTAGGCGGGTGTATACTGGCTCCGTGTGTTCATAGCTCTGTAAAGCTTCCAAGCAATCATGTGACTGAGAATAATATTTACAAGGCTCTCCCTGATAAAGAAATCACATGATTTGTATCACACTGATGTAGTATAACCCCGATCAAAGATTTATACACAGTTGTAAAACTGGTTCAAAGGTTAAATATTCCCAGCTCCTGAATGGGACCAGACAAACAATTTAGATAAGGGGTTAAACTCAAAGCCAAAATGTAAAACTTGGGCCAAGATATAATTACCTTGCGGCAAAGATTTGGCCCACGGGCCGGAGTTTAACCTCCTGGGTGTTTGGCCCATCCATCATGAAACTCAGCCCGAGTTGACTAGTGACAGACCCATCTGTCCACTGGATTCCAGGTCTGCCCCGATCGCGTCACCGGTGACGCGAAGGGGGCGGGGATAGGTGGCGCCATAGACCTCCATGTAAAAGGAGGCGCGTCGCCTTTTTTCAGCATTGGGGTTTGTTTCCATTTATGCGGTTGGCTGCTGATGAATGTGGTGCTATCCGCGTGGCTGCAGCCGCTACCGCTACCATAGCCATCCATTGGCCAGTCTCCACTAGGGTGGCCGTGTGCGGATGGGGTCAGAAGCGGATCTGAACACCACCCTACCACATTTTTGTCCTGATGCCGCGCCCGACCGCATACCTGGACAAGGGGCATGCACAAATTCCGCATCTGATCACACGGACGTTCGCTTGCGACCACAAGCTAAACCGCATGGGTTGTGGTCGGTAGCAGTCACAGCCGTGCAGATAGCATCCATCAGCATCTGGCTGCATAAGTGGAAACAAACCCTGTCTGTACAATCAACTTTTCTTCTACCAAAACCATGTAATTTGAGGAGCTTTTTCTAAACCTTCCATCACTAGTGTTCATCAGGGAGGACCGACACACATAGCAGTGATATTATATCCCAATCACTAGTATCTAATCAGGGAGGACGCGTGGGCACTACATAGCAGTGATATATACCTTCCAATCACTATGTATTCTATCAGGGAGACCCAGCACTACATAGCAGTGATATATAACTTCCAATCAACTATTTATTTTATCAGGGAGGACCCGGCACTACATAGCAGTGAATATACCTTCCAATAACTATGTATTCTACCAGGGAGGGCCAGCACTACTAGCAGTGTTATATACCTTCCAATCACTATGTATTCTATCAGGGAGAACCGGGCAATACATAGCAGTGATATATATGTTCCAATCACTTTGTATTCTATCATGGAGGTACCCAGCACTACATGTTGTTGGTAGATCTAAAGGAAACTGTATGGAGTGATTTAAGGTGTATGGGGGGGGGGGCTTTATAATTTAATATTATACAAATAAACTTAGTTCATAGACAATTTTTGAACATGAGAGAAAGCAGTAATACACTTAGACAAGCAATTGTTATAGTTATTTTATTGAAAACTATTAATCTCTGTAAATCTTTAATAGTTTACACAGCTTGCAGTATTTGCAATGCTCTATAAAAAGGACAGAAAAGTCCTCGCGATCCAGAAAACCATCAGTGTTTGTTTCTTACGATTCGTGCAATGATCCTGAAATTATTTCGTTATTTGACTTCAGATGACTTCTAAAAAAGTGTCCTCACTGAAGCCTGTTTGGCATACTGTACTATACATATTAGTCTTCAGTCCATTGCTGTACAGTATAAACTCTGTCATGCTAGTAATACTTTAAAACAATATCGCTTCATTTAACCTCTGTTGTCATTCATCGTTTTCTTGCATTCCAAGCACTTTCCAAATAACTGCAGAGGCTAAACCCCCAAAAAGAAAAGAATGTATTCACATATCTGTGTAGTTTATGTGCATGATAAAACCTAGTGTTCTGAGAATGTCACACGGACACCGTGGCATAAAGTTCTTCTATCTCTTCTTTGAAGAAGTCTCGGAGTTCAGGTCTCTTCGCCTTCAGTGTTGGCGTCAATAATCCATTCTGTACTGTGAACATCTCTTTGTGGATGTGGATAGCCTTCACCTATAATGATAAAGAATACAGTGTAAACGCTCACCTCGACCATTACAGATTAGGAAGAATAATACGATTTATAATACGTTTTTGTCATGCCACAACAACTGTAAGTAATACACGGGTAGATTCCCGTGCGTCAGGTGCCCAGCCGAGAGCAGCGCAATGGCATCATCACACTGCTCTTGAGCTTCATCTATATCAGGGTGGATTTGATTTAAATAATAGTTTTCTACATAAAGACCTATGTGTGGATGTACATATATATAGGGGTGCACATAAGTGGTCCGCCAGTACGCAAATGTGGTCAAAACCAATATTGTTCTTATTAATCGCATTTGCGTACGGAGGAGTCTGACTGTCACTGAGAAATCTGCAGCTTCCCCCCTTTTCCTCCATGTCTGTGTGAGGAGCCGGCGTCACAATAAGTGCTCACTAGTGACACTCTGGCTGAAATTGGTATTGCAGGTACTCCAGTGTATCATAATCTACTTAAAAATATTTTTTAAATTGCCAAAATTCTTTCTGTTTTATTGTTAAATGTATACAATTTCACTTGGATAATCGCAGGGAAACGTTAATATAACTGAAAGTTTGCAGTTAGGGGTGAATGTAAAAGACTAAAAAAAGATTGAACTTTTAAGGTTGTTGGAGATCTGAGGGTTGAAAGTAAGAGTGGACATATGTAAGACCATGTACTCCACTGTTGTTTCCCTGTGCTGGGAGAACAAAATGCGCTCCAGAACATTTGCCAGAGGATTTCCTACGACTTGCAGGCAGTTTGCCCATGACTGAGGGCCCTATTCATTTAGCATACCAAAGACACAGAAAAACAGAGCCCAAACAGCATCAGGTGTTGCTTTTTCACGTCTTGGAGACACCCCAGCTGGTGACCTGTGGATGGAGACAGCTAATCGGAGGATCAATCAGGAACAGGAAGGTCCATCTGCAGCAGAATCTGCCATGCAGCGAGCTGACGCAGAGGACAGTGAGGAAGACAGTGAGGAAGACCACCCTACATATGGGGTGGGTACCAAACGCCATCTCCTGGTACTTATCCGAGGAGCTCACTTAAAAAGTTATGTGCACCTCTGGATATATAAATAATGATAAGAAAGGAATACTTTACAGCTATCAGTGTTTCTGGGTCTGATGATAGCACCCTGCAGGACACCTTCAATATTACAATATTTTTTATAGTTATAGTATTGTTGATTACAGTAAATAAAGGTGGGTTTACATGTTTTTTTGTTTGATCAACGAAGAATGAACGATATTTTGGTTGGTTGAACAAATATCTAGAATGGACACTTTGTTGGATGGACACATTTTGTTTGATCTCGAACAAAAAATCGATCCAAAGGTCATCGAACATGTTGGGAAATTTTTAACTGTTGTTGTAATTTCGAACGTATTTTCATTCGATATAGGCGAACAAAAAATCTAATGTTACATTCGATAAATGAACGAACGATATTCGACAACGACATCCCACAAAAATCAAAGTGTAAACCCACCTTTAGTTTCAGGTTTTGTTCTACATACTAAATGGCACTTTGTGTCTGGTTTTAGATAACCGCTGCATGCCAGGTCCAGAAATTGAGCAGCCTGCTAAAACCCTTTTTTCTCCATCACAGATTTTCAGTAGGTTCATATAATATGTGTAGAGGATGCCCAGTCACAGACTGCAAGGAGGTTCTCAGAAGTAAAGAGAGCGAACATAACCGCCTAAATGATACTCTGTGGTATCTGTAAACCTCCATGCTATGTGTTCATTACTGACTGCCTGCGCAAAGAATAAATCTGTGATGGCAAAGAGTTTTATTACAGGACACTAAGGCAAGATGGTAGACCTTGTCCATCAGTGCCCATAGTTGTTATTATATTACAGTGTAAATAGGTTTAGATGAAAGAAATTTTATATTTGAAATGAAAGGCCACGAGTGATTATTCTTATTATTATTAACCTTTATTTATATAGCGCCATCAAACATATTACGCAGCGCTGTACATTAGGTTAGAGTTGAGATTCAACACAACACACCGATTGGGCTTACAATCTAAAGCAGGGTACAGACGTGGAGATATGGGTCAAATTGATGGCTGTTTGGAGCGCCATGCATGCTCACGGCTATCTATCTGACCCATATAATCTGCCCCTTGAGCTGTTTTCGAGCGGGACAAATCAATCCCGCCCGAAAACTGCCTTATTGGACATGTCCGTTAATAAGGCGATGTCCTATACTTTGCCTGGGTCTCCAGGTAAAGCTCGGCTGAGGAGAAGGAGCCGGGGAGAGACAGTTCTGCCCCCCCCCCCCGGCTTCTCCGATATCTGACAGCAGCGTGATGGCGTCCTCACACTGCTGCAGAGTACATCGGATGGCTAGAATATCAAGCCGTCTGTACCCTGCTTAATAGGTTGAGGAACAGGGAATAATGTGCTTCAATGAGCAAAACAAAAGAAAAATTCCACCTCTAGCGCTTGAGATAACGTCACATTTCTTTGTTGTTCCTCACCACAGTACATTTATGCTAACCTTGGCAGTGCCATGGTGTATCGAGGTGCAAACACTGTCTCTATATGAATTGCCGCACCACATGCATGATATAAACCTAGCCTAAATGTGGGCATACACGGTTAAATTTTTCCATTCAATCAACTTAAATGATAAAAATGATAATTTTCAGTCAAAAATTTCTAAATCGGTTCCTTTTTAGCTTAATCGATTGACTAAAACATGACCAATCATGTCTCGACCAATTTTTGTTCGATATGGATAATTTTTAGTTTCTTATTCAAGCATCTGGTCAAAATACCAAGATGAATACCTATTGATTCGAATGTGAATCGATTTTAAAACTCGTATTAAAACATCTCTCAAAATATTTGTAGTTCACTCAGGACTCATATAGTTTTTGAAGTCAACATTAACCTCCCTAGCGCACTGGTGAGGTCCAGATTTCTGTACCAAAAGTGCACCATAGACTTCAATGGTAAATTTTTCTTTATGTTGTAGGCCTGTAACTTCCCAAAATATGTCCGTACAAGGGTCTCATAGACATCCTGAATATAATAATGTGTGAAACAAACAATTATGTAATATATATTTTTTTAATACATTTAATGAGAAAACACAAAAATCAGGGCACAAAGCTATGCTGCTATGTACAGAATCTCGCCCAAATGAAGTCACTGGTGCCCCAGATGTGCCCATTTGCAGTTAACCCTCTCTAACCTGGTGTGATGGATGTGGTAAAATCACACCAGGGAAGAGAGGGTTACTGCATATGGACACATCTGGGGCACCAGAGACTTTATTTTGGCGAGATATTGTACATAGAAGCACATTGAAAGCAGTATTCTACAAAGAAAACTGATTTCATGCAATGTATTTTCAGATTTCCTGCCGCCTCCCCGATGTGGCGTCATCACGTCACTCGGAGGAGGGGGGGAAGAAGAGCTGGAGGATCCAAGGAGGCATGTCGCATCGTGGACACCGGGAGCACCAAACAGGAAGTATGCGCTGCCGGAGCCCCGATGTTCACTGGACGGCACAATCTCGTCCAGTGCTATAGTAGGAGTCGCAGCACTGGACTAAATGGTGCCGTCCCGACCGCTAGGGCGGTTTAGGTCCACTTTATCCACACCTATTCAGTGGGCCTGTGCTTTTTATTGGATGTAAGGCAGATACGTGAGTGAACCAGGCATTAGGGTAATGAGAGGTGAGTTGTCATGTAAAGTGGTGTAGTTAAAGAAAAAAGGTGACCAATTTCCCCTTCCATTGACTTAAAAAAATCTATTGCTTAGGTCGATAGTTTGAAAAACAATTCCTGTTTACCACCACATAATATCATTGATGCAAAACAGATTGATTCCTTTCCAGAGCCCCTTGTGCTCATGCTCCATCATATGATCAGATACAAATCAATTAAAATTAATGAATACAATTAATACAATTAATTAAAAAGAAAACACATCAGAATGATCGACTGAAAGCTCCATCCATTTTATTTCCCTTTTGGTCGTTCAATTCTGGTAAAAAGGAATCGACTTTCAACAATCAATTTTTTTGAAGTCGATTGTTCAGAAATTGTATGCCCACCGTGTATTTCGAACTGTGTATTTCATAACTATAACTGAAAATAATTTCAACAAAAAAACGATTTGCATGTTTGAATGATTATTTATTTCATTTTAAACAGCATCACAAGATCTCAGGATTATGGTATTGATGGGGTATTTCAAATCACAGAAAGAGAGGCTGAAATGGGAATGCAAATGAACTCTGGAATAATCTCTGACCTACACAGGGACAACAAAAACTTCCCAGGCTTCCTATCTTAGTCAATTATTCCTACATGTCTAAGCTGTGGTAATTTACTATACTCATTGCTATTTAAGTTTATGATCAAATCCTCTATATCAGCAGTATTTCTTAGCTGCCCTGGTCTACGGACATTTTAATTGCAAAAGGAGGTGTAAATTATGCCAGAACTTCTCTCCATCACCCCCAATAACTCTTCCTAACCTTGATCACTGTCTCCACTGACCCTTTACTTTCATCTCAGGTCAGTCAATGTGTCAAGACAAAATGGTTGCAATTTTCTAAAATATTATTGTCTTTTTTTGTATATACATGAGTCTATAAACCAGAATTGTGTTAAGCCTGAAGAAGGGATCAGAGATATCCCAAAGTTTGCTTCTAAAATGATTTTAGTCAGCCAATATAGGAATCACTTAAACTGCAAACTTTCTGTATTCATTGATAGCTAAAGCTGGCCATACACCTTTAAGGCCCCCATACACGTGTCGGATTCGCACCGGATTCCGGCACGATCGATTCCGGGCACGTGCACGTTAAACGATCGTGCCGGAATCGCATGCAGCCCACCTTGTCCGATCGATCAGGTCCGATCGTTCAGGGGCTCAGAATCGGATCCGACGGAGAACCAACCGAATCGGGCAGAATCTCATCCGATTCTGCCCGGATCAGGGGGAGTTGCCATTTGTGAGGTGGAATCGGAGGT
>CM070034.1:31597574-31612592 GCA_036250615.1 Ptychadena robeensis | reverse complement strand
TGTATCTCAGTAATGTTCCTTCTTACCTGCACTTTGTTGAAGAGCAGTCTGTCCCATACACTGTTATTTCGAATGACCCCTCTTCTCACTTCTGCTTCTTTCCTTCGAGATGCAAATTCAAGAATCCATCGCTTAATGGGTGTATCTGCTTGACTAAAGATCTAGCACAGAGCGAGAGGAAAGACAATTCTAGACACACAGATATAGAATTATACCCTAGGCACATGATCTGATTCTCACGCATATAACCGTTATATAACATATATATGTGTATTTATATATATTATACATGTTATGACATAAGCTGGCCATAGACGCTTTGAATCCATGCCGATTTCTCATCAGATTGATCGTGCATGTGTCTGGATTTACTTTGGTCCCCATCCAATATAATGAGCTCGACCTACAAATTATGGTCAGTAATTTGGTACATTGATTTCTGGGATTATTAAAGATCGTTAGCACGTTAGATTTGTGACTGATTTCGTGGCAGAACGATCGCCGCGCGCACGCACGCACAGTGGCCACAAATCTAACCGTCTATGGCCAGTTTTAGCTATCATTTTTGGTTAAAAAATGTTGGTAACCTTTAGTGCAATATACAGGCAACTAAACAACCAACCAGTAAAGGGTACATAGACTGGTCATATGCTTTTAAATTAGGCTAAATCCACAAATGTGTCAAGTAGTACGGTTGTTCTCAGATTTTTGGGTATAATGGACTCTGCTTCACCCGTATTCCTATTTCTAGTGGATACTGGAACATATACCGTTTTGAGTGATGGGAAGTCTATGTCACCCCATGATCTCATGTTGTGGGTCAAAAAAAGACGATCTGCAAAGTGGTCCCTCATAATGCGGCAGGAAATCTTAATTTGAACATTTACTCTTGAGAAAGCCAAGCCCCCTGCTGTCTAAAGTTTTAGGGGTAGAAGAAACCTGCATGCCTGTTCCACTTAACCCAGTATTGGGCTTTTCTTTTCCTCACACCTGATTGCTTTACTATATGATAAAAATATATAGTTGTGGCAGGGCTATAGGCATTGCCACTGCTTATATTTCAGCTTGTAGCTTTCTACTTGGCACCTAGCCAAATCTATGTATTGGCCTTTTCAATTCTAAGGACCCGTAGACAGAGTAAAAATCAGAGCCAACCAAAGTGCATTGAATTTTGCACTGAACTGTTAACTTGATAAAATGTTCATAACAGGTTAAAAATAAGCATAATGCTGTTCATTCATTGTCCAATTAAAAGTCTATGTGCCCTTCTGCCACCAACTTGTTTCTAAGGATATTAGCACTGACCAGGGTAAGTATGCTTTACAATTGTTCTCTGTGTATAAAGAGCTTTTACAAACTGGAGCTTGTAACTACCAGCTACGGGTACGTCATGGCAGCTACATACCCTGTTTCTCTGAAAGTAAAACCTAGCTGCTATCCCCCCCCCCCGTGCTTCTAATATAAGCCCTTCCCCTAAAATAAGACCTGTCCCGGAGACAGCTTCCATATGACATGACGTTTTGTCACCTCTTCTAAATCTAGAAATAAGCCCTAGTGCATTTTTGGGGAAATAGGGTAGTATGAAAAAATATTTTCAGTCAAAATAAAATGATAAACTTTTATCATCTCAAAAGCATGTATGCATGAATAAATGTCATTTCAGGCCTCAACAGCTTCTATTAATATTTATGATATGAATGGTAAGAAATTATTTTTGCTGCCCATTTCTCCAAGGTAAGATGACATCACTCTCTGACATTTTGAGAATAAAGAGTATTTTAAAAAACACTCTCTTGGCAATGTGTGGCAATATTGTCTCACTGGATGTGAGAGCTCACGATTCCTCCAGGTCTCATTGAAAGTTGGATGATGTCACCTTCTACAACAAAAAGTGAAAGGAAAGCTGAGAAAAATATCTCAACTGAATTACAGACCATAGATGGAGTTCACTTTTATTTAGAAAACATGAATTGCCACTACTTCGCAAACAGTGTGGTACTTGTAGAGATTATAAAAAGAATGGTGACCAAGTAATCATGCAATGATCCACATAGTAAAAGGTTGTTTATTTTAAGGGAGAGCGAGAAAATGAATTTGCATTGAGAATCCAAGATCCAACTCTGACAAGGGTCCTTGAACAAAAGAGATATAAGTAGGAAAAACAGTAGACATAAACTATTCTTTCTGATTCACGTTTGTACACCTCTTATTGTAAACTTGATGGACATGTAAGCCCGGCCAACCAGCATCAGTTTACTAAAGCGAACAAACTCATTAATAAAACTAAACTATAGTTATTTTTACATTTCACTACAGCCTAAGTATTATTTGAAACCAGTACATCCTCAGGAACACCCACCTTGTCATACATTCTGTTTAATAATCTTGGAACAACTGGGAAGATTGTCGGCCGCAATGTCTTCATGTCATCAGATAGAAGACGAATGTCACCTTGAAAGAACCCAATACGACCACCATGGCAGTATACCACAGACTGTTAAGGTAAGAAAAAGAACATTTTAGATTGGACTGTACAAAAAAAGTGATGTAACTAATGTTTATTAATATGTAGACTACAGGTAGCCATACATGGGTCTTCTTTTGCAATAGCGCTATTCGATTCAATCTTGTGTGATCTAAATATTGACAGTCAGTCAGTCTAACATCAATCGGACCACACAGTGTGATCGATTAAAAACCTATTGATTCCTTTACTTAGATCTGTGCACGTGCTCCGTTGTACAATCATCATACAAATCGACCAAAATACCTAGGAGATCCATCAGATACTTTACCAACATCTCCTATTATTGCTTATTAATCATTAATCATCGATTATGATCACTTTTGGTCGATTGTACCAGGTGGACGGGAGTCGATTTCCATTCACTTAGAAAGATAGATTTTTCGGTCAATGGAATTGAAATATTAAACCGTGTATGGCTACCTTAAATCTGGAGTCACAAACTTGAATTTTATACCTAAATTTTATCTTGAAAATATGTTGATTATAGACGGGCAACTGGTTTCACACAGAATTTGTTGGAGTTGCATTATTTTTTGTTCTCTTCCATATAATTTATGTTGGTACTGTAGAGCTTGCCTAATCACCAGAGTACATATACAGGATCACATTAGGTCTAGTCAATAGTCTCAGTGGCCTCTATAAAGCTACAGCTGTAATGTTTATCACTATAACTTGTAATACCTCTTTTCATTAACAACAGTGAACTGGTAAGCAACCAGAATGATCTTATTGTAATAATGTTTTATTGTTATATTATTTATCAATTATAGAATAAAATGGTGAGGCGCTAAGGATTGGCATCTGGCGAGAATACTGGCTCTCTATGGTGTTCGTTATATAAGAAGCATGCAGTAGAAAGGAAATCCAGATCACTATCAAATTCTAATTGCAGTTATCTACAGAAAATCACCTTAGTGCCAGAAATGTTCCTTATTAGACATAACCGGATAAGTCACACCAATAAAATCACCTAAATAACATTGTGCTATAATGTGTCAGGCCTTCATAAGACTTAAGACTATATATAAGACATAAGACTATACGACCACTGAATGTATTTTGTTGTCATCACGTACGGTCGATCTGCAGAGAAATCGGCAGGAAAACGACCTGTCTATGCCCAGCTTTAGACTTGTTTTTCTAATACTTTCCATGTAAATTACCCACTTAGACCCAGCTATCCATATGATAGGTGACCTGCTTCCATTTCTTTTCTGATGTGCAGATGGTCATTGAAGGTGAGGTCAGCATTGTCACTCTGACTGCTCTGCAGCAATACACCCTTTAAACAACACCCTGTGTGTGTGTTTTTTGAAAACGCCTCTCTCATGGCTTTCAGTAGGCATTGGTTGTCCATGACAGGGCAGCCGTCAGAAATCATGGGGCCCCGTACAGCAAAAATGTCCGGACCCCATGACAGGACTTGTTGAGGGGGGTGCTATATTATCACCCCAACCCCCCCGGGGTGCTGGTTGATGTCGGTGCAGCAGCCTGTCAGCCCGGACTGCCGGCAGCACATCATACACAGTGGCAGTCCGGGCTGACAGTGAGCAGAGGCTGCTGTACCGAGCTGACCATCGGGCCCCCCTAGCTGCCCTGGCCCGGGACGGGAGTCCCCTCTGTCCCCCCCTGATGGCGGCCCTGCTGTCACATATTCACTGGTTGTCCTTCCAAATACTATTTCATATTGGCATTACCCCCACGAGTCCTTTTTAGACATGCTAGTCATCACAATTCGGCCCTTGACTACAACATGTCACCTTTAAGTACTGACTGTTACCTTGATGCCAAATAGTCAGTAACAAGACAATACATTTTATTGACTTCTTCTTTTAGTAGTTTTAATGTTATAGCTGATCAGTGTATAAGAAGCAGCTCTGGGCAATGAATGAATGTGATTTAATTTCAGATATACATTTACTTAAGCTATAATCTTTTCTCATGCTTCTCATAATAAATACTGTATTTCTCAGACTATAGGATGCACTTTTTACCATTAAAATCATTGGGAAATTATGCATCTTATGGTCCCAATATGTATAAACATCCCAACCATCCTGGAAGCAATAGCTATGAATCGCAGGAGGCAGAAATGTGTTCCATTCCCTCCAACCAAGCCAAAAAGCCACTGCCAAGAAAAGATCTTATCTGTATTAGCACTAGCAGTACCCATTCTCCGAACACACTGACCAACTTATGGAGAGACACATTTTACAATTAGATAGCATGAGTTGTGTATGATCATTAACATTCTGCATTGCAATAAATAAATTTTGTAACAAAGACTTATATCTCCTCTCATATGTAAATAGCTGCTCATGGGTAGGTTATTCAGTGCCAGATTGTAAAATGTGTCTCTTCAGTTGATCAGCATGTTTAGAGACACATGCTGCAGCCAAGACCTCCCTCCTGGCACTGGCCTTTTTGGCTGGAGGAAGAGTGAATACTGCACGATCCAGTCCTGCCTACTTTGGTGGAACATTCTGTATATTCCCTAATATCTGAATGGCTTTGTCTCTGGGTTTTTATTTATTTATTCCTAATTTTCTCTCCAAAAATTTTAGGTGCATGTTATAGTCCGAAAAAGACAGTAATTTTATTTCTGTCATGTAAAACTGCTTCTCCTGGTTGATCGTGGAGATATATGAAACTGGGGTTGCCGATTACTGTAGAAAAACACATTTGCTGTTTTTTTGCCATTAAATCATGACTGCCCTTCATTGGTGGAGAAGTATTTTAGATCTGAACAAATTGAAGTGTAGAAATGCCAAATTGGAATAGTGGATATTTAATTTTTGTCATCTTTATGTATCCTCAAAGAACTTTAAACCATATTGGAGGATTTACCATGCTGTCTCAACCCTTGGTACTACCCTTAGGGCTTATTCCCACAAGCGCAATTTGTCGCAGGGTGAAGCGATTTCAAATCGCGCATGGCAATTGCGGGTGGTGGCACCCATTCCTTTGCATGGGCTTGTCTGACATAGACAAACGGCCGCCCACAACCCGCAATCTGTAATCACACCCACACCGCGGCTGATTGGTCTTGTGGGAACAAATCCTTATGATGATTATCTTTTCATTGGGATGGATACAAAAAACAGCTTCCATTAAAATTTTTATGGATTTGTGAGGAAGTAAAAAAAAAAAATCTAGTCTTCGGTATGTTTCTATTGGGTGTTTCTACACCATGTTGATCTCTTTTCAGAGATTCCTAAATATAAGGTAAGTGTTCTATTTAAGAACTTGGAGCACCCCTGCATTGCTATTTGTATGTCTGCCTTCCACATAGACAAGAAAAGAAGTTAGCTCTATACTAGACTTCAACAGCTATAACGCACTAGTGTTAGTATTAAAATCTCTGCTAATGATTGATTGCCAAGTAATTCTTATTAAATATTTGATTTCAGATGTTATTTTGATCTTCATTTTACTAATCATCGCAGATTATTACATTTGGCACAGCTTGACTCTTGGCGTCACTACTTTCACCAACACAAAGACCTTACCTGCACCATTCTCTCAAACATGTGTGCTAAAGGCAAATAGGAAATGTGTACATCCTCAGATGTTGGGGACCACTGACTCTGGAAAGAAAAAAAACATAGACAGCCCAACAAGGCCAAGTCAGATCAGGCAAGCGGCTTACCTGTATTACTCTCTCAAACATGTGAGCCAGAGGCAAGAAGGAGATGAGCACATCGTCCTGTTTCGGAAATATCACTTTCTGCAGGTGAAGGGCGTGGGAGACAGAAAAGGAGAGAAACACTGACAGGAAGACAACGAGAAAGTCATAAAACAATAAAGAAGAAAAATGGTGCAAAAAGGGGGAAAGTTTGTCAAGAGAAAGAGGTAGGTAGAAGAGAGCAGTATACAGAGTACAGTGTTAGGCCACAAGGTCAATGAGGCTACAGTATGTTAGAAGGACTAGTAAACATCAGGGCAACCAACATACGGAACACCAAAGAATGCTTCTGTCAGCAACAAAAGCCTGTGCTAATGTGCTTTAGTCATGGTGATAGATGCCGGGAATTATAATTTAGAAATATTATCGCAGTACCTACCAAGTATCAATATCTGTTAAGGCCCCCATACACGTGTCGGATTCCCACCGGATTCCGGCACGATCTATTCCGGGCGCGTGCACGCGAAACGATCGTGCCGGAATCGCATGCAGCCCACCTTGTCCGATCGTTTGCGTCCGATTGATCGGGGGCTCAGAATCGGAACATGTTGGTCTTTCTGATCCGATTCTGCACACATCAGGGGGAGTTGCCATTTGGGAAGTAAGCCGATCGGACACGGATCCGTCCAGGAATCCGTGGGACAAGGTGGTATTAAGCGATCGGATACTCTTAATTGGCTGATTGATCGGAGCTCCGATTCCCTCTGAGATCGCCGGAATCGATCGGGTGAGTGATCAATTGGCCATGGAATCTGACACGTGTATGGCTAGCTTTAGAAGCAACCACACCAATTTATGTATTATTAACACACCACTAACGCTGAACTCCAGGCAAATGAATGCACAGATGAAATATACACTATAGGTTCATAGGTCTGTGGACACCCAACTACAAAGGCCATGTTCCCACGTAGGTGATCAGCCACGGGGCAGACGTGATTTTAATCTTGTCTGCGATCGGGCACTTGCAGATCTTCACCCATGATTTTCTTAAAAAAAACGCCCCCATTATAAAAAAAATCTTCATTCTCTATGGACACGATTTTTCAATTACAATTGCGATCAGAGAAAAAAAATCGTGACCGCCACTGTTAGTTGAAGTGGGGACAAGCCCATTCAACTAAATGGACACGATCAACAGCAATCGTTACGCAAGATTTAAATCGCTTAAGTGAGAACATAGCCTTACAATGTACATTGAACTATACTGTTCACATTTACTGTTCATACATTTTTCACTACACGCGCTGCGGTGCTGTTCTCTGGCCGGTAATAGATGTGCTAGCAGTAATGTTCAGTGTCCGTTGCGTTTTGCACTGCGCTTGTGTCTCCCATGGGAGACGCTTGCTCTGTGTTTGCAAACATTCGTGCAACAGGGCATTCACGGTAACACAAACGCAGGGCCCTATGGAAATCTGTGTACCTTGCATAAACGCTAGCCACGCGGTGTTGCGGTACTGTGCAGTTGTAATGAGCAGCACAGGCAATATTTATATTATTTGCAATCAATTCTTGATCTCCAGTGATTATTATCTTCAATGCACAAATCAGCACTTGTACATGCGTATATTGTGAACACAATGCATGGTACTTTCCACAGATTACCTTCATTGCGCAAATCGGCACTTGTACAGGCGCATATTGCTTACGCAATGCACGGTAGTTTTGGGTACTGATGTAAAAAAACTTTAATATTCTGGAATACGAACATACAGCACTACAGCACAGCGAATAATCTCGATCAGCACTACTGTGCAGGCTAGTGTGAAGTTGCCCTTCAGATTTAAAATGAAATATTGAACATATTCAACTACTTATATAAATGTGATAGTTTGGTGTCCATTAACATTTGTTGATATAGTGTATTTATGGGAGCTATTGTACTAAATAGAACTAATAATATTCCTGATCATCCAGTTATACACAACTCTATGTGTACTTTAACCGCAACTATGGGACAGATGTGAACAGCCGAGGTTTAAAGGGATAAAATGCGGGCGATCAAGAGCAATCTGGCGCAATATTTGGCTGCGATTATGATCATGCCCGATCGCGCCCATAGAGAATGAGTGGGGACGCATTAAAAAAAGAATTTAAAATGTGTCCATGCATGTCTATGGGTGTGATCAGGGGAGAATGGGCGTGACCTCCCATGGCCCAATATGAGGGACTTTCTAAACAATCAAGTTTACCTGTGTTCAATTGCAGAGGACCCGGCACTACATAGTTGTTGGTAGATCTTAAGCTGGGAATAGACGGTTTACGATTTACCGTCGATTCCTTATCCGATTCTCTGCACTAGGAGCGGCGTGATAACGTCATCATGCCCGCCCGCTAGTGCCGAGAATCGGACGGCACTCTTTATGTGCAACTCATTACTTCGGCTGGTAGCTTCCAATATGATGACATAGAGGGGTGAAGGCTAATGGAGCCAAAATGAATAACATTTTTGAAAATCTATTTAAATACTGCATAAATCAATTATGGAAGACAAGAACCTTGACCAAACTAGTCGTTTTCAAGGGCAAAGCTATTGATTTGATGTACAACATTGGTGTTCTGATGATTGTATTTCTAACATCTAATTTATTTTTCTGTATGGGGGTGGGCACTCATTTTTCAGCATGAGTGACTAATAAGGAGCATTGCTCATGTCATGTAGGAAAAAGACACAATGTCTACTAAATGTCTCTAGTCTATGGTATTTCAATCAAGTATTGTAGATTGTCAATGAATTACAGCCTCTTCAAGTGCAGCAGAATAATTTGTCAAATTGTCATATTAACTTAACAAAATGCAAAAAAAAGGTTCTGCATTTATATACTATTTTTATTTTCCTGAGAATTTTTTTTTTTAGGTATTACAAATCTGTAACACAGTTTGGCAACAGACATGAACAGCTTGCTGGCAATTTGACATATTGCTGCAAGGTTTGCTATGTCTCTAATACCTGTGCCAAACTGGATTCATTTCAATCATAGTAGGTATATCATCAGCATGCTGCCTGTGCTTAGGAGCATGAGGTGTACAGATCCAGGGAATAAAGTAACAACAAAAATACTTTAACCTGACTCTTAAGCAGGGAACACACATGTGGATATGGGCCAGATCAATGGCCGCTTCGAGTGCTGTGTGCGCTCACGGCCATCTATCTGGCCCATATCTAGTGCGGCCATGCCTGTTTTTGAGCGGGACCAATCCATCAACATGACTGTAAACCACGGTCAATGTCCATTGCTTTGCATGGAGACCGCAGGTCTCATCGTCGGAGCTGGAGACACAGCTGTGTCTCCGATATCGGGCAACAGTGCAATGACGTCAGAGCAGGGAACCTCGAACGGTTCCTATATCGAGCCGTGTGTTCCCTGCTTTAAGGTAGGAATAGATGGGTCAATATTTGCTTGTTTGATCAGATTTTTTTGTTCGATATGTTTATCAACCATCGCTTTTGTAAATGAATACATTCGATATTCAAGTGCACGAATACGATGTCAAATGAAAAATCTTTGATTATAATTTCATTCACAAGTGATGTAGTATAGGAGTGGTTTTAAAATTTCGAACAACCACATATCAAATGAAAAAATATGTTGGTTGTTGTTCAATGTCTGCAGATAGACTTTTTGTTCGATATCCACTACTTATTATAGAATAAACAAGTTGTTTGGTACTGGATTTTTTGTTCGACCGACTAAAAAATCCACCATTTTTAGTCGATCAAATGAAAAATCAGCCCGTGTATTCCAAGGTTTACAAACACGACCACCTTATTGTTAGTAGTTAAAGATTAGGAAATGAATGATAGAAGAAGATACAAGTGGTGGTGAGATAATAATTAGAGGCATAGAATAAAGCCCAACTCCTGCAAAAAAACATTTCATTCAGTTTAGATAGCACATGGAAATGCTTGTATGGCAATGCCACTGGGACAAGATATGAATAAGGAAGTTTTGAGCTTGTCTTTGTTGTGGAGGTTATACTTGCCCTTTAAATGTTATGATAGACAGTGGTATAAAGGGTCTATATACAGAAAATAATGGTACAGAGCTCTATCTATAAGCAGCAATGATTGCGGCACATTCTTTTCTGCTATGAGATGGTATACGGGTATATAGAACTTGCACTAGGATTTTGTACTCTATACATCCTATTTTAAGAGCAGAACAATTATGTATACATATATGCAAATGTTTTATACATACATTTTATTCATTTGTATCTATATGGATGCCACATATTTCAAACTCTTTTAGATGGTATTGATTTTTTGTTTTAATAATGAATTTCATAGGGATGACAAGTTCCCCTAGAAAAAAGTTCTCTTGCAACTCCCGGATAAGTATATGATTCATTTAATCAGAGTATTAATTAGCACTGCTTTGATTTGGTGATACTTTTTCAGCCTACACAGGAAGGTGAAATCAGACACGATCAAATTATCACTGAAAGTCAAGCATGTGATCAATTTGATAACCTGTTGAGGTTATCAAATTGATCACATACTTCACTTTCAGTTTTCTTGCTGGAGAACTTTTTCTAAGAGAACTTACCATCCCTACTTATTACCAATACTAGGTAAAAAAAACATGTTCATCCCCTGGATTAACTGGATGTAAATGTATGTAAATACTGTAGAGCAGGGGTCTCAAACTCGCGGCCCGCGGGCCATTTGCGGCCCTCGGGATCTTGTTTTGCGGCCCGCACCCAGGGGGTACGCGAGACCACAGCCAGGGGTACGCGCAGGCACCAGGAAAAGTTTGGCACCTGCGCCGGTTACAGGTGCGTAATGCCTGCTCTCCATCCAGGGGGACGGGCTCTAGGGTGCTCAAGCCCAGATCCCGCCCAGGACTCCATACTTGGTGCGGTGGGCGGGCTTAGGGCGCCTCTCCCAACCTCGCCCCTGTCAGTCAGTCAGCTAGGGAGCCCAAGCCCAGACCTCGCCCAGGACTCCATACTTGGTGCGGTGGGCGGGCTTAGGGTGCCTCTCCCGACCTCGCCCCCGTCAGTCAGTCAGCTGCTAGGGGAAAGTGACTCCCCCTCTAAGCTAGCCGCAGGACGTGATTCCCGTGAAATCCCTTATGCGGCCCAGCCTCATCCTGACTTTGCCTCCTGCGGCCCCCAGGTAAATTGAGTTTGAGACCCCTGCTGTAGAGGCAGGTACTGAGTACTTGGAATTATGGAACATTATGGAATGAATATGTATATATACAGTATATATATACTTGTTTGTGTGTTATGCTTCCTAAAAGTGCTTGTGTGTTAAATTTAAAGTGGGATAAAAGTTTTTATTGCAGTATTAAGTTATAATGTACATGTTGATGCTTGTTTAATTTGTATTTAATATGGGCCTTTACTTGGATTTGATTGATTTACATTGCAGTATCTGTATCCTTACAATTCCTTAAAGTGAAATTCAAAGTTTTGTAGTGTAAAATCAGCCCACCCACACAGAATCACCTTCATCTTTACAATCTCTAAAGCTAGGCATTCATGGGTCGAAACCCGTGCGATCGGCCCGCAATGATGCCACCACGCTGCACTTGATTACGGGTCAATCAAATGGTAATCGATGTGCACCACTTTGCGCTTTGGGAATCGATGTGCTCCTGGACGAGGGTTCACATTGAGCATCTTCCAGTTTCTGTCTGTCAGCACTCAGCAGAGCGTGGATCTGGACACAGGACAGCTCCGGAGGAGATCGGCTCACCCCCCCCCCTTACTGCGCAGAGCAGCCCGTGTCATGGCTGAATTTGAACTACAAGAAATGATCCCAGATTTTCCCTGTATATGTTGGAGTTAATTCATTTTGCCATCTAACGTAATATTTTCTAGGATCCTTAGAAGCTAAGCCCCTGTCCAGTCTTATACTCACTCTGATCCAATAAGGTACCAGCTATATAGCTGTCAAAAGACTACAAAATAGAGCTGTACTAGCCCTGTACAACCCCCACTGAACAAAATATAAAGTTGATACTCTATATACAAGTATATAAACCTCCTTATTGATTGATTGATTTCAACACAATATACAAGGTTTTCTAAGCTGCATACAGAACGGAAGGGGCAATTAGGAAAAAAGATGTGCGTTCTACTTCTACACTAGGTATTGATTACAATAGAGGGTAAGCAGACTAACTCATTTTAATAATAAATTAGATCAATGACTGCAATGACCTTTAATTGGGCCATTTCTTGAAAATGGTCAACCAATTTGATTTTGAGTTAACATTTGAGTTAATTATAAACATATTGATTTGATCTGCCATCTATTGATAGACAGTAAATGCTTTTTTTTTTACTATGCTTTTAGTAATAGTATGTTTTGTAAAGTTAGAAAAATAACAGACAAGTAAACCAATATCTCTGTAGAGGAGTACTTAATATTAAGCTTTACATATTGTGTGTACAAATAGATCATATAGATAAAAGGATTGGCACACATAGCGTTTAAACCTACAGAAACATGTATGATACGCCATTCTAAATCCATAGCCATTAACGTTGGTTCCCTCCTCTCAGCCTTTTACATTTTCTGGGTTTCCACAACAGTACAGTCTGTGTGAATTCCGCTCATTTATCTAGAAGCATATTTGTGAGGTTGGTTCATAATCTTCATTATACTTCATCCCAAAGATGTTTGATGGGACTGAGGTCGGCAATTCAAGTTCTTGCTCACAAAACTTGCCCAAAATGTATTTTGCAGCTTGCTTTGTGCAACGTCATAATGAATCAGAAAAGATGTTTTCATAAAGTTGATGGCATAGCATTCTCCCTTCAAATGAAGGGGTATTGGCGAAACTCTGATAACCATAAACAATTATTGCTGCTCCACCAAACTTTACAGGCCCAATGCAGTCAGGCTGGTAACAGTCCCTTGACCCCTGCCAAACCCAGACTTGTCCAGTACACAGAGAAATCTAAAGCTGGGCATAGACGGGTAATTTCCCTGCTGACTTCTTGGCAGATTAAGCGTGCATGATGATGTCATCATGCACGGCCACTAGTGCAGAGGATCGGCTGGGCACCCTTTCTGTGCTGGCCATTAATTTCCCCATCCAAAGTAATGAGATTGGTAGGGAATTTACCAGCATGTTGGACCACTGTGCAATCCTACATGCGGCAGATTCCTGGTCGATCTTGCCAGTTTTGCTGCTCTACATTCCAGCTTTCTGTTCCTACTACTCCATCTGATGCTTAGCATTGTGATTGGTTATGTAAGGATTGTGTGCAGCTGATCATCCATGGAAACCCATTCTATTTAGCAACATGCACAACGTTTTTGTGCTGAGTTTAATTAAAGTATTAATAACTTTGTGTCTCAGCACTCTTAAACACTGATCAACACTGTAAAAAATGTGGTCTGGGTTTCTGTTCTTCCTATACACTTTGTAATAAGAACCAGTTACATTTACTGGTGGAAAAATCTAGCAGGAATGACATTTCAATCTTTAGAATGGCCTTTTTTTCCACAAATGTTTTCTAAATACAAACTGCACGACTAGTTGCTAAATTTCTTAAATCTGTTGCAATAGGTCAATAGGTCAAGGATAACATGTGAATTGAGTGATGTAAGGTGCCCATATACGTACAGATGGGCGCACGATGGATGCCCCGTTCGAGCGCAGATGTCACTCCATCAATCGTGTCCACCCCTGTCTAAGAGTGGGATAAATCGACCCAGCTCGAAGACAGGTCTGTCAAGCAGGTATCAGACATGTCCGTAAATCCTGCTCGATATGCATTCCTTTGAATGGAGACCAGGGTATCTTAACCTCCTTAGTGTTCTGCCTGTACCGCGCCATTTTTAACAGTGCACTACAGACAATCGCAGCAGTATACATTGTACACTGCTTAAAATTCCCAGCCTTCCCCCTGCCCACGTCGCCGGTATCATCAATGGTGCCGGCGACTTGGTCTGGCAGACCGATGCCCCTCCATTAACATGGAGGTATATGGCGCAGCCCCCACCACCTTGACGTGACAGTCCCGCAACCCCAGAAATTCTGCATATATTGAGTCCTCCCGATCCCTGCTCCTCTAGTGTTTGGGACAACCCAAACAGCGAACGAACTGGGTTCATCTCAAAAGCTAGGGAGGTTAAGAGGTGTGTACCAATACTTTTATCTATATATATGTACATCACACTGTCACATATAATACAAAGGGTAAAACTGAGATCACTGATGATAATTCTATAGTATTTGTAAAGCAACACATTCCGAAGTATTCACCTCTGTCACTTTTAGAAATCCGGAAAAGTCTGCCACCACATTGCCGTGTGTCAGCATTGCTCCTTTAGGATTGCCTACAAAGAGAAGAAAGAGAAATTCTTTGATGAAAGCAGTAAAAGTAGGGGGTTTATCAATATGCGTTCCTTCTCTTAAGATATACTATGTCTTCAGTGCTGCCAAAAGCCCTAAGTAGTTGCATCTTTCCCACTCTGGGAATATTAGGTGGAAGATAAATAATAGACTGTGATATATTTAGGTTAATTAAATAGTACAAAGTGTAACCGGATAAGTGGGCAGGAGAGATGGGGCCATGAAATGTAAATGAACCTGGTAGGTTAGTATATAGAGATAAGTGCACTTTCCTTTAATGATAACTCAAATAGCAACTTACATTATGTATATTCTGATGTATATTCTATTCATTTAATTACACCAGTGTTGTATTTTTGTTTGTAATTTATACATTTAGCTTACAACAATATTTAATGATAAAGTAACCAAATTCCCTACATGAGGACTAAAGGTGGGTTTACACGTCAAGATTTTTGTTTCGTTCAACTTCAGATTAGATTTTT
>CM070034.1:31516641-31543677 GCA_036250615.1 Ptychadena robeensis | reverse complement strand
GTAGCTGGCTGCTACTGACGGCAAGTGTGCTCACTAGCGACATTGTGCATTGTGGCTGGAGTAAGTATTGCAGCTATATTGAGATTAAAGCTAGAATAAATTAAATAGCTGTACAAAAACTTCACTTCATACACAACTGTATTACACTATATAAAATTTTTGGATTTCTGGGGGATGAAAGTCAGAGTAGACATAACATTTTTTATTTGGTGTGCGTTTAAAGAGAGGTAGCCTTATACGGCGAGAATATCCCAAACTATCCTAAAAAATTTGGGGGTCATCTTATACGCCCAGTCGTCTTATACGCCAGAAAATACAGTAGTTAAATTTTTTTAAACAAAAGGTTTCACAGGTTGGGCACTGGGGCTCTAGCTTATGGATTTTTTTTTTCCTGAATAAAGTTCAAGTCGACTTCAAATATTTTGACTTGACTTTGAACCTTATTTATGTACAAATTACACATGTTAGAGCAATTTTTTTTACTGTTGCTACAACCCTTCCCTACATTTACAACAATGAATCCCGTAATGATACTAGACTTTGCAATGAACCCACAAAGTTCTCCTACCAAATTTTGCAATTTTAATTTCTTGACACCAGTATAAGCTGATTTTAATTTTTCCAGCACATTTTTGGTGCTGAAACATTTGGCTATATATGTACATTTGAATCCACATAAAAAAAAACTGC
The DNA here is from genome assembly GCA_036250615.1 of Ptychadena robeensis. Taxonomy (NCBI): domain Eukaryota; kingdom Metazoa; phylum Chordata; class Amphibia; order Anura; family Ptychadenidae; genus Ptychadena; species Ptychadena robeensis. The sequence continues at coordinate 31,542,987 of CM070034.1, read as the reverse complement.
AATACTGCAAGTATATCAGCTGATGGTATAGCAAGGTTATCCAACTACAGTCCTCAGGGGCTACATAGCATTATTTGTTCGCTTACTCATAGACCACAGAGAAATACTTGTAATGTATGTGCCCAGATCTGGCCCACAAAGGGCTTGTTCCCATTTTAACTGTGCGCGATGATCGTAGCTGATCGCTTCCATTTAGTGTTTTTGATCGAGGGATGCGGGAGGTTGCTTGTGGCCATTGAGGTGAATGGGCGCGATTAAAAATTGCGTGTCATTTTAACCGCACTAATTCACTCTCTATGGGTGCAATCAGGCAGGGTGGGGCAAGGTGTATTGTCCAACCCACCCATTTCCTACCTGCAAGTGTCAGTGATCTCTGTGCTGCGATTATAATCGCGGAAGACAGCAGGTGCTAGCGATCTCCCGCTGTCTCTGCACCACGATTATAATAACGGCTGATCACGTAAGTGGGAACAAGCCTAAAGACATCACTTTCTGATGACACTTTCATTATTTCCATTTTTCAGCTTGCTCAGACTACTGGATATGCAAACCAAGTAAACCCTCACTACAAAGTTGGCTGATAGTCCTGTTTGATGGAGTAAAACCACTTCATTTTATTATTTGTAAATTGATTCCTTTCTTCCACATTGCATCTGATGGTTATTTGTTTCGATCAATTTGTATCAGATTGTATTTTGGAGATTTATCTTCATAACTGAAAAGTAATTGGACTCAAGGAATTAGTTTGCATTGATTGCATATTGGATTGACAGCTGATATTTAAATTGCACAAGTTGATAGTAAAGAAAATTGATCATTCAAAAGTTGTGTGTGTATTCCTAGCTTTACAGTTACTGCAGAGTAGATATACACAACTACAACTACATTTAAAAAAAAAAAAAAAGCATGTACAAGTAGACCGTCTATATGACAACCTTTGTGAAATGTGTTCAATAAAGCATAATAATCTTTGGCATAACTTAAGTAATTAAGAACAAATGAGAATTACTTTTATAGGCCTGTTATAACGTTTGTGTTATCTGCTACTTACTGTATTTTTTGGACTATAAGATAAGATAATTGACCAACCAGGGGGTGAATTGAGATAGCATGATTTGTGTATTTAATTTAACAACAATGAAATTAATCAGACCCATCTCTCCTCCCATATTACATATTGTAAAATGTGACTCCATAGATTGGTCAGTGTGTTCAGAGAATGGGTACTGCTAGTGCTCTGCCATCTGGACTTTTGGCTTGGGTGGAGAGATATAGAATATATATACTCAGATATATACTCATGGTCTAGCTCGGCCTTACTTTGCTGGAACATGTTGTATATTCCCTTTTATGTGAATGGCTGTGTCTCTTTTTTTTTTGCTCAAGTCTTCTCTCCAGAACTATGGGGTACGTGTTATGGTCTGGTGCTGCTTATAATGTAAAAAATACGTTAATATGAAAAAAAAATTATGAATTTGTTTTGTTGCAAAATTTTCATTTGACTTTGAACTCAATTGATGTAAAACTACTGTACATGTGCTAGAGCAATATAATTTTGTTGATACCATGTTCAGTGGCTTTGCATGTAACTTTAATATCAACATCTCTATTTACTATCAGTAAGGCACTTCTGAATGATGATTCATCTATAAAATCACAGATAACGCGGCCATATTGATTCATTACACTCCAGCCTACTACAGCTCAATCACTGCACTCAGGAGATGATCCCCAGAATTGGCAATCAATGTGTTAAAATGCTGACCTAATCTTCCAAACGCTCCATTCTTCAGGCTCAGTAGTCAAGAACTTTGTTTTCAGTTGTGTATGATCAGGATGATGTGAATGGGAATATGCAAATAGGCATTGGCCGAAAGGAACAGCAGACTGGGACGTAATTGGCAATTCCCTGTGTCACACCACCCAAATCAGCCTCTCCGGTGAGAGGATTGTGCTTCTATTCAGCGGACTAAGTGAAAAACCGAGCCTGGAAGAGAAGCTTCTCAGCTCACAAAGACTGGTACTGTGAAACAAAACAATCCTTTCAGATGGAGGGAGAATTATCAGGAACCTTGGACCGGGGTTACATTGGGATGTTATTGCAGCACAGCCCATCAGGAGTGCGAGCGTACAGTATGATCACATCATGCGCTGCCTTCTGATTGGCTGGAATCTATGTCAATGCTCAGCTAGAACTGTCATCCCTAAAATCCCTTGTGAGCTGTAAACGTACGGCCTCTGACCCCTATTACCAGGACCTCTCATAAGCTCCTATAGGTAAATATGAACACTATAATAAAGATGTCTTGCCTGAGCAAACACTGAATGACTAATGCGGTTCATTAAAACAGAAGCTTTCTTATGACTTTTATTACATTAAAAGAATATGCGAAAATATAAACCGAATAATATTCTATGATATGCAGACATGTATGTCAATTTATATTATGAGCAGTGAAACTAAATTAAAGTGACATTTGGACTACAATATTTATAATACTAGTCCCTATTTTTTATTTACAGTATATACTTGAGAATATGCCGACCTGAATATAAGCAGAGCTACCTAATTTTACAACAAATTTATAAATAAAGAATAATAGAAAGGGGAACTGTTTAATCAGTGCCACAACTCATGAGAATAAATATTAGAACGAAGGGTCCTTCCCACTGAGGTAAGGAGAAAAATCCCCCGGCCCTTGGGACCTGTCCAAGATATTGGGTTTTTAAGGCACTTGCATATACCAGTTAATTACATACAACAGTCTTTATTGAATCATATAGGACATAGAATATAATAAAACAGTATCATGGGTCAGAGCCATGAACATACATCTATGGATGACCCCAATTTACATTAAAATCATGACAGAAACAATGATATGTGCTTCATATTCATATGATAGGCTGGGTTAGCTGTAGTCCCACCTCCGACCTGTTTCGCCCGCTTGGGCTTCATGGAGGAATTAATCTACAACATCATACAATGGTCACTACAACATTCAAGTATCCCGTGGTACTGACTCAATATAGGTGCTGTCTCAGATATAACAAAAGTATAAGTTTAGGGTGGGAAATGCAGCAGCTAAGGCACAGAAACACATTAAATGTCCTTTTGTATCAGGATGTCATTGTTCAACTAGCTTTCGTTGTTTAACCTTCTGGGCGTTATGCCCGAACCCAGTACAGTTTTTTATTTGCGCGTCCAATGCAAAAACGCAGCGATACTCGTTGACCTTCAAGTCAATCACACTTCTGTGAAATTAAACTGTCCACTTAGGTTGCAACACTGATTGCCAATCCATGTCACATGCTGTTATGCAAATGGAATAGACAACATGTGGAAATTATAGACAATTAGCAAGACATCCCCAATAAAGGAGTGGGTCTGCAGGAGGTGACCACAGACCACTTCTCAGTTCCTATGCCTTCTGGTTGATGGTTTGATCACTTCTGAATGCTGACAGTGCTTTAACTCTAGTGATAGCATGAGACACAGCGTAGTGTCCAGAGCATGTAGGCGCTACCAGGAGACAGGCCAGTGCATCAGGAGGTGTGGAGGAGGCCGTATGAGGGCAACAACCCAGCATTAGGACCGCTACCTCCACCTTTGTGCAAGGAGGAACAGGAGGAGCACTGCCAGAGCCCTGGAAAATGACCTCCAGCGGACCTTAAATGTGCATATGTCTGCTCAAACGGTCAGAAAAAGACTCCATGAGGGTGGTATGAGGGCCCGACATCCACACGTGGGGGTTACGCTTACAGCCCAACACCACGCAGGACATTTGGCATTTACGAGAGAAAACCAAGATTTCCCCCAAGGCAAATTCGCCACTGGCAACTTGTGCTCTTTACAGATGAAAGCAGGTTCACACTGAGCACGTGACAAACATGACAGAGCAACGTCCTCCAGCATGACCGGTGTGGCATTGGGTCAGTAATGGTGTGGGGTGGCATTTCTTTGGGGGCCGCGCAGCCCTCTATGTGCTCTCCAGAGGTAGCCTGACTGCCATAAGGTACTCCAAGGCCCCTTGTGAGACCATATGCTGATACGGTTGGGTTCCTCCTAATGCAAGACAATGCTAGACCTCATGTGGCTTGAGTGTATCAGCAGTTACTGTAAGACGAAGGCATTGATGCTATGAACTGGCCCGACCGTTTCCTAGACCTGAATCCAATTGAGCACATCTGGGACATCATGTTTTGCTCCATCTACCAACGTTACGTTGCACCACAGACTGTCACAGAATGTGTGGGAGGAGATTCCTCAAGAAACCATCCGTCACCTCATCAGGAGCATACCCAGGTGTTGTTGGGAGGTTATACAGGCACGAGGAGGCCACACACACTACTGAGCCTCATTTCTACTTGTTTTAAGGACATTACATGAAAGTTGGATCAGCCTGTAGTGTTTCAACTTTTCATTTTGAGTGTGACTACAAATCCAGACCTCCATGGGTTGATAAATTTGATTTCCATTAATAATTTCATTCATTCAGATCTAGGATGTCTTATTTTTGTGTTCCTTTATTTTTTTGAGCAAGGTATATCATCATCACAGAAATAGTTTCAGGAATAATGATAAAATGTTTCCATGTTCATGCTATACATAATCGAATTTTCTGGCACAGTTTTTCCTGACAATGCAGATGTGGCTTTTTGTGTAATGCAATGTCTTTTCCTCTAATTATTCTAGTCCCCACATTCTCATGAGACCGATGCATTACAAAGTGGCTAAAAGGATCTTCCTGTGTCACGTAAATGCAGAAGTCAGCAAAAATCAAATTGTCATTCACTAGAAGGACTACATCATCAATAATTGATTATATTTAAAAGGAATACCAGGAAAAAATATATGATCTCTGTATGATAAATTATGTCCACATGCATCATATACACTAGAGCATAGGCTGACACAATTCAAAGTATCTATTCTGGAAGAACTGAATGACTCAAGTATAATCCTGGGGGAGGGGGATGCAAAAACACACAGTAAAGGTGCTTATGTTGCAGCCTGTTATTAGTTGTAAAGCCCCTGAACATGACATCATCACAAACATTTCTGTAAAGAAGGGTTGTGGGAACATTGTAATGAAAATGTATTGCTCTAGCACAGTGGTGGGCAACTGAGTTGATAAGGAGGGCCACAAGTGCGGCCCTTGGCATCACTAAAGGGCCGCACATAACATTGATCTAGACCACCGTCAACATATCTTAGCAGGTGGTGGACCAGATCCCGACAGGCAGTCAAAACCAGAGCAACCACTCCAGCCCCTGTCATATGTTAACCAATTTGACTGATGTAGGACCGCCAAAGGTGATTAGGAAAACTGGGTCAGCATGTGACCACTTCCCAGGTGAGTCGCTATGCCGCATGTGGAAGGGCCGCATGTGGCCCCCGGGCCGCAGATTGGGCACCTAGGCTCTAGCATATCAAGTTTTTGAATAAAATTATTTCAAATAAGTAAAATTAAAAATCATTTTAACTTGACTTGAATTTATGCAGAAACTACATGTACTAGAGCAATAGTTTCTTTTGTTCGCACGACTCTTTTCTACGTTCCCAGCAAATTGGGTGATGATATCATGTTCAGGAGCTCTTCAATTAACTTACAAATTCCACCTGCCAACTTATGGTGATTTTAATTTCTTGACTCAAGTATAAGCCAAATAAACTTTTATTCAGCACATTTTGGGTACTGAAAAAATCGGCTTATATTTGAGTATATGCAGTATTTTCATCTGAACCTTTGCAGGAAGAGGGCACACATGTGCACACCTTCTATCACGTTTACTACCCCTCTTTGTCCCCTGACCTCATACACTTGACATAAAAAAATAAACAGTTTATGTAGACTATATTCTGTCAGACTATGAGTGTTGAAAGTGGCCATAAAGATGTTTAGGTTGAGTTCCTATTGTAAAGTAGACATTTGTAAAGCCCCTGGGATGGCCTTGTTCAATAAAACATTCTAGTCAATTGAAGATTTTATAGTTAGGGTCAAGACACATCTCATTAGCAATAATGGTGGTCCATTTAATCATGCTAAAGAGACTTTAGTTTTAGAAGATTAAAGTTTTGGAATGGCCCGCCAGAGCCCAGACCTAAATCAGATTGAAAATCTGTGGGGTGATCTGAAGAGGTCTGTGCACAGAAGATGTCTCACTTTGTCTCATTTTTGTACAGCACAGGAACCTGTACATATATAAAAAATTATATTAATCATACTGCCAGGAAGATAAAAAAAAGGCTTTGGATAGTTAACATTCAATTGTAGACATGGACAAACTACCGCCCCTAGGAGACTATAACAATTATCCTCCAGGCATTATATCAAATGAATGCAGAGAAAGCGCAGAGGGGAGCCAGAGCATCTTGACACCAAGGTGACTAAAGTAAAAGACTAATTGGGCCAGATATGGCCCGCTGGCCTACCTATCCTTTTCCCCCCAAAATAAGGCAACCCCCTGAAAATAAGGCACCCTTACATTTTTGCCTCATGCTGAAATATAAGCCCCCCCCCTCCCCCCTGAAAATAAGGCACCCCCGAAATGTGGTACTCTGGACAGGGGGGATCAGTGGGGGCAATCAAAATGACACAGGAGGATCAGAAGGGGTTACTGAAATGGTAATACTGCCCTCTGAGTCCCTCTGTGTCATTTTCAGTGATCCCCCACCCTGATACCCCAGTGCCGTATTCTACTTCATGGAAAAACAAGACATCCCCGAAAATAAGACGTAGGGCATTTTTGGGAGCAAAAATTTATATAAGACACTGTCTTATTTCCAGGGAAACACGGTAGACAGATGTAACGAGGAGAGCCAAGCAGTGATGGACTGGCAGGTTTCTTGTTTATGCTATGTGAACCAAAGTGTTATCTTTAATAAAATGTTACTTTGTGCCGGTCCCGTTTCTTTCCCCGGATAATCCCAGACTGAATGCTGTCAGCGCACCCAGCTCCGCGTCTTTGTAAGAAGCGATTTCAGATTTGGTTTTACCATTTGAAATGCTTTTCCGTGCAGCAAAATGTAAAGTAATGTATTTTCTTGTTCATTTATTCCGGGTCTGTGAATGATTCATCAATCCATTTATGAGGACAGAAAATATTTTCAGCCGTTCCTTCTTTAGGAATCGCCATGGCTTATCTTCACAAACCGAAATTGCATGTGTTGATTTTAGTGCTTTTAGGTGAACACGGCATAAAATGGGGTCAGCAGAAGTTTATTGTAAGGCATTGGTCTGTGGATTTATATGTCTCTGAATGCTTAGATAATTAAACTGATGCTGAATGCTTATTAATTTGGGTTTCCTGGGCTGCACTTCCAGATTTCCATCTGTAGTCCCATGTGCTGAACTCCCTATTGACCCTCAGAGCTTTTCATTTCAGTGCACTTCATCTGATACGGGTTCAAATAACCAACAGTAGTTTCTATGATTTCTCTATTTATATTGCATTGCAAAAAAGAAAATATAATCTTACTTTGTCATTCCTGTCAAGTGTTCCCTTATCTAATATGGGAAAATTTACAGGAAGTGACATCACTTCTGGTATTTGGAATGTGAAAGTGGCAAGGTGGAGTGCCACGTCCACGTTCCTAATACTGGAATGAACTTCAGCCAGGTCCGTCCACGAAAAGGCGGATTGGACTTTGTTGTGAGGTATTTATAGCTCACAACACTGGGTGCTACAGGTTCCCATCGACCCACAATCGAGTGCAACATGGTGACATCACTCGCGCATGGATCGAACACTTGTCAATCGAACAGGTATCGATCCATGTATGGCTAGCTTAATTTGTTTCTTAATACAGTAACACCCCTCACCTATTCCCCCCCCTCCCCATTATAACTGATTGAAATCCAAAGGGGTGCAGTCACAGTGTTTGTTTACACTAACTAATCAACTAGTCTTTTTTCCTGGTTCCACATGTAAAGTCCCGAAAACTGGAGATACGACAATATAGAATTGTAATGCTAAGAGATGAACGACAGAACACTTCAGTGGATATAAACATATACTGAGACCATGCTTTGAGAGCATGGTATGCAGGAATCTGAGGAAGAGTGGATTAGGTGTAGACAACAGCAGGTTGGTGTTGTTCGGTTGGGTCTTGGGGTCTATGCCTGAGGTCCTTCCTATCTTATATACAGGGGTGCACATAACTTTTTTAGTGAGCTCCTCAGATGAGTACCAGGAGATGGTGTTTGGTACTCACCCCATATGTAGGGTGGTCTTCCTTACTGTCTTCCTCACTGTCCTCTACGTCAGCCTCCTGCATGGTAGATTCTGCTGCAGATGGACCTCCCTGTTCCTGATTGATCCTGGGAGGACACGTTGGTGGAGGATTGGTGAACAGGTGAGTTCCTATGCCATATGAATTAACAGGTTTTGGGGTCTTCAAGTGCAGGACCCAGGGGGGGCCGCCAAACAACACCCAAAGGGCCGCATGTGGCCCCCGGGCCGCAGGTTGGGCATCTGGGGTGTAAAGCAACGATAAACATATGCTGGGGGTACACAGGGGATCAAGGAAAACATATTTTGATGCCTGAGAGGACGCAGATTTCCTTTAATTTACTAAAATGCCAAAAAACAAGGACAGCCATCTGCATAGATTCCACATAGGTAGGAGACTGCGATTCCTGCATATAAGATGTGGGAATTTAGCGGCGTACTAACGTCTAAACCGGTTCATAGCAGCGGAGAGTAAAAAATCCTATAAAAATGACTCAGCATCGGCTGAGATGAGTCAAGAAGCTAAACAGTAAATTATTCAAAGCCCCCAAGTCACAGCAGCTCCTTCCATCTCAATGCAATTAACCGCTTGTAAGACTCCAGGCCGCGTTGTATCTTCCTGAACATCGATCCAGACCCCCTGTCCACATATCTCAGCAGGTGGTGGACCAGCTCACAACAGGCAGTGAAAAGCTGACAGCACACCCCCCCCCCCCTTCTGCCCCTGGGTGCAGTGGTCATATGTAGACCTGGTTTCCTCATTCAACATTGACAATTTTACTGATATAGGACCGCCAAAGTTGATTAGGAGAGCTGTGTCAGCGTGTGACCACTACACAGGTGAATTCCTATGCCCTATGCATTAATAGTTAGGTTTTGGGGGCCACATGCGGAGGACCAAGGGGGCCGCCAAAGAACGCAGGTTGGGCACCTAGGGTATAGACTTTTATACTTCACTGGCAATGTACATAAAGCCACCATTGTCTATGCTACGGTAAGTATTAAATGAAGTCTTTCTTGTTGCCCTTCCCAATCCCAGAAGTGGAAGTCAATAGCACTCATTTGTAGAAATGCATCTCTTTCTGGAAACATGTCTACCTGTCAAAGTGCTGAAATGGGGATTTTCCTCTAAGAAGGTTTTAGGATCAATATATTTTAGCGCAGCTTTAAAACGTGATTCCAGTACACATCAGCACAACCTAAATTGGTTGTCAGCTTTGGAAGATACCCATTGTGGCTTTAAGTGGAGTGCACAGTCAAAGTATAAACAAATCAAATCCATCGATTAGAGATTCCTGAACATTCTGTAATCTGTATTATAAAAAAGTGCCGCATTGTTACTGAACAGATTGTTTAAAAGAGTTCTCTCTGCTGCTCTCTTTGTTTATGGTAAATAGAAAAAAAGTCCTTAACCCCTCAGGGGTTTTAGGTCAAGAGACGTATAACCAGGTGTGCACATTACTTTTTTAGTGAGCTCCTCAGAGGAGTACCAGGAGAAGCTGTTTGGTACTCACCCCATATGTATGTGGTTTTCCTCACTGTCTCCCTCACTTTCCTCTGCGTCAGCCTCCTGGATGGTAGATTCTGCTGCAGATGGGCCTCCCTGTTCCTGATTGAGCCTCCGATTAGCTGTTTACATCCACAGATCACCAGCTGGCTTTGGGTCACATGTAACTCTCACACATTTGAAACCCCAGATCTCATTCCTCAGTAGTACAACCCTGACATTTTCTGGCTTAGTAACTAACCCCTGAGACTACCTGCAGTCCAAATGTCAACCTTCCATAGTTATATTCTAGCTGTCACACAGTGCTTTTCTATTGTCAGCTTTTACTCTTACACATGCCTACTCTGACTTTCATCCCCCAGATCTCCAACACCCTTAGAGGGCCGATATTTTTGGATTATAAATTTACATTCCCAATTTCTCTCCCCTAACTGCAACCTTTCATAGTAATTCATATTTCCTTGCAGTTATGTAAGTGACTAAATTGTATACATTTAGCTACGGCCGTCCAGAGTACACATATGAGCGTTGTAACAATAATGCAGGTACGCATAGCTAGTTTTTGGACCCTTTTGAGTACCAGAGTACCACTTGTGTGCACCCCTGCGTATAAGATAGGTCTGCTCAGGTAACAAGGAATGGGGCTTTTATTGCTGATTGTGGTCTCCATTGAGCCCTCTTGCAGTGCAGAGGTAGGTAGTCCATAGCTGTCAACTGACGTCACTTCTGGTACCAGGCTTACCTCTTTGCTGATTTAGCAGGGAGAGGACGTTACTCTTCTTGCTAATATCCCACCCTGCTTCTGCTGATAATGTGCGGAGTGAGACTTAAGCAGGGAGAGTAACATATCTCCTGGGATCAGGTCTGATCGTAGTAATTAGCTCAGGACAAGTATGAGAAGCAGAAACTGCTCACTTTTCTCACATACAAGCATCAAATCAGTTATACTGCTAAAAGTGATTTTACAACTTTCCAGGCTTAGGATAAGTAGATAGTGGTTTCAAATTTACAACACAAACTTTTCTGCACGATCAGCAATTTCCAAAGTAACTCACTTTAATAGACACCCATCTGTTGGGTCACAGTTGTTCAGCTTACAGTTGCTATTTACAAGTCAGCGAGTCCTCCCAGACTAATAATACAACACTAAAGAGTATATTTTTTTATAGCTCTAGAAATTGTAACCGTGCCATGAAGGGAAAGGTCAGTTAATGAGATTTATAAATGGGTCCCTGGTGGTTTTATTTGCTGTCTGTCCCATCAGAACAGCACAGCCAGCAGGAGGACTCCACTTTCCCTCACAGAGCGTAGAAGGGACACAGTGGTTGTGTCTACATCCCTGATATAGCGATTGGATAGAAGAAAAGCACCAATGACCAATTAGGTACCGTATTTTTCGGACTATAAAGGTAGCCTTACACGGGTCGATTTGACACCAATCGGATCAGGAATCGATGGAGCATCACCTTGGGAATCCAATTTGTGGTCGATTTGGACATGAGCCGATCTCCCAAATGGCCAATTCCACAAAATCCATCGATCGTAAAGGCTTCTGCATAGGGAGATATGGGTCCACCAACGTACTCCGATTGCCAAACGATCGACCAAAAAAAAAACAACATGTCGGTTCAATGTCTGATCCGATTTTTAGTCTATTCCGATTTTGCTTGGATCGATCGTTCAGAGTGGGCAGAACCTGATTGATCGCCGATCGATCTTGTGAATGCGCGCAGTGATCGATTTTCAAAAATCAAGTGAAAAATCTACCCGTGTATGGGAGCCTTAAGACGCACCTTTTTACCCCCAAAATCGGGGGGAAATGTGCCTCTGTCTTATGGTCCTCCAGCTCTCCCGGCAAGGATATTAGGCGGGGAGCTATCAGATAAGAGATGTGGCCATGGACGGATCTTCCATCTGTACTGTATTGCTTATGCCAGCAGAGTCAAGAGCCCTGCTCATTAGTGATGGCGGAACTGCCCGCAAGGCGGACAGTTCGGCCGCGAACAAGCATGTTCGCCCTCCTTCTCGCTGGCGGACAGTACGGATGTTCAACCCGCCCTGTTCGCCGGCGAGAAGGAGCCCTCTATTCTTCCTGCGGTGGGATCATACGCAGCGAGATCCCGCCACAGGAAGAATATTTCACTGAAGACCAGGTAGAGAACCCGGTCTTTCAGTGAAAAACCGGCTTGTAAACATCCGGTTAGCACAACCAGGAACTATGCGTTTTCTGATTCGCGGGGGAATTTGAATCTGTGCGCGAACGGGCGGACGGCGGACTTTTTTAAAAGTCCGTTCCGCCCGTTCGCGGACGGACACGGCCGAAGTTCGGCCATCACTACTGCTGATATAAACAATGAAGAGAGAGATAGATGAACTCCCATCTCTCTGGTGAATATACCCATTGACATTAGCATGTATGGAAAAAACAGGTAAAAAAAAGGTGCGCACAACTGTCAGCAACAATCACACAGTAAAAGTGCAATCCTGGGCCAGAAAGACCATTAGATGGTGTATACAGCCTACAGAGTAACATATAGTATAGAGCCTAACAGAGTAAAAATGGATCAGTAGGAGGGGTGTGTGATTGAATAGCATGGAGGTGTGCAACTCCCATTATGGAGGGACAGTGTGGACCCAGTAAAAGACAAATGGGAACGAGGAAACGAAGCGCCACATGTACTTGTTCCTATTTGACATTAGCACGTCTGCTTTAGGAAGATCATAGCTGGTGGGAAGTGTCAGCAGTGAAATCAGAGTAGACAAAGTCAGTACAGAAGAGCACGTAGAACTTCAGAACTGAAGGTAAAGCTGGAGGTTAGCTTCAAATATCACGTTTGGGGTCCTATATAAACAGTTTGCATTAGTTCTTTGTGACTTAACCAATGTTCACTGATTAATCTTAGATGATTTTGTAAAACAAACCATGGCTGAGTATAAATGTTGCCTTCTGCCAGTGGTTCCCAAACTTTCCTTGCATTTTCTATTTTTTCTATTTGGTATCATTATGGAGCCCCTCCTTCCCATACAAACACAGGTTACGAATGAGGGCCAGCGCCCCCGCCTGGAATACCTTCCCCGACCCCCAGTTTGGGAACCACTGCCTTATGTAATGTTCTTACTGTATCTATTAGATTATAAGCCAGCTCAGGCAGGGTGCTCTACTCCTCCTGTGTCATAACCTGTGTGTTATCTTGTGTTGTATCTCCACTCGAATGTATTGTACAGCGCTGCGTAATGTGTTGGCGCTATGTAAATAAATAGTAATGATATTTGCTCTTGAGTGAGTGTTCTCTCTCTTTTGATTAAATGTTCTTAAAGTATTCTCTATTAAATCCGAATGATTACATTCACTCCATGGACAAATAAGTATTATCAAATAAATGTCTGTACATAACAATGTTTACAAAGGTATTACTCACTAGTTTTGCATATGCTAAAACATTTTCACACTAAGATTTTTAGAAATAGACGCCTTTGAGTATAAACAGACATATATACCTCAACATAGTGACTCAGCGGCTATGATGCAATGAAATGATTAATTAAACAAAACATGATCCTATGTTAATGATGAGGCTATTATTAGTCGGTATTCAGTGTGTCTTTATGCTGGATCGCCCTTCGTAGACCTGCGTCTCTCCGCATTTACAAACACTGCCCTCTAGCTGTAAGAAGAGGTATTTAACACTGATCAGCAAAATTATGTTTATAAATTATTCTCTTTGCATACATTCTAGTTGCTGGAATAGATTGCTTAGTAAATGTCAGAAATTATGTTAAAGCACTTTCAGATTTGCCTTATTTAAAGTAAAATCTTCAAACCAAAGTGAAATAACTGTAACCACTGAATAATACAGATAAAACTTTTATTCACATTTATTTTATTTATTATTATGCTTGCACATATAGATTAATAGTCAGGTTGATAAGGTCTTTTAATGATCGCAAATTCCCAGCCATTTCTGTCAGCTGTCTACTAACGCTGTCATTCTGGGACTTGCTTTAGTAGAAAAGTGAACCATTAAGTGAATAGTGAAATTTACATGGTCATACAAATTTACTTAACTGCCCTAGCGGTCGGGACGCACCCTCTCGTCCAGCACTGCTACTGCTACTACAGCACTGGATGAGATGGTGCCGCCCAGTGAACATCGGGGCTCCGGGAGCGCATACTTACGGTCCCTGGGCCCTATGCGACCACATAGTGGGAGAAATGGCCCTGCTGATCAATATAACTTGCTGGTCCATGCCTCCGCTGTGTCTATGTGACACTCACCTCTAATATTCCTACATAGATAAAGCTCTCTTAGGGTGCCCATACACCTTTAGATTTCTCTGTCAGATTTCCTTTAGATCTCCTTTTATTTTACCAAAACCATGTAATATGAGGGACTTTCTAAACACCCAGTCTACCTGTGTTCAATCACAGAGGACCCGGCACTACATAGTTGCTGGTAGATTTAAAGGATATCTGACAGAAAGATCTAAAGGTGTATGGCCAGCTTTACAGAGGATCAGGACCCCATTTATGGGAATTAATACAGTGAGTGATACACATGGGTAGATGGACCTTTTATTTTAGTTAAACATCTGTACCATGAACAAACATTAAGCAGGGCTGAAGTAACTATGCTGGGAAAGCTAAAGGCAAATCAATTTATGGTAAAGTGTATTACAAAGCACATACTGAAACAATAATATCTTATATTTGGTGTTCATGAATAAAAGACACAGGTATAAGAACTAAGAAAGAACCTCTTGCTAGCTGTTACACCATTCTTTCATAGCGCTTTCAAAGTATCAATACATGTTCTCTTTTCACCCGTTCAATTATAATTTTACCTACTGTGAAGTATATTTGCACCTACGCAACACAGCGCTATTTAAACACAGAAGAAGAAAATGTTCTTTAAAACTCAACAAATATAAACCTCCAACTCTGGGGATAAAAAACACAATGCTAACGTGTATTCATGCTGACTGGAGTGTTACTACATGAATAACAGCAACAATCATTTTGTTCTTTCTGAAAGTAAGAAGCCGGTGTGTGATACCTTCTGCGTATTCTGGCCCATGTCGTACCCACACATTTTTGGTTTGCAAGCTACTATATACAGGGGTGCACATCAGTGGTACTCTGGTACTCAAAAGGGGCCAAAAACTAGCTCTGCGTACCTGTATTATTGTAACACAGCTCATATGCGTACTAACAACATGGAGGCACTCCGTGTCTGGGCGGCCGCAGCTAAATGTTACATGTATACAATTTATGTCACTTGTATAACCGCAGGTAAATATTAATAACTTTTGGAGTTCTAAGGGTGTTGGAGATCTGGGGGATGAAAGTCAGAGTAGGCATATGTAAGGGTAAAATCTGACAAGAGAAAAGCACTGTGTGACAGCTGGAATATGACTATGAAAGGTTGACATTTGGATTGCTGGTAGTCTCAGGGGTTAGTTACTAAGTCAGAAAATGTCAGGGTTGTACTACTGAGGTATGAGATCTGGGGGTTCAAACATGTTGTACTTCATGAGTTACATTTGACCCAAAGCCAGCTGGTGACCTGTGGATGAAGACAGCTAATCAGAGGCTAAAAAAGGAACAGGGAGGTCCATCTGCAGCAGAATCTACCATGCAGGAAGCTGACGCAGAGCACAGTGAGGAAGGCCACATACATATGGTGTGAGTACCAAACACCATCTCCTGGTACTCATCTGAGGAGCTCACTAAAACAGTTATGTGCACCCCTGACTATATATGTATATATACTGCCTGGCCAAGAAAACTTCGTCACACACAGTTCACACACTCTAATATTTTGCCTTTAGCTTTGATTACAGCACGCATTCCCTGTGGCATTGTAGCGATAAGCTTCTGCAATGTCACAAGATTTATTTCCATCCAGTGTTGCATTCATTTTTCACCAATATGATGAGTCTGACCACTGCGCAAAGTCTTCTCCAGGACATTCTAAAGATGAATCCTGGCACTGTCATTTTGCAATATCGCCGCGTCATCCGGAAAGAAAAAATCCATTGATGGAATAACCTGGTCATTCAGTATATCAGGTCAGCTGACCTCATTCTTGCAGACACTAGGCATGATGGGTGCATCACTTTATTTGCCTCTCTTCTTACCCTGATGCGCCCATCACTCTGGAACAGGACTTTTTGTGGGCCAGGCAGTATATATGGGCATTTACGACTTAAGACTTAACCCTCTGGGCGGTTTGAGCTTTTCGCGCCATTTTTTATGGCACGAAAAGCCGTTTTACCCGCAATCGCGGCGGAGTGCACTGTACTCCACCATGCTTGCCGGCTCTCCGACCAGCCCTCTACACACCTCCGACGTCAAATAGACGTCGTGCGCCGCCCCCGCCCCCTTCGGCACCACAGATGACTCCGAAGACACGGGCCGGAAGGGCACACAGAGAGACGGCGGTTGTGCCCGATCCCGGCACTGATCAAACTGCGGGCAAACCGCTAGGGAGGTTAAGACAAGTGAAGTAATCCGCCCATTAAGTCATAGTTGAGTCCGCTAGTCGTTTGATGATAACATCACACAGACGCAGTGAAGGAACACAAATGTCTAACAATGAACAACCTTTATAAGTTCTCTGTAACATTAACAATCAAGATGACATTAAAACAAAATATAGGCTAATACCTTGAATGTTGTGTTAAAGGAATGTGAATGTATATATACAGTCAAGCCCATAATTATTCATACATGTTGACAAGATGTTCTGCACTGTGGAAAATCTCAGAGGACGTGGTCGGATGCCAAAAGTGACACCTGTGCTGGCCAGGAGGATAGTGAGAGAGGTGAAAAAGAATCCAAGGATCACACCAAGGCCATCCTGGTCAATCTGGGCTCTGCTGGTGGCAATATCTCAAGGCAGACTCAAGGCAAACGGACACTGCACACTGCTGGCTTCCACAGATGCAGACCAAGGAGGACGCCACTTCTCCAGATAAGACACAAAAGCTCGCTTGGCCTTTGCAAATGCTCATCTGGACAAAGAAGAAGACTTCTGGTCTTCTGGTTATGGTCTTCTGTGTTATGGTCAGATGACTGGTCTTCTGTGTTATGGTCAGAAGACTGGTCTTCTGTGTTATGTCAGAGGAAAGATCAGGCAGTCTGCAGAGAAACTTGGCCTTGGGCACCAGTGGACATTTCAGCATGACAATGACACAAAACACACAGCAAAGTGGTGAAGGAATGGTTAGCAGACAACAACATTAACATTTTTGGAGTCCTGACTTGAATCCAATTGAGAATCTGTGGAAAGCTAGCCATACACAGTCAGATTCCATGGCCGATCGATCACCTATCCGATCGATTCCGGCGATCTCAGCGGGAATCGGAGGTCCGATCGATCGGCCAATTAAGTCTGTCCGATCGCTACATACCACCTTGTCCCACGGATTCCTGGACGATTCCGTGTCCGATCCCTTACTCCACAAATGGCAACTCCCCCTGATGTGTGCAGAATCGGATCAGCAAGACCAACAGGTTGGTTCTCTGTCCGATCCGATTCTGGGCCCCCGAACGATCGGACGTGATCGGACGGACAAGGTGGGCTTCACGCGATTCCGGGACGATCGTTTCGCGTGCACGCGCCCGGAATCGATTGTTCCGGAATCCGATGGGAAACGGACCCGTGTATGGGGGCCTGAAGGAGCTAAAGATCAGGGTGATGGTAAGAAGACCCTCCAACCTGAAAGATTTGGAGCTCTAAAGCTGAATGGGCAAAAATACCTGTGGAGACATGCACAAAGCTGGTCTGCAATTATAGGAAGCATGTGATTGCTGCAATAGCCAATAAGGGCTTTTCTGTTGGTTATTGAAAAGAGTATGAATAATTTTGGACATTACACTTTTTGCTCAAATGTAAAAAAAAAAGCTGATAATTAAAAAAAAATGCCTCTATTTCATCGTCTTATTATGTCATTTCCTGTCAAAAAATTACTTGCTGGTTGAATAAAAGTAACTTTAAGTAAAACTGCCAGGGGTATGAATAATTATGGACTCTAATGTATATGTATATTAGGGTGATGACTTCTGAGATTGTGTTTTTTTCCTCTGTGAATGCGCATTTGTATACACAATGCAGTCTCTGTCTCTGTCTCTGGGTTACACTGACATGTTCCTTGACTTAAAGCGGACCTACCACCTGGGAGGTCACTCAGCATTATCAGCTGCAGCTAAGCCGATAATGCTGAGATCCTTGATTGTAGAAAACAAATCTTCTTCTGACAGCTGGAGAGGAGCTGGTTAACAGTGCTCCCCCTCCCACTGCCTTACGTCTCGCCTAGGCAGCCGAAGTGGTGTCTGGGAGATCTCTCCCAGGCAGGAAATCGTCAGCAGACGATTCCTCCTCTTCACAAACCCCCCCTCCCCTAGTAGTCTGCAGATCTGATCAAAAGACACAGGAGGTGGAGTGGAGAGGAGAGGGGGGTCAGTGTGGGCGGAAGTGTGCAGATGCCAGGAGCCAAGATGCCAGCATGAGAAGTGCAAGCAAGTGAAGACAGTTTAGTATGGGTTTTTTTTGTGTAGCAGTTTTTCAGCATCTGAACTGCTGACAGGTGAGTATTGTGTCTGTTTAATGTATGTTTTTTTTATTTTGAGTGTAAAACCGCTTTAACTATTATGATCACCTTAAAAAAAGGGCGGGAATTTAAAAACAAGACAAGAGCCATGGCAGCATAAGCAGTAGGTGAAAGACACACATCACAAATATTGGAATACTTCACTGTAGACCACGGAAACCACCCAGTGACTGGCACAACCTGCAGTCACCCTGGCTCGGGCACCCTTCAATTGGACGGGAATCAAGGCACACCACTTTAGGTGCCCGATCCCCAGTCAACCCCCCCAATGAAATTCAATCTGAATTTACGGACATGTCCGTTACCTGTTCAATAGACAGGATGATTCCACTTGAAGACAGTGGTGGCCCCATTAGATGGGTGCTAGATAGATGGCTGTGAACCGGAACGAATATGGGAACCTTAAATGTCGGGAACCTGACACTAATTTAAAAGTTTTTTTATTGTATATGTTTTGCACTCCCTAAATGTCTCTAAATAAGATTACTCAGTAATGCTTGGCATACACGTGTAGATTCCCGTAAGGCCGATGCCCAGTCAGTAAAAATTTTCGACTTTTCGATTTTGAACCTAATTTATGCAAAAACTACATGTGCTAGAGCAAAGCTTTTTTTTTTCTTAAATGTTCCCACAACCCTTCTCTACATCTCAAATTTTGGGATGATACCATTTTCAGAGGCTTTGCAATCAGCTCACAAAGTCAGCTAGTCAAACAATTCAACCATTATTATTATTATCTGATATAGGGCTGACATATTACGCAGCGCTTTACAGAGCATATACATATAACTAACTGTCTCTCAGAGGAGCTCACAATCTAATGTCCCTAACACATAGGTCACATGTAACTAACATAGTAGAATCTTTATTTGGGGAAGCTAATTAACCTACTGCATGTCTTTGGAGTGTAGGAGGAAACTGGAGTACCCGGGGGAAACCCACGCAGACACAGGGAGAACATGCAAACTCCTTGCAGATAGTGCCCAGGCTGGGATCTGAACCTCGGACTCTAGCGCTGCATAGTCAGAGTGCTAACCACCCGAGCCACCGCGCTGCCCACCTCTATTCTCAAATCAGCTTATTTTCCTAAAATTGGTATAACTTAGCTGGAAACGCTAATGAGACGAGTCATACAGAGATGAGTTGGAACCAAACAGTTAATCCTGTATTTTACCAGCAAACGATGTATGTAGAATACATTTACTCCTATTTTTAGAAAGCATTTATGTGTTTTAAAGGAAGGGGCAGACACGGCCACATGAGGTTTAGTTCTGAAATGCGCACTTTGACCAACTATTTTGATAATTGCTGGCAAAATTTCAATCCTTCCAGAGTTCTGACCTTACACCTACATTTAACAATTTGTCTGTTTGTTGAAGGTAAGAGTTTAAATAGCTTTAAGGAGCTCAGAAGATTAGCTCTGTCCAAGGTGCTAAAGGCTCTTGTGACTGCACTGCAAAATGTACACAGTATAGGAACCCGCTCTGTCCAGGCGGTCTGTCGTCATCTTCTCCAACCCTAACTAGACTATTCCTCAGCTTCTACCAGCTCATCAGAAGGTTTTCTCAGCAGCCCACCTGGTAATAAATCTGGCCTAACATATACACAAATACACAATAATGACTGTACAATACTGGCTACCACCAACCAAACATGGGTGCAAGCAGACAGGCTCTGTCTTGCAACTTAACGTTAAACACAAAAGTAAAACCTTACACTTATCGAAAGCAATATTGTGTTATACGTACAGACAAGCCAGCAAACTCCCACTACCAGATCCCACTGAAGACTTCATCCTATATGGGGTTTAGTCATAGGAGTGAATGCATTTACACACATACAACATGTCACATATAGTGATGAGCAGCATAGGCAATATTCAAATTTGTATGGCCATGAATTGTGAAAATACCGTATTTTTCGGACTATAAGACGCACCGAACCATAAGACGCACCGAGTTTTTTAAGCAGGAAAACCAGGAAAAAAATATTTGATATATATAAAGTGTTCAGATCAATTGGGTTAATGCAATTGATTAAATTAATGCAATATCAAATGCAACCAGTAGATGTCAGATGTCACATCACGTCACCTCTTCACTGATGGGGAGGAGGGGGGGAAAGGCTGCCCAGTCTTCTTTTCTCTCCCTCTCCTCTCTGGCTGCCTGTGTCCGTGAAAGCTGCAGTGATTGCAGTTCCCATGGACACGGAGAGAGGGATAGATGGCAGTTCATCTATCCCTCTCTTCATTGCTTATAGCAGCAGGGCTCTGTTGGCATAAGCATTTATACTGTTGAGATGGGAGATCCAGCCGTGGACGGAGCTTACATCTGACAGCTCCCCGGCTAATCTCCTTGCTGGAAGAGCTGACAGGAAGCCAAGGTCAATTGGCCGCGGGGGTCTCACATTCAGACTATAAGACGCAGGAGGGGGGTTTTTTGGGGGGGGGGGGATATGGTATATTTACCTTCAAAATGAATGGCCACAAGTGGTATTTATTTTTGCATTGTGGATATAAAATCGCATTGCCAAGGCCATAAGCTTCCCAGTGCATATTCGACATCGCGAATAACAGTCTTGTGATGTCTAGATATGGTCAAATTTTTCGACTAGCTGACTTTGTGAGCTGATTGCAACGCCTCTGAAAATGGTATCATCACTAAAATTGCTGGAGATGTAGAGAAGGGTTGTAGGAACATTGGGGAAAAAAAGTTTTGCTCTAGCACATATAGTTTTTTGCATAAATTAAGTTCAAAGACAAAAACTTTACTTTCAAAATTATTAATTGATTTAAACTTCATTTATGCAAAAACTGTTTGTGTTAGAACCATACTTTTATTTTGTAGTATACCCCCAACCCTTCTCTACATCTCCAGCAAGTTTGGTGATAATACCATGTTCAAGGTTTTTGCAATTAACCCGATATCATCAAAATTGTAAAAAAATTTACCATCTCTAGTAATGTCCTTACATCTGATTTCCATTTTCCTCAAGCAATATGGTTTATGCTTCACTAATGTTCCAGGGTGTGACAATGAGGTGAAAATCTGAATAAAAATAACTGAGAATCCACTGAGCACAAATGTGGTTCAGCATCTTTAAATGCATTATGTCCCTCATCCTTTTACAATGTTGGCCTATAATTTTATGGAAATGTTTTCTGTCCCCTCTCAGCTGCCTCATGAAGCTTAACCAGAGAAAATCAGCTGAAATGTAAAATATATTTCACCACACGCAAATCATATATTTTAGCTCCTTGATGTGTCAACAGTCTTTAGTCACATAATTAATTACATTGGTATATTCAAGATGGATTTTATAAATGTTCTATATATGTTTATAAAAGTTACCTCTAAAATGGATGATGTGTAAAACAATCATCTTGAAATAATATGTAGGGCTTCTTATTTTATTGAGAGCAGATGAAATACTGGTTTTGCCATGTGCTGTACATATAGAACAATACCCTCCTTGGTAAAGGCTATGGTGGGATAACAGAAGTACTCTCCTGCACACATATAGTCACCATGGTCAGAATTAGCTGTTTGTCTGGCAATACACAGATTAAAGGAGATCTGTCAAGCTTCTGCATAGTAAACTAATTTGATTAAGGCCCCCACACACGAGTGGGGGCAGACAGATTAGCGATGGAGTGCAGCGTGATCACGTCATAACTCACAGCATCGGCGGGCACCCTTTGTGTGCTGGCCGTTAGTTTCAATAGGGACGCCGGTCCCCATTGAACTAACGGTATCGGCCAGAGATTATCGGACATGTCGCGTTGCGTGTGTGGAGGGCTTTAGAGTAGGTAGTGAAAAGAAACATACATTCAATTGTCCAAAAAGTAGACCACCATCTTTAAAGCGGCTTTAAACAAAAAAAAACAAAAAACACAAACATTAATTAGACACAATACTTAGCCGTCAGCAGTGTACATCCTGGAAAACTGCTACACAAAAAAAAAAGATACCGTATTTTCTGGTGTATAAGACGACTTTTTAACACAGGGTTGTCTGTATTGTTTCCTAAGGCATTGTGCCCATTGTGTTGTTTATTTTTTATATGCTAATTACTCCCAATCCCCTTCCTGCTTACATGCCATACATGCAATCCAGTTTTGACTATATATTCATGCTCTAAAATGGCTCCTTGATTGTGACAACAAAGTTTATAGATTGTCTCCAACAAAGAACCTTATAAAAGAAGAACTATTTACACTTATATAGTTCCTTTCTTCCTGGTTTCAGAAGTTGCAGCCGCTCCATTCTGTTATTGTACAGTAATGATCAGTCTTGACACATTCCTTGGTGACCGGATGAAGGTGTATGTACATACTAGAATGTATTTATCAACCATACTTTTTGTTTTGTTTTGCACTAGATAAGGCAAGAAGAAGTCAGAAATGCTCAGCTGGACTTTTTGTGAATATTAAAGATTTTTTTTGGACAAGCCCGAACAAGCCTTTAATGTTCCTCAAATTTAGGTTCAGGATCTATTATAATGGCATTCACTTAAATAAATAACCCAGGATACAATACATGATACCCCCCCCCCCCCCCCTACGCATACATACGATCTGGGTATTATCTTTTCCCTCTTCCCTCCCCCCTTTTTATCCTCCTTTTCCTCAATGCAATGTGTATCATTCGATATCATTGTTCATATCATGTATCATTGTTTTGTTTTTCCTTTTATGTATGTTATGAAAACCCAATAAAACTTATAATTAAATAAATAAATGATTGCATAATTGTGCCATTGCACTGCACTATTGGTGTGCCACTAGCTTATAATGGGAATCCAGAAAAAAAGCCTGCAAAAAAAGTGATCTTTATAGTGTGAAACCGCCCTTAAGGTGGGTTTATACGTGTAATTTTTTTCTTCAATCAACTGCCAATTCGATTTTTTGTTCGCTGTCGTTGTGGAACATCGTTCGTTCATTTATTGAATGTAACATTAGATTTTTTTGTCCATCCATCCCGAGATCAAATAAAAATACATTAGAAATTACAGCGACAGATAAAAAATTACCAACATGTTTGATGACCTTTCCAACAATTTTTTGTTCAAGGTCGAACAAAATGTATCCATCCAACAAATTGCCCATTCTAGATTTTTGTTCAATCAACCAAAAAATCATTAGTTCTTCGTTGATTGAACGAAAAAATCTACACATGTAAACCCACCTTTAGTGTCAGCAATAGGAGATGGATTGACAGTCAAAGTAGGTTCAACGATAAGGTTATAGCTTAGGACAGTGGTGGGCAACTGAGTTGATATGGAGGGCACATAACATTTTCAATCTACACTGCCTTTAAAGGTTATGTGCAGAAATATATATTATACAATCACCCCCTATTCATTGGTGAAATAGTGGGAGCATAGGCACTCACCAGTCTACTGATGCCCCACCAACAATAGAGGAGATGAGGAGAGGCGAGGGACTTGTTCAGGCACCATCTAGGTCACTGATTGGCTTTTATCGCTTCTCTCCTCCTCTCCCTACTCTAAGAAGTTCCTGGGAGAGGAGCTGTCAACAGGGGATCAGCAGACAGGTATGTTCCTATGCCCTATGCAATAACAGTAAGGTTTTGGGGGAGGACCAAGGGGGGCCCCAAAGAACACCCAAAAGGGCCACAGGTTGGGCACCTGGGGTTTAGGGGTTAATCTGAGTTTTATTGTTGGAGGTCATTTAGATGAGTTTACCATTTTAGTGATCTGCTGCAACATCAATCAAATGCCCTATTGGCAGATCTAGTTTATAAATCTAATTTATTATGGTGAAGTAATAACACTAAGCAAGCTGTAAAACTCCCCAAAACTGTTTTTAAGAGGTGCACGCAGTGCAGCAGAAGGACATGTGCGAAGCACAGCCTCCACTGACCTAAAACGGCCTATAATAATAAATGAACTTAAGGTCGTTCTTTTTCATGCTTTCTCTGCTTGGCCTTAATCCTCGCTAATCTTCTTTTTTTATTATTGGATGTCATATGCAGTTATCCCTATAGGGTGATCCACTCCGAATATGAGTACAGCCACAGCAGAGATCTCAACGTTCTCTGCAAAGTGCAGCAAATTATTTACAGGCACTTCCAGGCCACAGGATATCTCCCCGTAGTTAGCTGGATATGTGTATTTAATGAGTGGATCTGGCTTCCTATGTGTTTTATATACCGTAATAGAATATTCAGGTTACATAACTGAATGTCTCATTTGCCTCCCCCTAGAGTGAGCACATAGCACATCCCACATGGAAATCAGGAAGGCAACATTTGACAAATGAGCATCTGATATTTTAATTTCAGTAAAAGCCAGATTATCATGATGCGGCACTTTCAGCACAGGGCAATGGAAAGCCTTTCTCTTTCCTAATGGCTTCAAAGGTAGCATCAGCATTGATAGAATAATGAACAGAATGAAAGATCGTTATCCTAAACTAACCCTGTGGGGAAAAATCTATTAACACTGAATAGCAAGAACAACCCAGAAGCACCCCATGGATTTAATGCTGTGTGCCCCCTAAACTGGGCTGCTTTGTGGGGCAATTGCCTATGCTGTAGCTAGGCGGACAGTTCGGCCGCGAACAAGCATGTTCGCCCATCCTCTCGCCGGCGGACAGTACGGGTGTTCGACACGCCCCGTTCGCCGGCGAGAAGAAGATCTATATTCTTCCTCCGGCAGGATCAGAACCTGCGGGATCGTGCCGGAGGAAGAATCTTTTCACTACAAGACCGGGCATGAAGCCGGTCTTGTAGTGAAAATACCGGCTCGGAACAGGAAGTGACGTCAGTGACGTGACATCCGGCTCCCGTAACCAGGAACTATGCGTTCCAGGATGCGTTCCAGGGACCGGATGTGACGTTTTTGTTTTTTCATCCGGTTTTTCTGATTCAAATTCCCCGCCTAGAGGCGGGGAATTTGAATGTGTCCGCAAACAGGCGGACTTCTTTAAAAGTCCGACCCGCCCGTTTGCGGACAGTCCAGGCCGATGTTCGGCCATCACTAGCTGTAGCTCTGTGACTATTCTCTGCCCATCCTTTACACCAGTGATGGGCAACTGAGTTTATTTGGTGGGCCACATGTGCGGCCCTCAGCATCACTAAATTTTCAACCTATGCTGCCTATAAAGGCTATGTGCTGCAATATAAAGTATACAATCACCACCCCCCCCCCCCCCCCCCCCCCCCCCCCCCTCCCCCCCCGTTCATTTGTAAAATAGAGGGAGCATAGGCACTCACCAGTCTGCTAATGCCCCACCAACACTAGAGGAGAAGTGGAGAGAGACTTGCTCAGGTGTCATCTGGGTCGCTGATTCGCATTTATTTACAACTATAATGTAAGTTTATTGCCTCTCCTCCTCTTCCTTCAGAGGACAGGTGAGTTCCTATGGCCTATGCAATAACAGTAAGGTTTTGGGGGAGGACCAAGGGGGGCCGCCAAAGAATGCCCAAAGGGCCGCATGCAGCCCCCGGACCGCAGGTTGGGCACCTGGGCTTTACACCATAACTGTTGTTAATGGGTCTTGGACTAACATAAAGCCAAAATGTTACTGATCTGGGCTGTAAAAATTTGTCAATTTCCATTAATCCTATATAACCCAGAAAAGGTGACAACCCTAGTCAATGAAAATAATTGCAATGCAACATGAGCAGCCAAAGCTTTTTTCAATATTAATATCTTCAATATTAGTAACTGCAGAACCTGTATGCTATAAAGCTAATAAGCAGCACCTCCCACCCCCACAATAAGACTTTAGGGCAGACATGAGCAAACTATGAGAGGGATAGATGGCAGTTCATCTATACCTCTCTTCATTGCTTATACCAGCAGGGCTCTGTTGGCATAAGCAATTATACAGTTCAGATGAGAAATCCAGACACAGGCTGGCATCTCTCATCTTGACAGCTTCCCGGCTAATCTCCTTGCCGGGAGAGCTGGCGGGAAGACAAGGTGCAGGGTCATGCATTCGGAGCATAAGACACAGGCAGCCC
>CM070034.1:31469120-31485517 GCA_036250615.1 Ptychadena robeensis | reverse complement strand
CATACATCCAAATGTGTATTCACATACGTCTCTACTGTACAAATACCAATTATACAGCAAAGGACAACCTGTTTATTATTACCTTCTACGGGATATCAAGCCCGAGGAAAACATTTTAACGGTGCTGATTGGCACAGCCGGATTGCCGACTCGGACTCGCCATCCATTCTACGGTTGGAAGAGGCACAAGCTGGTGGAACCGAGGGTTAAATGGCCCCCAGAGCCACCTGGTACGTGACCGTATTACTGCTGTCAGTACTATAAAAACTGTATATGCTTGCAACAACAGTGCTGCCCAAACATTCTTCATTGTTTAACATTGGGATAAGGGTTTCTGAGAAGGAATAAAAAAAAAGGTCATATGATTACTCTATGGGAATAAGTAGTGCATTTAATTGAATGATGGATTAGTGATTTTCTGCCATGCTGTGGTATCATGTACAAGTTAGTAATCATATCTCCATTTTTCTATAAAGATGTAAAGGGAAAGGGACTACACAGCCGCGGTTGGATTCTTATTCATTGGGCAGCTGCACTGTTCTTGATGCAACAGGAAAAAGTTTTCCTGATCACGCCCATCCTATGATCTGTCAGGCTTCAGGTATGGACCCCTGTTGCAAAGGATCTTATAAAAAGGTAAAGTCATTTATACCTGTTCATACATGTTAAGCGCACAGTTGCACCCCCACATTTAGAGGCCAGATGTGACAATGTAATCCACGAAAGTAGAATCAACATGGTGGCATCACTTCCATCGGTCATCTTCACTACACATATGTACATATCATTGTGACGCTCTATAATCACCCCCATAGGGCTAGTATTGCCAGCGGTTCTAGTTCTAGAATATCCATGATAGGAAATGCTGGACTGTACGTATAGATTTATGAATTTAAGAATTTACTAAATACAGAGTGTTTAATTTGAATATCTTTCTTTTATAGCCTTCATAAAGAACCACAAAAGCGCCTAGGGGTGACAGAGAAATCAGACCCATCGTTTTTTGATGGAATCAACTGGGATATGACCTGGACCAGCTGAAGATGACACCACTTTTCTACCAAGGTAGGAGGGTAGACCATCACACATATAGATGTCACTTCTCTATCCCTAGATCGTATAAAGATCACAGCCACACCTGACACCACTGAACTGACAAACACACAGCAACCCAAGAGGTTCCAACCTGCATTCACCATCCTGGCCTTCCTTCATCAGGTAAAGAGACCGGGTCAAACATCGTGCATGTTCTCCAGGACCATGGAACATCTGACAGACCACGCCGATTGCAGGCAATATCTGTTAAATATGTATGCTTAACGTTTGTAAAATAATAATTATAAAAAAACAAAACCAAAACTAAAAAAATCAAAAAAAAAAAACCCTTTAAAAACTAAAAAAACTAAAAAAAAAAAAAGGCCTCCATCCCCCCCCCCCAAAAAAACATTGTAAAGTGTGCAATATGTGTTTGTTTGTTGTCAAAAAAAAAACCTAACAAAACGTAAAAAAAAAAAAAAAAAAATTGTTACGTGTGCAATATGTGTTTGTGTTGTCTCTTAAAGTTGTTTTTTTCTTTTTCCAAATCTGGGTTACAAAAGGAGAATGTTTTTTGGCTATGGGGATGGTGTAGGTAAGATTTCTTTTACATTTTCAAATAATTTTTAAAATCTTTTTTAAACACTTTTAAAATTTTTTTTAACCTCTAGTACAACAGGAGCGTGTTGCTGGCCATTGGTGTAGTGAAGATTTTTTTTTGTTATTCTTTATGTGTTTTAAACATCTAGTACAACAGGAGAGGGTATGGCTGGCTATGAGGACGGTGGAGGTCAGATTTTGTCTACCCATTTTATTTATTATAACTATTGGAATGCAGTGTAAAGGCGGCCATAGCTCCGGGCAATACACATAGGCAAGCCAGACAGGTAGGTAGATAAAACAGACAGGAGGTAGACAGACCAGGTAGGTAGTAGATATATAGACACCATTAACAGCAGATAGACGGGACAGACAAGTAGGTAGATAGACGGCAGACATGGGGTAGACAGGACAGACAGGTATGTAGACAATAGACAGGTATTAGACAGACAAACCAGTATTCAGACAGACGCCGGACAGACATGTAGGTAGACTAGACAGACATGGAGGTAGCTTAGACAGGACAGGAAGACAGAAGACAGACAGACATGTAGGTAGCTAGGACAGAATGTAGGAGCTAGACAGACGGACAGACATGTAGGTAGTAGACACAAAAGGTAGGAGACAGAAAGGTATCTAGACAGACAGACATGTAGTAGCTAGACAGAATGTAGGTAGCTAGACAGACAGACAGACATGTGGGGCGCTAGGACAGACAAAACAGACAGGTAGCTAGACAGACAGACATGTAGGTAGCTAGGACAGAAGACAGGTAGCTAGAACGACAGACAGACATGTAGGTAGCTAGACGACAGACAGACGGACATACATGTAGGTAGCGGACAGAATGTAGGTGGACTAGACAGACAGATGAGAACAGCTATGTAGTAGGTAGACAGACAGAACGGGACAGATACTGTAGGTAGATCGGGACAGGACAGAGGACAGGGGACAGGTAGCTAGACAGACAGAAATGTAGGTAGATTAGACAGACAGACAGACAGACATGTAGGTAGCTAGACAGACAGGCAGAAAGGTATGTAGCTAGAAAGACAGACCGACATGTAGGTAGCTAGAAGATAGACATGTAGGAGCCTAGACATGACAGACAGACAGACAGGGACAGACTGTAGGTAGTAGACAGACGACATGTAGGTAGCAAACAGACATGTAGATGTAGGACAGGACAGACAGATGGACAGGAGACATGTAGAGCTAGACAGAACATGTAGGTAGTAGCAGACAGACAGACAGAAGGACACAGAACAGGTAGGTGCTAACAGACATGGAGATAGCTGACAGATAAGACAGAGGAAAGACAGGTAGGTATTTAGACAGTCATGTAGGTTAGCTAGACAGAACATACAGACATGTAGGTTGCTAGACAGACAGACATGTAGCAGCTAGCAGACATGTGGTAGCTAGCCAGACAGAACAGTACAATATGACAAGTAGGGAGCGAAACAGACAGACATGTAGGTAGATAGGGACAGACAGACAGACATGTAGGTAGCTAGACAGACAGACAGGTAGCTAGACAGACAGGACAGACAGGTAGGGTAGCTAGACAGACGACGGACAGACAGTAGGTAGCTAGACAGACATGTAGGTAGCGAACAGACAGTCAGGACAGACAGATGGACAGTATGTTAGGTAGCTAGACAGACAGGACAGACAGACGACAGACAGGGACAGACAGACAGACAGAACAGACAGAACAGACAGGACAGGTCGCTAGACAGCACAGACATGGTAGGGTAGCTAGACAAGGACAGACGACAGACATGTAGGTTAGCTAGACAGACAAATTAGGTAGCAAGACAGACAGACAGGGAGGCAGGTAGGTAGAAGACAGAACAGGAGTGTGTTGGGGCCATTGGTGATAGTGGAGATTTTTTTAAATTTTCATTTTAAACATCTTTTTAACTTTTTAGTTATTATTTTATTTTAACATCTAGTACAAAAGGAGAGGTGTGGCTGGCGATGGGGACGGAGGATCGCAAGATATTTTTTTTTAAATTTTTTTACATATTTGTTTTTAACATTTTATTTTATTATTACATATTGGAATGCAGGGTAAAGCCGGCATAGTTGCGGGTGATCAACCATAGGCAGACAGACAGGGTAGGTTAGATGACCGAAAGGCAGGACAGGTAGGTAGGTAGGGTAGATAGATAATGGAAAAATATGTGGGGGTTCGAACATTAACACACAAATAAAGGGATGGTGTCCCCGAGGGACTTTAACGGCCACAAAGTTGTAGACACGGATGTGAAAAACCAAATGGTATATTTAATAGTAAACATTGGACAATAAAAATGGCCAAAGGACCATAAACGCAGTTACATATCAATAAACCATATCAATAAAACAACATTATCACTCCAAGATGGCTTTCCGATGTCGGGTCCACAATGAGTATACCCTCAGGTAGTTTTAGTGTGGTTTTTATTGATATGGTTTTATGATATGTATTCGGCGATTTATGGGTCCTTTGGGCCCCCATATGTATATGTCCAATGTTACTATAAATGTACCATTTGTTTTCACACCGGTCTACAACTTTGTGCCGTTAAGTCTCGGGGACAGCCCATCCCATTATATTGTGGGTTTAAATGTTGAACCACACTATATATTTTTCCCATATACACTATAGAGATGTTGAAAAAAACACCCATATACTCCTTATGGTTCACATCGATACTTACATAGGTAGATAGATATATAGACACAATAAAGGCAGATAGACAGACCGACAGACAAGTAGTAGATAGACAGACAGAGAAGAAAAACAGGCAGATAGACACACAGAACATTTAGGTTAGATGACAGGAAGTAGATTAACGATAGACAGACAGGAAGGCAGAGATAGATAGATATAGATAGATAGATAGATTAGATAGATAGAGAGAGAGATCAGATAGATAGATAGATAGATAGATAGATAGATAGATAGGATTGATAGATAGATAGATAGATAGATAGATAGATAGATTAGATAGATAGATAGGATAGATAGATTCGATATAGTAGATAGATAGATAGATAAGATAGATAGATAGATAGAGAGATTTGTATGCGATGACACCATGGTTGCCGCTGGTGTAGAATGGAACCAGGGGTATGGTCATGGGTAGCGTTTAGCAGAGGGAGAAGTGCTGGTAGGAGGAGAAAGAAGTGCTGTAGTTGAACTGAAGAAAAGTTTTATTTGGCACATGTCATCAATGGGAGAGAGGGTTCAAGGGACAAGGATGTTTCCAGGCACAGATGACAGGCACAGCGCGAGGTAGGTAGCTCGACAGACAGACGGCAGATAGGACAACAGAGATGTGGGTAAGCTAGACAGAAAGAAGATAGATAGACAGAGAGGCAGGGACATTGATAGATAGACAGACCAAATACAGACGAGATCGACAGACAGGACATACCGGTAGATAGACGGACAGGTAGGTAGTAGACAGAACAGGGGTGTTGGGCTGGCCCATGGTGATTAGTGGAGATTTTTTAAATTTTTATTTTAACATCTTTTTTAACTTTTTTTTAGTTATTATTATTTATTTTTAAATCTAGTACAACCAGGAGAGTGAGGTGTATGGCTGCTATGGGACGGTGGAGGCCAGTGTTTCTTTTCCACATCTTTTTTAAGACAGACAGACAAGTAGGTAGATAGAAAGGCAGATCTGTGGATAGACAGACAGACCGATGACGATAGACAAGGGAGAAAGATAGAGAAGCAGACAGGTGATAGACAGACAGACAGACAAGTAGATAGAAGGAACAATGTGGTACCTAGACAGGACAGACAGAAAATACATGTAGGGTAGCTAGACAGACAGATAGCAGGTTATGTAGACAGACAGACCGGTAGGTACATAGACAGACAGAGAAACAGGCGTAGCAAACAGGACATTTAGGTTAGCTAGCAGGAAGTAGAGGTAGATAAACAGCTTAGACAGACAGGGAAGGCCCGAGATAGATATAGATAGATAGATAGATAGATAGATTGATAGATAGATAGAGAGATATAGATAGATAGATAGATAGATAGATAGATAGATAGATAGATAGATAGATAGAGAATGTAGCGATGACAACCGTGGGTGCCGCTGTGTAGAATGGGAAACCGGGTAGCAGAAATGACCAAGGAAAAGTGCTTGTAGTTGAACTTGAAGAAAAGTTTATTTGGCACATGTCATCAATGGGAGAGAGGGTCAAGGGACAAGGCTGTTCCAGCACAGATAGACAGACAGGTAGGTAGGTAGCTAGACACACAGACAGGCAGATAGACAACAGAGATGTGGGTAGCTAGACAGAAAGGTAGGAAGATAGATAGACAGACAGGCAGACATTGATAGATAGGCAGACATACAGAGATATAGATAGACAGATAGGTAGATAGACAGACAGAACATGAGAGTGTTTGGCTGGCCATTGGTGATAGTGGAGATTTTTAAACATTTTAATTTTAAACATCTTTTTAACTTTTTTTAGTTATTATTATTTTTAACATCTAGTACAACAGGAGAGTGTGTGGCTGGCTATGGGGATGGAGGAGGTCAGATTTTTTTTTACATATTTTTTAACATATATTTTTTATTAGTAACATATTGGAATGCAGGTAAAGCCGGCCATAGTTGCGGGTGATCAACCATAGGCAGACAGACAGGGAGGTAGATAGACAGACAGGTAGGTAGATAAACAGAAAGGCAGGCAGACAGACAGACAGGAAGGTACACAGGCAGATAGACAGATAGACAGGTATGTAGATAGACAGGTAGGTAGACAGACAGACAGGTAGGTAGGTAGCTAGACAGACAGGCAGATAGACAACAGAGATGTAAGTTGCTAGACAGACAGGTAGAGAGGTAAGAAGACAGAAAGTCAGACATAGATAGATAGATAGATAGATAGATAGATAGATAGATAGATAGATAGATAGATAGATAGATAGATAGATAGATAGATAGATAGATAGATAGATAGATAGATAGATAGATAGATAGATAGACAAGTAGGTTGCTAGGGAGATAGATAGGCAGGCAGACAGACAGACAGACAGACAGACAGAGAAATAAAGAGATAGACAGACAGGTAGGTAGATAGATAGACAGACAGTTAGTCAGGTAGGTAAATAGACAGGTAGGCAGGCAGGCTGACAGACAGGTAGGTAGGTAGATATACAGACACACACACACACACACACAGTTAGACAGACAGACAGACAGACAGACAGACAGACAGACAGACAGACAGGCAGGCAAGCAGGAAGACAGATAGATACAAAGACAGAAATACAGATAGACAGACAGACAAACACAAAGATAGATAGACAGAACAGGAGAGTGTTTGGCTGGCCATTGGTGATAGTGGAGATTTTTTAACATTTTTATTTTAAACATCTTTTTAACTTTTTTTTGTTATTATTATTTTTAACATCTAGTACAACAGGAGAGTGTGTGGCTGGCTATGGAGACGGTGGAGGCCAGGTTTTTTTTTACATATTTTTTAACATTTTTATTTTATTAGTAGCATATTGGAATGCAGGTAAAGCCGGCCATAGTTGCGGGTGATCAACCCGCAATAGGCAGACAGACAGGTAGATAGATAGATAGATAGATAGATAGACAGACAGACAGACAGACAGACAGACAGACAGACAGACAGACAGACAGACAGACAGGCAGATAGACAGATAGACATCTAGGTAGCTAGACAGACAGATAGACAGGTAGACAGACAGACAGACAGACAGACAGACAGACAGACAGACAGACAGACAGACAGACAGACAGGTAGATAGACAACAGAGATGTAAGTCGCTAGACAGACAGGTAGAGAGGTAGGAAGACAGAAAGTCAGACATACAGACAGGTAGGTAGGTAGATATACAGACACACACACACACTGCGCACAAAAAAAGTGTAAAAGAAAATCTGGAAAAACTGACTCGAGAATAAGTCTAGTGTGGGAAATGCAGTAGCTAAGACACTGTTACACAGCAAATGTGCTTTTGTTTCAGGATGTCATTATTTTAACTAGCAGATTTTTGAGTTACATATAACCAGATGTGCACATAAGTGGTACTCTGGTACATAAAAGGGGCCAAAAACTAGCTATGTGTACCTGCATTATTGTTACACAGCTCATATGTGTACTAACAACTTGGAGGCACTTGCATAACTGCAGAAAAATGAATGAATAACAATATGAATAACTATGAAAGGTTGCAGTTAGGGGGTGAAATTGGAAATGTAAATTACTAATCCAAAAAAAAAGATTGGACCCCTAAGGGTATTGGCGATCTGGGGGATGAAAGTCAGAGTAGGCATATATAAGGGTAAAATCTGACAAGAGAAAAACAGTGTGACAACTGGAATATGACTATGAAAGGCTGACTTTTGGACTGCTTGTAGTCTCAGGGGTTAATTAGTAAGCCAGAAAATGTCAGGGTCACACTACTGAGGTATGAGATCTGGGGATTCAAATGTGTTGTACTGTGAGAGTTACATGTGACCCAAAGCCAGCTGGTGACCTGTGGATGGAGACAGCTAATCGGAGGCTCAATCAGGAACAGGGAGGTCCATCTGCAGCAGAATTTACCATACAGGACGCTGACGCAGAGGACAGTGAGGGTGACAGTGAGGAAGACCACATACCTATGGGGTGAGTACCAAACACCATCTACTGGTACTCATCTGAGGAGCTCACTAAACAAGTTATGTGCACACCTGAATATAGTCCTCAGTGTTTTTTTAGAAGCGTTATTAAAAATAATTTGAATTATATTTATAAACTCTAATATATTGGACTGGACAGAATCCCTGAGGAAGTACCTATCGGTCTCCATGAATCAACTTAAAGTACACATTTCATTATTTGCATGAAGGTTTTCACTGGTGGGCACCTCACACTGCCTCTTTGTCCATGTGTCTATAGAAGCAGTACAGAGAGAAGCAATCAGAGAGACACACATGGAAGCGGCCCAACCCAATGGCTATGTTGCTTGAACCTTCCCAATCTGAGCTGCAGAGTCTGGGGGAGATATTTAAGAAACAAAAAGTTTTAAAAAAACATTCTTTAGTAAAGGCCCCCATACACCTTACAATCTTTTTATACAATTTCTGTACAATCAAATTTTGTTCTACCAAAGCTAAGTAATATCAGGAGCTTTCTAAACCTTCCAATCACTATGTATTCTATCAGGGAGGACCCGGCACTACATAGCAGTGATATATATATTTCCAATCACTATGTATTCTATCAGGGAGGACCCAGCACTACATAGCAGTGATATATACCTTCCAATCACTAAGTATTCTATCAGGGAGGACCCAGCACTACATAGCAGTGATATATACCTTCCAATCACTATGTATTCTATCAGGGAGGACCCAGCACTACATAGCAGTGATATATACCTCCCAATCACTATGTATTCTATCAGGGAGGACCCTGCACTACATAGCAGTGATATATACCTTCCAATAACTATGTATTCTATCAGGGAGGACCCGGCACTACATAGCAGTGATATATACCTTCCAATCACTATGTATTCTATCAGGGAGGACCCGGCACTACATAGCCATGATATATACCTTCATATCACTATACGAGAGGCCACTATACGACACAGTTGTTGGTAGATCTAATGGAGATTGTATGGATCGATCTTAAGGTGTATGGGGGGCTTAACTGAGCCTTTATTGGACATTGCTTTAAGCTAGCCATACACCTTCAGATCTCTCTGTCAGATATCCTTTAGATCTCCCGACAACTATGTAGTGCTGGGTCCTCTGCGATTGAACACAGGCAGACTTGATGGTTTAGAAAATCCCTCAAATTACATGGTTTTGGTAAAACAGAGGGAGATCTAAAGGAAATCTGACAGAGGAATCTAAAGGTCTATGGGGGCCCTTAAGTAGACTGTTTTATATACCTACCTATCTGACCTATAGTTCCCAATCCCCTGTTTTGTTACTTTTGGCATTATAAAGCCCCCCATACACCTTAAGATTTATCCATACAATCTCCAATTGATCTACCAACAACTGTGTAGTATAGTGGCCTCTCTGATAGAATACATAGTGATTGGGAGGATTAGAAAGGTCCTCATATTACATGGTTTTGGTAGAACAAAATTGGATTGTACAGAAATTGTATGGAAAGATTGTAAGGTGTATGGGGGCCTTAAAGGCTTCTTTACAATCCACCTTACAATCTAAGAGTCCCCATACACCTTCTGATTCTCTGTCACATTCCCTTTGAATGGGGACCTCCAGGTAGCAGAGTTCTACCCAGCTTCCTGAGTGTGAATCCGAACACGCTAGAAGCTGGGCAGAAATCCATCCATCCTCTCACCCCATACAAGTGAATAGCGCTGAGTCTGCCCCCTTCACACAGGCTGGGCGGAGGCAGAGCTGACAGCCAAGGACGGCTGTGTGAAGAAGACAGAGCCGGCTTTTCCTATAATTTACATGAAGATTCTTCTTCATGTAAAGTATTGGAGATTGAACGGGGTTTTCCAACATGTTGGAACCCCGTTTAATTGTGTTGTAAACCCTCCAATCACTATGTATTCTATCAGGGAGGACCTGGCACTACATAGTCATCGGTAAATCTAATAGATATTTTATAGAGTGATCTTATGGTGTATAGGGGCCTTACTATTTAAGATATCAACTCCAGGGTTCCCCACAACCATGTGTCACACAACAAATATGACAAATCATGGCGCTAATGGTTGGATATGCTTAGCCTTGATGAATGGTGCGACACTTCTCAATGCAATAACAATACTATGATTGTGTTATATAGAGAAAAATAGGTGTCTGTGCGGGTACAAGACGGTAGACCCAGCGAGCACCAGGTAGACACAAAATTGTCCTCCGAGAGATCAGAGGCTAGGGGACTTTAACGGTCATGAAATATCAAAGTAATAAAGAGTAAATCAAAAGTAAAAGCAATATCATTTATGTAAAAATGTCCATATACATAGTATCAAGTCGCGCTTGTTTGTAATACATAAAGAGCATGGGGTGCTTCCATGTTTACAATGCTTTGGGCTTTGGCAAACTCTGGATGAGTGGCTGAGATGGGCTCAGTGTGATCTGAGGACAGTGCAATGTTTTCTTTATGTATTACAAACAGCATCAATTAAGGGCCACACATAACATTTTCAACCTATACTAACTTGTATAAGCATTTTATAATGAAAAAAAGACAGCAGGAACCCAGTAGTATGGTAACGTACATTTTGTGTCATATACGTCATCAAAGGTTATGTACCTCATAGATATCATAGTGCCCGTTTATTGGTGGAATAGTGGGAGCATAGGCACTCACCAGTCTGCTGATCCCCCGCCAACACTAGAGGAGGAGAGACAAGAACATGCTCAGGCACCATCTAGGTCGCTGATTGGCTTTTACGTACACCTATCATGCAAGTTTATCACTTCTCCTCCTCTTCCCACTCTAAAGGCCCCCATACACGTGTCGGATTCGCACCGGATTCCGGCACGATCGATTCCGGGCGCGTGCACGCGAAACGATCGTGCCGGAATCGCATGCAGCCCACCTGGTCCGATCGTTCGCGTCCGATTGATCAGGGGCTCAGAATCGGATCCGACGGAGAACCAACATGTTGGTCTTTCTCATGCGATTCTGTCCGGATCAGGGGGAGTTGCCAGTTGTGAGGTGGACAATTGGACACGGATCCGTCCCGGAATCCGTTGGACAAGGTGGTATGCTGCGATGGATACCCTTAATTGGCCGATTGATCACATCTGCGATTCCCGGCAGAATCGCCGGAATCGATCGGATGATGAATCTATTGGACATGGAATCCGACACGTGTATGGCTAGCTTAAGTAGATCCCGGAAGAGGACCTGTCAATGGGTGATCAGCAATTAGAGGATTGAGGGGGGCTGCCAGAGAACACCCAAAGGGCTAAGATGATGATATTATCTGGCAACAAATATCGACTATAATTTATGTACTATAAGGATGTGGTTGGATAAAGATTATGTATTATACAACTATGCTCTGTTATTTTACAAAAAAACATCTTTTTATATATACATCTGTTTAAACTCGTGCCTTAAAAGTCCCGGAGTGGAATCTCCTTTTTTTCTTTTTCTATGATAATATTTGGGATGTCGGCACATGACAACTATGAAAAAACCTAGGGGAAACCATATCCAATTTTTGAAATATATAACGCCCAAAGGGCTGCATGCGGCCATTGGCCCACAGTTTGGGCACCTGAGGGTTACATCCTCCCAAAGCCAGGTCCACATGTCACATGATCAGAATACACTACTGCTCAGAATATGGTGATAAGGTGATCAATGTTATTGTGTTATGATCCTCAGTCTGCATGCCAAGGTGGGGGGTAGGGGCACACTGGCTTTTGTCATTTGATACCGCTGTATCGTAATTGCGGGCTAGACCCTCACCTGTTGCACTTTGGTATGTTACAGAAAAGTAACATATAATATAAAAGTAAAAGTCTTTCACAAGCGGGAAGTATGAAGACTTCCTATAAAAAGATCTGCGGCCCCACCTTCTGGCAATATTATGATAAACAAGTTCTGGGAGGATGAGAGGTTATTAAGTGGTGATCTGTGCATGAAGAATAGGTTCACCCACGCACAAGGAAACTCCTCTCCAGACAGCAGTGCTAAGCTGTAGTCATGTGACCCTATCATATGATCTGCTGACCGTGAGCTCTTGCACATACACAACACAAACCATTTTCAGTTTTATCGGGGAGACAGCCCTGCACCCCTGTAGACGTGCCTCTGTTTCGTCGCATGTTTAGTTATTTACGCACTTCTATAGCGCTGATATCTTCCGTAGCTCTGTACAAAGTTTGCTGCCATGTCACTGACTGTCTAACATGTAGTAAATAAATAATCTGTATATGTCTATATGTCAGTATTCCTGACTTCTGTTATGTTATTAGTCCAAAATGTTTTTGCAAAGAAAAGAACTTTATATTCGTTTTATACTTTGTTTATATTGGAATATATGTTATAGAGGAACAACCATGAAGGTTATGGTGAGAAGTAATGGAATCGAAAAGCCCTCAACTCGAGCAGTGCATAGCACAATCAAGTCTTCAGAAGGTATTCACACGGCCCAATCCATCACAAATCCCAAAATTTAAGGGAAAAAAACCTCACTTCTGGACAGGACTAATATATATTATATTAAGGGTGAGGACAGCCACCAAATATCAATAAAAATCCTTTTTTAGGGTTTCAGTTGCACACAGACTGCTTTGTTTACCGTTAACCAATCACGATACTTCCTGTTGTGGTGTAACAACTATCCTTATTCAGCTTCGGTGTTGTCACCCTGTTGAATTTATTGCCTGCTGACTGACACTACAAGTGGCTGTTTCAACACACACTGCGAAGCTCCACTGTTGTCGCCTCTGAAATGTGGACAGGAGGTGGCAGCAAAGTAGCTGCAGGAGATCAGCAGCAGTGAAGGATTAGGAATTCAATGAACAATAAAAACAATAGTTGAAATGGATTTAAACACACACAAAAAAAATTATAAATAAACATCACTCACCTACATTGGGGCTTCTTCTAGGAACTGCGACCCCTAAAACGAAAAAATTAATACTTATGCGTTCTGGCTGCCTGCTCCCGCACTGCCCTGCCTGGCAGGGTCCGGTCCATTCTCACTCCATTCACCTATCCGCATCTGAATGGGAAAACGCTCCGCCCCTACGCATCACCGGATTCAGACGCTGCTGGCCATGCATGGGGACTTGGCAAAGGAAACGTCAGAAGTGACGTCTAATTTCCCATGTTCCCTTGTGGCCACTGCGGGAGGGAGGTGGAGTGTCACAGGATTTTTTAAGACTTACCAGGTTTTTTTTTTTTTTTTACATTTGATTCGCCCTTTTATTGGCATAATATATAATATATTAGAAAGGAGAATATATTATATAATATAATAGAAAGCAGAATATAATATATAATATAACAGAAGGCAGAGTATAATATATATTATAACAGAAGGCAGAGTATAATATATAATATAACAGAAGGCAGAGTATAATATATAATATAACAGAAGGCAGAGTATAATATATAATATAAGGCAGAGTATAATATATAATATAAGGCAGAGTATAATATATAATATATGGCAGAGTATAATATATAATATAACAGAAGGCAGAATATAATATATAATATAACAGAAGGCAGAGTATAATATATAATATAACAGAAGGCAGAGTATAATATATAATATAACAGAAGGCCGAGTATAATATATAATATAAGGCAGAGTATAATATATAATTGAGGCAGAGTATAATATATAATATATGGCAGAGTATAATATATAATATAACAGAAGGCAGACTATAATATATAATATAACAGAAGGCAGAATACAATATATAATATAACAGAAGGCAGAGTATAATATATAATATAACAAGGCAGAATATAATATATAATATAAGGCAGAATATAATATATAATATAAGGCAGAATATAATATATAATATAAGGCAGAATATTATATATAATATAAGGCAGAATATTATATATAATATAACAGAAGGCAGAGTATAATATATAATATAACAGAAGGCAGAGTATAATATATAATATAAGGCAGAATATAATATATAATATAATATAAGGCAGAATATAATATATAATATAACAGAAGGAAGAATATAATATATAATATAACAGAAGGCAGAATATTATATATAATATAACAGAAGGCAGACGCTTTGCAGGCTCATGCCGACTGTCTGCTCATGTTATTCCTATTGAACGATTGTCCACAGAAAGTGACTGCGGGACAGGTAATGTCACATCTTAGGGACTGCTGCTTATATTCATGCATCTGGGCGCTGGAAATGCGTAGCATAGACAATATTCGTATTTGCAAAATATCGAAAATTTTTAGCCTAATATTTGCCAAAATGTCATACATTTTTGTCATTATAATCTTCACTGCGCAAATCGGCACTTGTACATGCGCATATTGTGAACACAATGCACGATGGTCTCGGGTACTGATGTAAAAAATCTAGAATATTCACGATTATAAAGATATGGCACTGTATTCAAGATCTTTGCAAATTCTCAAAGTGCCGGTTTTCGCAATCAAAATATACGACTCGAATATTCGTGATTAACAACAGGAATGGACGATGTGGTTATTTTGTATGTAAGTAGGTAGCTGTACAAGAAAAGTGAGCATGAGGAAATAGCTGCACCGCCAGGCCCGTTTCCAGCCTTTTGGGGCCCTATGCAAAGTTCATGCACGGGGCCCCTGAAGGCTGAGTTGTTAAGCGGAGGGGGAGGCTGTGTGCTATCGTTCAGGCCGAGCGAGGCTGGGGGTTAGGGTGCCAGCTGAGTTGTTGAGCGGGGTAATGTGCTAGTGGTGCATCCTCTTAAAACCCAAACAATCTGCCCCCCCCCCCGCCGGCTGGCCGTATTGCGCTCAATACATGTCGGGAGGCATGAGGAACATGCATGTGGAGTACAGCACCAGGGAACATTGGGACCCTATGTGCCCGCATACTCTGCATAGCGGGAGACACCCTGTGTACCACTCTACAGGTGTAATGGTTCCTCATGTAGTTCTTACTACACACAGAGCTTATGAGATGAAAAGAGTCCTGCCGTTAGGTGGGGCGCAGGTATTGGCCGCACTGACTACATGTTGCACTGTGGTGGCTCAGTGGTTTGCACTCTGGCCATACATGAACTGGGGTCCCAGGTATACATCTCAGCCAAGGCACAACCTACAAGTGTGTATGTGCATTTCTTCCCACCCTCCTATGACAAACTTGTAGGCTTACTGACTTCCATTACACCAGTGGTTCCAAACTTTCCTTGCAGGGCCCCCTTTTCTATTTAGGAACATTATCGAGCCCCCCTCCCTATTTAAACACAGGTTAAGAATGAGGGCCTGCGCCCCCCTGGAATACCTTCACGCCCCCCAGTTTGGAAACCACTGCATTACACTAGTTAGTGGCATAGGGATATGTTAGTGGCATAGGGATGTTAGATTGCAAGCTCTGCAGGCAAATCGTTACATAACTGGGTACACTGCGCTACATGATATGATGGTGCTATATACCTGATCATAATAAAATATGTACTGGCCGTGTGTTTGTACTTGCTGGAAATGTCAGATTTGGTAGAGATGATGAGCGAATATACTTATTATGGATCTGACACGCTACACTGTCACATGATTATCTATAGACTGACGCTGCACAGCGCCACCTGCTGGCAATGCGGAGTAAGTAAGGGGCTCCCACGTCTACAGGGTTCCCGGGCGGCCGCGCATTTTCTAGCAGACAGCAGACAGCCAATGAGCGCGTGGCCTGGCGTTGCCGTGCAGGAAGTGGCTGGCAGCGCTGGGAGTCCCGCCCATCCAGTGAGCAGTCATATGACTGGCATAGTGATGGAGTACTGGAGATAGTTGTCTTCTGCTGACACTCTAATGTCCCTCTTTCTGCACTATGCCGCCCACACTTTTCCAGAAGCTATTTACTAAGAAGAGCGGACAGCTGTCCCCGAGCAGAGATCACAGGGAGGACT
Source organism: Ptychadena robeensis (assembly GCA_036250615.1). NCBI lineage: Eukaryota > Metazoa > Chordata > Amphibia > Anura > Ptychadenidae > Ptychadena > Ptychadena robeensis. The sequence continues at coordinate 31,469,281 of CM070034.1, read as the reverse complement.
ACGCCTTCAGGTATGACCCACCATTATTATCACTGGTGTGGGGGGGAGCGTGGCTTGTATGACAGGTGAGTGACCACCTTTAGTGGCAGCACTTCCGGTCAGACAGAGGTTGTCACGATGGGACAGATGTCTCAGCATCAGGGAGGGTTCTCTGGGACAGA